>CM052442.1:127341193-127412416 GCA_028533085.1 Varecia variegata
GAAATTGCCTGGAATGAGGGACATAATCTTTGCAGAGTAGCTTAAACAAAATCCAGAGGCTTCTATGGAGATCCAAGCGCAAGAAAGTCACTTGGATCTCACTTGAGTCTAAGAACAAAGAATAAAACAGTATTGGATTGAAAGCAGCTATATTCTCCCGAGGACAACATATCCTCTCATATCTAACTCTTGCTCTATCTCTTTCCCTCTCCCCTTTCTCCTTTCACCTCTCTTTCCTCTGCTTTTTTCTGCTCTGCCAACACATGGCCAAATGTGGCTGCCACAGACCTGGCTTCACGTTACCTCTGATTTCAAACGGGAGCCTGACTGAACAGGATTCCAAATTCCTGGGAGAAAGAACAAGATGGGCCCTACTTGGCAGGAAGCCTTGCCTCTGATCCAACCATCGGTGGACATGGATAGGGTCAAGTGACCCTCTCCCCACTCAGCTGAGGCACTGGTGGCCAACTGACAAGACTACATGGGCCCTCCCAGTAAGATATGGTACTCCAAGAGCTCACAGAGTAAAGGGTAGGATAGCATGACAAAAAGTTATAAGTAACTGAAATATACAGCTAGATGAACGCATGGCTATGGGAATTATTTTCCTTGCTTAACACTTTCTCAGATCAACTTAAAAGAATATGGACGTTGCCTTCTCAATTGGCTTTACCCTTTCCCCTGTCACTGCCATGTGAATTTCTGAAGAAATCAATGAGAAAGAATAGGAGAATGACAGAAAGAAAGTAGGTTGTTCAGAGGCTAGGGAAAAAAAGGAAAACAGAAGCTAAACTGAACCGCACAACACAGACCAGGGGATGGGAGAGAGAGCAGAGATGAGTAAACAGATGAATAATATAAGGAATGAAAGAACTCAGGAGAGTGAAGGTACAATCCGGAAACACATATGTTTCTGGATGGTATTAATTAATAATATTAATAATTCTGAACTTCCCCATAAAGCATTGGATTGTTTTGATGAACTATGTCATCACTGATGCTAAAGATTTTAGATCCAGGATTCATTGAATAAGGATCTGACTAAAGGAAGTTGCTATGGGGCATCTTCAAATTTGAATTATCAACAACATTCTGAGGAAAAGTTAAACAGTTCAAGGACTTGGTAGATTTTTATTTATGTCTGGGAGTTTATGGATGTGGATTGTAGAGGAGCTAGTTGTGTTAGTATTGGGAAGAAGAGACGTTCTGGGATGGGGTAACATTGACTACCTCCCACATGCTAAAGTGCTGAATGGACTTTCTATGCAGTAAATTCTTCCCAAATTCCTCTGACACCCTTAAGCTCATTTTTAGACAAGGAGCTGTGGCTGAGTAATGTTATGTCTCACAGCCCCCGAGTGGACAGGTGTTAATTGAAATTTCCCTATTCCCAAAGCCATGCCAAAGCCAGTTTAACAGCCTTCCTCTCTAATATAAGATGAAAACGAAGTTGTTGTATTCTTTCCTTTCTTTTTAAGATATAATTGGTCAAAATTTTGCCTCCTCTTTCTATGGTTGGTTGACTAGCAATGCAATGAGTCAGCGACTCTTATTTATATTTGGAGAGATTCAATGTTTTGGATCATGAATTAAACCATAATACAGAACTTTACGGTGCCCATACATTCTTAGCTTTTGACTGCTATATTTGAAACAGAAAAAAAAACTATTTTAAGTTATATAAGTAGAAAACTTCTATACTGTGTTTGCGAATGAATGTTCTTTTGTGAGGTTGGAGACCTTCGTAGGGTTTCAGACTGGAAAATTTGACATGTGTTAGGGCCCTCAAGAGTTCCCCTTTCAGGAAGAAAAGCCACACATCTCACAATAAGGCCAGGGTTCTTTCAGGGACATTTTGGAGAGCTTCCAAGAGAAAGCTAAAGAACTGTTCAAAACTCTGTAGAGAGGCATTCACCAGAGAACTTTTAAAACATCGCTCCATTTTGAGGATGGAGGGTGAAGGTCTGAGCTCCAGTGACTGCCCAGGTCCACATCCTGGCTTCACCACTTCCCAGCTGGCAAGAAACCACCTCTGTCAGTTTGCATTTCCTCATCTGTACAGTAGGATAATACTATTATTATCGCAGAAATTTGTCATGAGGTTTGAAAGAGTTAAAATGTGAGAAGCATAGCCTGGCACACAGTGGGGGCTCTATCATTTTATCTGTTGTTGTCAGTCTCCTGTATTACCTTTTTCCACCCCACGTCTCCGTTTTATTTCTCTAAAGAGATTCTCAGGAAACTGGAGACATCTGGAGAGGTGTTAACCTAATTTGCAACCAAGCATTGGAGAAAGAAGCTGGGGAAAGCAAGTGAAAATGGTGCAAGGTATAATAAGGCCAAAATGGGCATAGTAGAGTTCCTGAAAACTGGGGAAAAGGAGGAGGAAGAAACGATGGGAGGGAGGGAGAGAGGAAGAAAGGCGGAGGGAGGAGGAAGAAGAGAGACAGATACTTGATAAACAGTAGGAAAGAACTGTACCTTCCATGAGAGGCTACATGCTGAGTCAATATGTTTTTACTGATGTAACGTGATAATTCAGAAGTGAAACAGATGAGTTTTGTTTTTTTAGTTTACTATGCTTTAGGGAAAGGAAAATTGACAGTAAAGCATCAAACATGTACTTTAATAGATAATATTGCTTAGGGTGTGGCAAAATTATTTTACACTAAAAATGGAGGGAAAAAAATCATAATTCAATCATAGCACAAGTGATACGCAAATGACTGACGTTTGCAGAGCATAGATGGAGTGGTTAAGAAACAGTCTGGGCCACTGGGCTTGGGTTCGAACCCCTGGCGTCAATTCTTACTGGCTGTGTAAATCTATTCAAGTTACTCCACTCCAGTCCTTGAGGCTCCACAGTTCCCTGTATGCATGATCATCTACAATAAAAGAGTATGTGTAACCTGTGTGTAATTATACTGTGGGTAGCTGTGAGGAGTAATTGAGATCAGGCATGAAAAGTGCATGGCAAGTTCTCAGTCTGATGCTATCATTTCCCGTCAAAAATCCTCCTTCTGTTCCCTGCGGAGCCCTGGGTCTAGGCTGCCCTCACCAAATCCTTTTAAGGCAATTTTGTAGCTTTCAGTCTGCAAAAGCAGCATTTGCTTCAGGTCAGAGCTGCTTGGAGAAAACTTTCCAGAGCTGCTGTGAAACCCCAGCCCCCAGCTGGGTATTAGAGACAACTTCTGCCCTGCACAGCCAAACCAGGTCAGGCCACCTGCCTGGCCCAGCACCCCCAAATGGCAGGTGTCATCCATCAGCTTCTGACACTGGCTATGGGCCTTTGTGATCCCGGATGACTCACTCCTCACCACAAGTCAACCTTAACTTGGAGGAGCTTTCAACACCTGCCTGACTTACAAAAGAGCAGGAGCTAGTGCTTTTGTCCACAACGAGAAGCATGGCCAATGAACAACTTTTGGAGAGTCCCTGCCTCTGACCCCATAGTGTAGGCTTCTAGAAGCCGTATTTCCTCCAACTTTAAGAAAGCATTCTAATATTGATGTTTTGCTCACTGCCTCCACGGGTCTGACATGCAAGTGAAAATATTCTTCCTCATTTCCCACTTCTCTGCTGAAATTATCAACATGAAAATGAGGTCACTGAGGCTTTGTAGACTACATCTTTTCATCATTTTAACATTGCCATAAATAGATACCTTGATTTTTAAAGAACATTAGATTTCACATTTCGTAAACAATGTATTTTTTCCCCAACTCTAGGATAGGATATACCATAAATAATTATGGTATTAAGTGTTTTAAGTGTCAGAGAAACAAAATTAATGGCATCTGTAGAACACATGAAGAAAGAATGACACTACTGCTATGCTATTTTAAGAGACAGTAAATTTAGATGCACCATAGACACTGTGTGAAAGTGATATATGTATAATCATGATTAAAATTAAATAATTATGTTATCTCCAGTTCACAAACACATAAATGGAAGATCTGAAAATTGCAGCCAAATCTGTTTTATTCCAAAGACCTATTTTGTTTTAGCGTGGCATGAAAATTTCATCAAAACTCAGGGCATTATCAAGAGGAGTAGCCATTTTTGTGGTATCATGAAGTGGTACAAATGCCAGGAAAATTAAGACAAAACAATATAGTGATTTGACTCATTACAAGCATCCCTGTACTCTCACTCATTGTATCTTTCTGGAACCTCACAGAGTGAAAAAGTAGGAAAGAACTGGGGTATAATTTAGTCCAAAGATTATGATTCAGATGGCCTGGGTATTTCCCAAGAACTGATATTTTTTAACATTGCCACGTGATGCTACTGTTTGACCAAATCTGAGACCACTAATAGGCCCCAGAGCAGTGGTTTCCAAAGCTGTTCTCTCAGCAGCAGCAGCAGCATCACCTGGAAACTTGTTGAAAACGCAATCTTCTTGGGCTCTACCCTGGACTGCTTGAATCGGTAATTCCATGGGTGATGTGAACAACTTGTGTTTTCTCTATGCTGTTCTTAACCTTGCTGAATTTTGAGAACCACCGACTGAAAGCCTAAAGAACAACAGGAATACCAGAGGGAGGGGGTGTGGCAGGAGGGGAGAAGAGATGCTCACTGATCTTCTCTGGGATGAAATTACCTGGTAAGAACAAGGCAAGAGAAGACACACATCTTTCTTCCTGTTTCTCCTCCTAAATTCAGTAGAAAACAGTGCTTTAAGTGGCTATTTGCCCTGGTCAGGGATATACACCCTCCCGCTACCCGATGTTACTGGGTATTTCTCTTTATGTGAACCTGCAGAAGAGGTTTTAAGACAAAAAAATGTGTATTTTCCAATAGTTAAAAGAGTGGATTTTGAATGTTTCCAGCACAAAGAAATGATAAGTGTTTGAGGTGAGGGATAGACAATTTGCCCTGACTTGATCATCACACATTGTATACATGTACCGGCATATCACACTGTAACCCATAAATATGTACAATTATTGTCAATTAAAAATAAAAATAGCAATAATTATAATAGTAAAAGACATACTGTAATTAGCTACTCCTGCTTTCTCCCTTCCCTGTAAAGCCAGTGATAGAAGGAAAAAGAAAGAGAGTCACAGTGTGGTTGTGGAAAGGTTTGAGACTTCCTCGGATTTGCATCCTGGCTCAGCCATGTAGGGTGGTAATCTGTGCAAGCTGTTTGAATGCTCTGAAACTCATTAGATAGGGATATTGCAATCTACTCGACAACTACAGAATTGGTGTGTTTTTCTAGAAGGGTCATGTCTCTTTGCACTATGAGGGGTGGACAAGGGAAATGCACCTCACAGCTCCTGCTTCACCTCAACATCCACCAGTGGTAAGGAAGAGACAACCTCAAACTCAGTGATCAGCAAGTTCATTCTGACCTTTCATAGAACTTTTATGGACTTCGTCCTCACATCAATCTGCAGTACATTATCCTCCAATGCAAACTTATTATGCATTCTTTTACTCAGAGTACTTGAAGCATGCCCAAATCAGTACAGAAAGAAGTTTGAGAGAGAGAGGCAGACTGCTTGAATCTAACTCAATTCACCCTTGTGAGAATCACACAACATATTTTTGGAACTTTTGGAGATTATCCATACGGACCATCCTCTATCTTCTACATCTAATCTTCTCTTATCTCTTTCTGCATCCAGTCTATTTTAAGGGCATTTTTCTCTTCTTCCCCAGGAAAACTCAACTTCTCATGAACTGAGAAAGAAGGAGTCCCAACCATTCATCAATCCTTCAATCAGATAAACCCTGCCCTCACCACGTTGAACAATGTGGTCATGGGACCCTGACTCCGCCCAGTCCTCTGAAGCTTTGAGAAGAGGGGTCCTGGACGGCGGGAAGAATTCAGAAGCTGCACATTTATGGTCATGGTCAGGTTCTTGTGAAATTCTTAGGAAGCGACTGATCTAAACAGAGTAAATGTTTCTTTGGTAAGAAGACAATACAATCTACTTTCAAAGGAAAAAAGTGTGTTCCTGCTATTAACGTGATTTTTGATCACCCTCCACTTTTTGGAAAAGAATAACTCTGGCATTATTGAGTTACTCTGACTGCACCCCAGAACCACTGGGAGAGATTTTGAACAGTACCAGTGTGCCCTCCCCAGGACAATCAAATCAGAATCTCTGGGGGTGGAGTCTTAACATGAGAGCTATTTAAAAAGCTCCCCAGGTGACTCTAAAGTGTAGCAGGGGTTGGAAAGCCATTAAAGAAATAGAACATTAGTCTACTGCTCAGTCTGCTTTTATTACAAGGCATCCAAAAGAAGCTGAGAAAAGTCCTGATTAACTCATTCATCCCTGAACACATTCTTTCTTACCCCAAAATTCATCAGATGGAAGCACAGGATGGAACAAACATTTAACCCTTTCCATCAATTACAGTTGTTGCTCAGATTAAGTAAACTGTGTACATTAGGGACACTGACACAAATATCTTGCACATAATTTGTGCTTAATAAATTATAAACATATCTTTCCATATTTTCCTGTTGCTTTTTGTAAGAAAGGGAAAAGAAAACAAATTGGCATTGATGTATTCCTGACGCAAGGACTTTGAGGTCATTTCAGGATTGGGTTCAACTGCTTCCTCTTTCTACAGCCCTGACAGTCAGTTTCTTGATCTGAAGAATGCTTTAATGTATCTCCTTCATAGGATTAAATGAATGAACCCACTTGAAAATGCCAGGCATACAGGAGGAGCTAATTATTGGTAACTCTCCTCTATGTGTCCTATTGTTTTAGTACTGAGGTTGCTGCTAAGCTGCCTGATAAAGAGTCAATGCTAAGACTTCCATTTGCTATGGATTTAACATGTCCCAGAATACTAACAAATGCCAGTTCGCCCAGTTATTTGTGATGGCTCTAATTCTTGTTTATCTAAGCTTCCAGCCAGTGCTTTTAACACTTCCTAATAATCGTAGCCTCTACATCCCTATTAAGGGCTCTGAAATAGCTGCTTCTTTCCTCAAAGGTCTGCTGTACAGGTTGGTAAATCAGTCTTCCTAGAGCTGAGACCAGGCTGCTGGGAGGAGTTTCGTATTCAAATTTTTGAAGTTACTCCCTCCAATAACAGTCTCTGTTCCTAATAAATGTCTCTATTAACAAACTTTGTATTTTCCTTCTGCCAAAGGACCACCTGCACAATGACATTCATCTAATTAAACAGGTTCTGAATATCCACCCAAATGTGCACTCTTGTTTTTATTATTTCTCCTCTTACTCTGAATCTTGAATGTTTGCAATGGCGCTTGCAATGGCCAGGTGGAATTCATATTAGCAAATGTTATTTCAATACTTTTTAGGTTTCATTTTCTCAGCTCAGGTTATTCCACAATTTCCCTCTGATTTATGATGAAATTCCTTCGAAATACTTAAGACCTTTCTGGACTTGTTGTCAGCCTACAACTCAAATCCACATGCATCCAGGCATCCCGTAGGTTGGAAGAGTTCTGTGCTTTTATCCTAACCTGTTGAAATCATGGTCATTTTTCAAGACTCTCATCATATGTGCCCCAAAATATTTCCTCTAGGGACTTTTCCCTCCTTTGTCTGATTGCACTCTTATCCTAGAGACTATCCCATTTTCACTCTAGCTATAGTTGTTTCGATGCTAATGTATCTTCCTGTCTAAACTAGAAAAACCTTAGACAGAGGTCATACCTAGTAGTTTCTGTATGTCTCAGACTTTGGTGCAACCTAAAAATATGCTCTATAAAGTTCATTGAACTATATTTCTCTAAATACTACCATTTTTTTACAATGATATCATCACCATGAATTTCAAGCTAAATATTGATTGAGACCATGGAACATTCTACCCTTTGTAAACTTTTTTTTCACTAATTATTTCAAGATCCTGACTTCCAGATTGGGCATAGCTCTCCCCTTGCTCTCCTCCTAAAGATTCTGTCATTCCTACTCAATTCCTTTCAGAGACTCCTCTTGCTCTTTTGTCTTCAATTTTTTTTCCCTTTTGTAACCAAACTAAATCATAGTAAAGATTTTGAAGTGTAAATTCTCTTCCTTACTAGATACTCGCTTTCCTTGCCACTGCAGTCTATTGCTATGATTTTAATTTTATAAACTGCTACCTCCAAAATCTATACATCCAGCCATCATCTCTTCTCTGAATTCTAAAAACTGTCCCAGGGCTTGGAATGGAGCAAATCCTTATTTCAGTGTTTTATGAATGAATGAACGAATGAATGACAGCTTATCTGTATACCTAGTCTTAGAAGGCTTTAAAAAAATCAGATAAAAGTTCAAGTTTGTGCTTTAGAGGAGCATTGTACTAAGGTAAAATGATGCAAGCTGCATGTTCAATTTTTAATTCTCTAGTAGTTACAATTAGAAAGCAAAAGAAATAAGTAAAGTTAGCTTTAATAAAATATATTTAATTTAATATAGTCAACATTTTATTGTTTTACCTTGTAAACTATATAAAGCACTATTAGTGTGATACTCATATTCTTTTTCATATGAAGTCTTTGACATTCAGTGTGCATTTTACACTTACAACTCATCTAGATTCAGATGCCAAATTCAGTTCCTCAGTCACACTAGTTATATTTCTAGTGTTCGTCAGCTACATATGGCCAGTGACTACTGCATTGGACAGCACAGCCATAGGGAAGGGAAATCATTGCAGGTCTTGGAGTAGGAAATAAGTACAAAAAGGTGAGGCTTTTGAAATAATATAAAAACATATCCTATCCGTACTTAACTGGTACCATTAATCTTTTCTGTTTTTTGAAAGGGACATTTAGCTGCTTCTTGCAACAAAGCACCAAGACTACACCAGCAGGAAAAAGTAGTAATCATTAAACAACCTGAAAACGTCAATATTATTAAAGGGTCTCTCAATTAGAGACTGATTTCTGTCATGAACTTAAATACCAAGACTTATGTCTTTTCCCCATTATTTCCATTTGACCCTTGTATTTTATTACTATCTATTTTTATGGATGGGATTTAATATACTGAGCATCTGTCTTTCTTTTTCACTAAAGTCAATTTTTTCATTTTTTTATTTTTCTCCTTTCCACAGTCATTGTTCACCACACCCTATAAGAGCTTGGAGAGGAAATTGAGAACCAATATGAAGTGATCTGACCTGATTATGGAAAGTCATATTGCAGTCTGAAATGATAGGAGAAAAACCATGTCTCATAAAGTGAATGTGTTTCTTGCTAGATTTGCAGCCACACAACCTTGATAAAAATAGCATTTTCTCTTGCTAAATAGTACTGGGATGGAGTCAGTGACTCAGAACCATCTGAAACTCTTCCTGAGGTTTGGACATGCTAGTCACAGGGATGCAAAATGCCTTCGGCTTACCTCGTGGTTTCTGACCTTGGCTTTTGTCCTCAGTCCCACCTGTCAGATCAAGAAAACCAGGCAACAGCTTGAACGAGGCAAGGTGTGTAATATAAATACAATGAAATCTCTGCCCAGATAACTTCTATCGATTCTCCGGGGCTTTGAGCCGCACCACATTGAATTTTTTTTTTTTTTTCCTAGGCTAGCTGACTACACACAGATTTTGCTGGATTTATATGACTTTTTCAAGCCACTAGGATACCAATTAGCAAAGCTCTGATGCAGTATAAGACCGAGTGGCCTGAAATAATTAATGCAGCTCTGTGAAGGGCTAAATCCTGAGGAACATTTTATCCTCTAGAAGAAGCCAGCTGGTTAGAGGCTCGGGGGCTGTTGACCCTCTCTGTGAGAATGAAACAGGAGGTACATCTGGTTTGGCTTCTTTTCTTCTCTCCCCATTGCTCCCTTGGTGTCCTTTTGAGTATCAGCCACCTCTTGCCTATTTCTGATGAACTCTGGAAAAGGGAAATGGAGTGAAAAACAAGCCCCAAGCCTTGTAACATCAGTGTGGGATTTAGAGAAGGAAGCTGGCACAGTTGAGGACAAGAAGGGCTTTTTAGTCTTCTTTCTGCCAATAAAAGGAAGAATTTCACAGCTTTTTTCAAATTAATCATTACTTTAACTTACACTGTATCCTTAGTCATAGCTACTATTTCACCGAGAGGAATTCTCAGTCACAAGGAGTACTTTCCGTGCCTGTTTGGGGCTATGAGTAGTCTGATCAACATCTCTAAGGAAAAAAGTAACAGGGCATAACTAGAAAAAGAGATGAACAGAATTTGGGGTAAGGGTAACTATTTGTTATTATTTGAAGAACAGTAATATTTATATTTTGAGATGCCAGGAGCAGTTGTTAAACGAATTCAAAAGGACGCAGATTTTGTCTAAGTGTAAAAAAAGAAAAAAAAAATTGAACGTTGGGTGTCCCTGCTTTTACACCCCTCCCCTGCCCTAAAAATAATAAATGACCTTACAAAATGGGGATCAATGGAATTGTTCAAGAAGAGATTGGACATCTATATCCGGGAAATAGTAGAGAGAATTTAAGCATCGTAAAAGAGGGGCAATGAAAAAAGATCTCCTTTCCTTTTTTAGCCTGGTATTATAGGATTCTGGGTTTGAAGAGGTCTCTTGCTATCAGAAATCCTAAGCCAAGTTGTTTTGCGGTTGGAAAATCATTTGAGGAAGGAGGCCCACTGGTGACACTGATAACACGTGTGCAGCAGTCCCTCTTTGGAAAAGGTCTAGTGAGGACCAGGTAGTCTGACACAGGTCAGGGGACGTCAACATAATGCCTTTAAATTTCAGAACCAGTGACGTGTTCAAGAGTCGTCGTCAAGTGATTTTTACAAATTGCCCCACACTCAAGATATCCTACCATAGAATGGACTATGTGGTCTGAAATGGCACATTAGAACACAGAAATAGCACTATTGATGGGTCCTGTCTGCATTGGAAACAGAACAAATTAAGGTTGGCAGGGGAAACACTCCTTTTCTAGAGCCATCAGCATCTGCTCAATCAGATGACCTAATAAAAACAACACAGAGATGCATTTTATGGCCTGGGGGTGTTTTCTGGGGAATGGATTAGAGGCAGCTAATGAAGGCCAGATAGTCAGCTTAATGCCTAGGCTGGCCCTGGGTGGCACGCCTGGCCAAGAAAAGCTCAATAACTAGATAGAAAAGGGAACAGATGAGTCCCGTAATTGGCAAAAGGGAAACGTACAGGGGGCAGCAATGGGGTTGGCTGAGTTGGGTAATACACATTTCAGTGTGTTCTTTCTCACACACTCTGTGGTGCCAGGATTCAGTAGGGTGACTCTACGTTGGGTAACAGAGTCCAAATCCCCATCCCATTGCTAAATTAATTCCCAAGATCTTCTTGACAAATGGCTAAGTCCATGCTTGACTCTGTATATCAATATTTAATTTTAAATTCTACAACTCTTCATTGAGTGTCTACTATGAGTCAGGCCTGACTTAGGAGGAGGGGGTATAATTCGGAACATTTTCTAGTCCTTAAGTAGCTTATAATAATGGAGAAAGACAAAAAAACAAAACACAAACGAATAAAAATAGCAATCCCTAGCCACGTAAACAATTAAATTAATATAATTTCAAAGAATTCTAAATACGGTGAAAGAAACTCTGTCTGAAATAGAGACTGGAGAGGACTGTCTGAGGCGTCATTTGACTTTAGACTAAAGGATGATAAGGTAGCAGGGATACTGGGAGGAATCTATTCTAATGATGTGCACTTCTACTCATGAGATAATTTTTTTTTAATCAAACGTCTTTCAGTTCAACAAGCCTTGCAGTAAGTGAGTGTACCTAATGGGTCAGATGCTATGCTAGGTAACAGAGACATAGTCCTTCTCTTTTAAGGGCTTGCAATCTACTCTTGGAAAAGAAAAAAAAACAAGTATCATACCTTGTAATATACCCAATATTAGAATTTTATATCAGATACAGATATGGCACAGTTGATGGTGGTATTCATTTTTGCCTTTGGGATTTAACAGAAAATATAATAGGCAATCAGTAGGCTGAAGAATGGAGAAAAAGAAAGAAAGAGGGTGGGTACAACCCAGCATCTGGAAAATAATGCATGATTGGGACAGCAAAGAATTTCAGGGCACCTCCAAGTGGTGCGGACAATTAGGCATAAAATGGGAGAGGTAGAGAAGAGAAACATTTGGCTAGAGAGAAAAGTCAGAAGTCCTATATCAAGATGAAATATAAGGGGCTCGAAATCTATTTTATGGGTTATGAGAGGACCTTGAAAAGTTTAAAACAGGAGAATGAAATAATAATAATAATAATAACAATAGGGAGAAGAAGAGCAGGATAAGAAAGTGGGAAGGAAAGAAACAGTTTTTGAGCACCTAGCATATGATAGGTCTTTTCATAAGAACTTCATTTGTAGTAACGAAATTCTTACAAAAATCATCTGAAGAAACCGAGGCAGAGAGGAGTTTAAAAATATATGTCTATGATCACACAGTTTAGCAGAGCCAAGTTTTATACCAGGTAGTCTTGCTCCAGGGTTTGTATCCTATATGATGCTGCCACTATACTCACATGATCCTGTTCATTGTAGGTTCAGGAGTCACCTTGAGGACAATGTATGTTCATTGTATGTTTAAGATTCACATTAAAGACTATGTTGAGGATGGGGTCGTGGGGAGATTACAATAGTCCAGGTATAAACAATGATAAGGGTCCAGAATGTATGTTTCCTCTATGCATTAGTTCTAGTGTACCCACTTACACTATACACTATGCTTTCTGCAGGCTTTAGGATGTCACAAAAACACCCTTTCCTGGATTCTCTGTAGGACACCCATCCCCAGTTCCAACAACGGTTTCTCATACATTATCTGGGTGTGTGTGTATTCACTATTGTAGTCGTTGCTTCTCCAAATGATCCAGTTTGTAATTTCACCCCTGCTGATGCCTAGGATGTTGCCCAATGTTTGAAAAAAATTGTTGCTTCCACATATAAGATCAGTCACTACTAGCTGCAGTACAGAGTGTGGGCTGCCCATTTAGTCTTCTTTGTGGTAATTTGTGAGGTGTTAATAAGTGGAAAATAGCCTGCAGTTCTCTCTTGAATATCAGTTAAGGAATGTCCAAGAGATACCAACACTTTTAAGATATTCTGATTACCCTTTTCTCTTTTAACCTCACAGAAAATGCTTTTGCTCTCACGAAAACATACGGCAGATGTTCAAGATATATATATTACCTCAACCTGGTTGTATCTATGTTTGATATATCAGTGGTTTTATTGTTTGTTTGTTTGTTTGTTTGGTCTGATTCAAGTGTTAGGAATACAACTCGGGATTGGTGTAAGAATGTTTATTGGAACATTATAGAAGAGCTCACATTTCCACTCTGAATGTATTAATAGTTCTTTTCACCAACTCACCTCAAAGATTCTTGCATTATGTCATGAAGTTCCACATTTTACAGACTGTTTTGAACTTTCTAGAGGTACAGTAAAAACTACGTTATAGGGTGTCAAGAACTATAGTCAGGTACTCAGGCCTGTCTCCATCCCTCTTTTTTCTCATTATTTATGTTTCTGTTTAGCTCATCTTCTACTGCAGAAAGTGGTGGTGAAGAGGTCTGCTAACATTCATACATCTAATCAATTTGGTATGCAATCCAAAAGGCAAGACCTCCTTTTCACTTCCAAATAGAAGGGAAAGGCAAGAAAAAAAAAAAAAGCCTAATTGTTTTGTGTTGGTTTCTGTAATTCACACACTTGGGATGAGGCACATTAATTGACAAAGAGGACACCATCAATGAGAAGTGTGTAGTTATTACAACAATAGTAATGAGAAAATGTTTCCTGTGGAGGATGGAGGAAAGGAGGGAAGGAAGGAGGGAAGAAAGAAGGGAAGGAAGACAACAAAGGAAGGAGGAAGTGAAGGAGAAAGAAGAAAAACCGTTGCTATCACTCACATCCATTTTGGAAAAGTGTTTGTGGTGATTTACTAACACTGAAAATGCTTAATCTTTGACCCATCATTCCTAACAATGTCCTCAGAGAAACATTTGCACTTACACAATAATATAGGTACAGAAACACTCATACCATTGTTTTCTGTAATAAGAAACTGAGGGCCAAAAGGTCCATCAGCAGAATGTGTGAATAAATTTGGGTCTATTCACATAAATTTGTCATAATGATATAGCATTGAAAAGGAATACATTTAGCTACCTATTATAAAATAATCTCATTTATATTATATTGGCAAAAGAAGGGAGGCATAAAAAATAAATGTATTAAGATTCCACTGATACAAAGGTCAGCAAGGTAAAACTATACCAAAATGCTTAGATCAATATATAGTATATCATTTATAGATAATATAGATCAAATATAGCATATGTTTATTGGTGGTAAAACTAGAAAGAAAAAATAAAGAAATGATTATTACAAAATTCATGACAGAGTTTACTTTTATTGGAAAGTGATGAGGCTACTATTAGATAAGACTATATGGAGATTCCCAATAACCAATTTATTAACTTAGATAATAGCTACATGAAGTTCCTCATTATAATTATTTGTTAAACTACAGGCATGTTGATTAACTTTTTGGTATATGTCTTGTATTTTGCACTAAAGAAGAAGGGACAAACAATTTTAACTGCACGGTCTCTTGAGTATAAGAATTTGAGTGAGAGATGTTTATGATTCTTGTTCCATGGCATACAAATTAGGTGACGTTGAGCATGGTGTTTCATCTCTTTACTCATAATTTTCCTCGTCACATAATTTAAATAGTAAAATAATGACGATGATGAAAATAGCAGTAATAATGGAAACTAAAAGAAACAATGTTTTATGTAACTATACATATAAAAATACCTAATCATTTAGTTGGCACATAGTATTTAATGGAATGTAATTTCTTTGCACTTTATTTATGGTAATTATAATAGAAAAAAGATTCGATGAGAAGCACATTGTTTCTGTCCTGCTCTTTAACAACACTAGGCCCTTATCTCTGAGTTCTTTTAATTAAAATATAAAAAGAATCAAATTCATTGTTTATGTGGGCATCAATAACATTTTAGGACCTGTGTTCATTGATGGGGGTCAGATACAAAAAACAAATCCTGGTATTTAGTAGGCTTCCCAGATAGACTGCCTTTCTTCCTCATTACCCATACACTTCCCGTGCTAGAACTCATAGAAAATATCTGCATCAGTATCTTTGTGCAATATTACCCCCTGGATCCATGGTTTTGCAAAATGCTCAAAATGAAAATATTTTGCCAACAATTGATTAAGACCACTTCTCTTTCTGTTCTGACTTGTCCTGCATCACAGTTTATCTCATGTCAGGTGGTATTGGAGTGTCTCTTACCATCCAGCTAAGAGGAAAATTGAATTGAGAATATGTTTAATTTATATTTAAATAGAATATAGTTATGTGATTTACCATCTTGTCTGAACATAATTAGGTTAGTTTGGGCTTTTTATTGTAGGAATAGCTTCCAGGAATACTTCTCGCATAAACTTTGCTGACTCTCCTGACATTACAGCACAAAGGTGCAGGGACCAATGACATTTCCTAATATGCGTGTGTCTTCTGAGTCCTAGCACTCAAAGCATGTGTGAATTAGGGGAAAGAGAAAATTGGAAATACCTGGAGCCAGAAGCTAGTCTATGATAAATTATTCAAACATCATAATGCAAAATAGTAAGTATAAAATTATAAAAACTGGGCAAAAGACATGAACGGAAGTTTTTAAAAAGAATATAGACAAATGGCCAACAAACATATGAATAAAAGCTCAACATCACTAATCATCAAGGAAATGCAAATTAAAATCACAATGAGGTATCACCTTAACCCTTTCAGAATGGCCATTACTAAAAAGTCAAAAACAACAGATACTGGCATGGATGCAGAGAGAATGGAATGCTTATTTACTGTTGATGGGACCGCAAATTAGTATAACCTCTCTGGAAAACAGTATGGGAGATTCTTCAAAGATATAAATGTAGACTTACTATTTTACGCAGCAATCCCACTACTGGGTATCTACCCAAAGGAAAAGAAGTTTTTTTTTCATCAAAAAGACACCTGCACTTGAATGTTTATTGCAACACAATTCACAACTGCAAAGATGTGGAATCAACCTAACTACCCATCAGTTCATGAGTGGATAAATAATATATATGGTTTATATAGACACACACACCATGGGGTACTACTCAGCCATGAAAAGGAATGAAATAATGTCTTTTGCAGTAAATTTGATGGAACTGGAGATCATTATCTGAAATGAATTATCTCAGGAATGGAAAAAACAAACACCACCTGTTCTCACTAATAAGTGGGAGCAAAACAGGGGGTATATGTTTGCACGAACAGATGTAAAGGATGTTGGAAACCAAGAAGGGGTGAGGGGTGAAAACTTAACCATTGGGTACAATGAATACTATTCTGGTGATGGGCACACAGAAAGACCTGACTTAAGCGTTATACAATGTGTCCATGTAACTAAAACATTTGTACCCCTTTAATATTTTGAAAAATATTAAAAACTTGCTCCATTCCTTCTAGGAAGTTTCTGAAGACTCTCATTTCAGCTGGGCATTCAAGAAAGGTAATTTTTTTTTTAAGTTATGGGGCCAGGAAAATAATTACTAGGGACCTGTATGCTGAACATTTCCCAGATATCTCATAGGACTGGAAAAAAATTTAGTTCTGACATAGTTAGTTTAAAGAAACCTCAGTGAGCTCCCAGAATGCATAGGAGAGAAGCCTGGAAGGGTAATTCCTGAAGATTAGAGAAAAGCTAGACACAGAGTAAAGGCCAGTCAACACACTCTTTTTAAAAATGTTTAAAAACAAATGCCGAAAGGATTGAGCTGATTTGCATATAAATTTACTGTTCATCATCTTCCAGAACTAAATAAAAACTCTTTACAGAAAAACAACAAAATCCAGCATTTAGACATATAATACAATACCCAGGCAAACAAATTTTCTCAAACAAAACCTGAGAGTAATTTTTAACAAGAGACTTACATTTAAAAATATATATATATATATATATTATGGGAAGTGCTTCACAATATGGAAAGATAAGCTAGATGGCATCCTAAAACTAAATATAGGAATGAAGAGCACTGGAAATGGTGAATAATTGGGTAAATATGAAAGTTCACCAAAACATTATAAGACATCTGAAGAAGCAGGAACATGCGACCAATAATCAGGAGGAAAAAAATCAGTTGATGGAAACAGGCGCGGAAATGACAGGCATATTAAAACTAGAAGATAAGGATTTTAAAAGTTATCATGAATATACCCAATCATTAAATGTAAAACATAAATATAAAGAGAGAACAAATGGAAGGTATAAAGTAAATAGAAACTTTTAGAAATGAAAAATATAAAAAATATAAAATGTCAGATGAGAAAGTCTTCAAATGGACTAAACATCAGGTTAGATGCTGCAGAAGAAAAAAATCACTTAATGTGAACAAATAGCAGTAGAAGAAACATAAACTAAGACAAGAAATAAATAGATCATTGATGATCATGGGGACCACAGTAAGTGGTTTAACATATGTATACATTTGAAGTACAAGGCCAGAAAGGAAATGGAGAGATAGTGGTGAAAAGTTTTCCAGTTATAATTAAAATTAAAATATCACAGATCTGAGAAGCTCAGGAAAACCTATGAAGAATAAAATCACAAAAGACTGTAGAAAGGCATATTATATTCAGATTTATAGAAATCAAAGGTTAAGATAAAATCTTATAAGAATCCAGAGAGAAAAAAATAGTATAGAACTACAAAGAAAAATTAGCATCCTCTCAAAAACAACATGACAATGGAGGGATATATTTAAAATACTGGAAGAAAAGTAAAGTGATGCTAGGATTCTATATTTCATTAAAATTTCTTTTAAAATAGAAGACAAGACAAATAATTTCTGAGACAAACAAAAGCTGATAGAATTTTTTATCAAGAAACTTTTGATAAAGGCAAAGGGATGTCATCAGAATATTATAAAATATGGAAAAAATAATCTAGAAAGTATATAGAAGCTGAAAATAACAATGAAGGACACCAGAGATAGATGTGGATAAATATGAAATATTGTTCTCATTAAAATTTTTCCTGAAAACATAATTTTACCACACAATATTGCAAAAGTGTTTTTCAAAGTAATTTTCAGATTTAATTTATATAACATTTGTCCCCTTTAAAGTGTACAACACAGTGGTTTTTATATATTCACAAAATAGTGCCAGTATCATCACTATAAGATTCCAAAACACTATATTGAGATACAAAGATGCATAAGACATTGTTCCTATCAGAATAAAACTGAGAAAAATCCATATAGTCAGTCCTTGTCACCTTGGACACAGACCTACTTCGTAATTGTGAGCTATGTTTCTTCCTTGAAATGTAATCAAGCAATACAGTAGCATTTCTAAAAAAAATATAAATCTCTGCTTAAATCAAAACTAGTAAGAATATATTAATATTATGAGGTTTACAATCTATTGAAAAGTAAAACGTATTACACAAATAGCACAAATGGGGATGGGTGGAATAGAAGTACATTGTTTAAGTTGTATGTTATATAGATTATATTTTTTAGTCTCTATTATATTTTTGTAAGTTGCACATTATATGTTAAATGGCATACTGTTCTCTGAAAACGGACTGAGAAGTTAAAGATGTATGTTGTAAACTGTAGAGAAGCCACTTAAAATAAGACAAAAATAATAGCTAATTAACAATGGAAATTAAATGAAGTGCAGATATGCTACATTAAACAAAAACATGAAAGTAAAGAGAAAAAAGAAATAAGGAACAGAAGAGAAAACAGAAACAAAGAGAAAAATGGTAGATTGAAGCTAACAATATTAATAAACACATTAAATGCTAAGGGTCTAATAGGGCCTTTGAAAAAACCTTTCTGAGATGATTAAAGTGTTCTGTGTTTTCGGTTCTGTATTTTCAAGTATACTTTTTGGTTTGAATTTTCATTTCCCTGATGACATATGATATTGAGCATCTTTTCTTTTTTCTATCTTTTCTTTCTTTCTTTTTTTTCTATCAATATATCTTCTTTGACAAGGTGCCTGTTCATGTCTTTTGCCTACCTTTTAGTTGGGCTGTTTCAGTTCTAAGAGTTTTTGTATGTTTGTATATTTTGGATGTAAGTTATTTATCAGATATAAGTTCTGCAAGTATTTTCTACCAGTCTTTGGCTTGTCTTTTCATTCTCCTAATGAATGAAAGAGGTCTGTTGATAATTATTTTCTTTCATGGCTTATACTTTTGATGTTGTAACTATATACTCATTGCCAAGCCCAAGGTCACCTTGATTTTTTTCCTGTATTATCTTCTGAATTTTAAATTTTATTTAATCTCAGTTAATTTACATTTAAATAACCACAAATTGCTGGAGGTTATAATGCTGAACTACACATTACAAGACAGAGACTTTGCAATATGATAATTAAATAATAAAGTAAAATCCAAATATATGTTGTCTATAAGACACGAACTAGATATAAAGACACAGATATGTTAAAAGTAGCTTAATTAAAGGTAAAAGTACAGGAAAAAATAAACAGTAATCTTAGAAAAAGCTCAGGTGGCTGTCAAAAAAGTAGACCTCAGATCAAGGAATTAGGTACTCACAAGATATAAGGTATTAGGCATTAGGTATAAAGAGGAACAATTCATAATGATAAAGAGTCAATCTATCAGGAAATCATAAAAATCCTCAAAGTATATGCACATCATAGAAGAGCTTCAAAACATACAAAGCAGAAACTAACAGAATTGAAAGGAGAAACAAAAAAATACATAATTATCTTTTGAGATTTTAACATTCCACTCAATAATTAACAGACTAAGTAGATGAAAAATCAGTAAAGATATATACACTTGCAAAATACTATCAACAAACTTGACCTAATTAACCTTTATAGGATAATTATGTCCAACCAGTAAAATATGTGCTATTTGCAAATATACCTGGAACCTTAATCATGGTGGGTCGTATATGGGGCCAAAAGACTATCATTAAATACAAAATGATTTAAATAATACAGACTGTGTTACCTGACCAAAAAAATAAATAAATTGAAACTTATAAAAACATGATATCAAAAAAATCCAAAATTTTAACAAATTAACAGATAAATGAAAATTTCAAATGGAACATTAGGAAAACAGTCAAATCAAATGAAAATAAATATACATGTTGTCAAAATATCAGAGGTGCAGCTTATGCATTGTATAGAAGGAAATTTATGTCTTTCAGTTTTTAAAGATTATATTTGATAAAAGAATAATTAGAAAAAATATCAAGGACCTAAGTTCCATACACCTACCATATATTCCAGCATGTCTAGGTATTTACTCCTCCCCCAAAATGAAAACGTGTTTTCTCACTAATACATGTATATGAATGTTTATAATATTCATAATAGTCAAAAAGCAGAAACAACCCAAACATCCATCAGTGGGTTTATGATCAAATAAATTGAGATATAGACATTCAATAGATCTCTACCAATAAAAGAAACCAAGCACTGATAAATGCAGCAGCATGAATCTCCTTATACACTATACTGAGCAAAAGAAGCTAGTTTCAAAAGACCACTTCTGTATAATTCTATTCATACCACAGTCTTAAAGTCATATGTTTAGGAATTAAAAAAATGATCTTGATTACCTGAGGCCACGGCTTATCGGGGAACAGGAACTGCCTGCGAAGAGATATGAGAAAACATTTTGAGTTGTTGGGAATATTCTGCATGTTGATTATGGTGAAGGTTATACTATGTATATACTTGCCAAAATTCATTAGACTGTATATTTAGGATGTATGAAATTTTTTACATGAAAATTATACCTCAACAGAATCGTTTGAAAACTGTCCATGGAAAACAGTAGGATTTCAGGAGTTCAAAAATTCAAATTCATTTTTAAGCACATACCAGCTAGGTGATGTGAAGAGATTAAGTTACTTTCTCTGAAATCTTTACCTAATTTATAAATTGTAAATAATAATAATATTTACCTCTCCCTGTTAAGGTAGGAACAATTGAAATCATGCACAACAAGGTGTTCTATGTAAACTGTTCCATCCATATGGCCATAGCACCTTCGACCCTCCTGAGTCATAGCTAGGCCTTTTGTAATGTTTGTATCTACAAAGGCTTTGAAGTAATGATGCAGCTACCTATATCCTAAACTCTATTTCCACATCCCGGCATTTGCTTTATACAGACCTCAGGTCCTGCCTGGTATTCCCTCTGTTGTGCAGAAGTCAACGTGAAGGCCTGCATGTAGGAACTACGGCAGTTCATTTCAGTTACCAGCAGTTCACGTGCAAGACCATTTAAACAGTCTTGAATCCATAGTGTCCATTAGTAATGACAGGTACCACCACAAGTGCCTCGGGCAATTCTTCCAAAAGGTCAGATATGAACACATTCATTTCTGTACATTCTAATTTCCCCTCCTTCTAGCACCAAGCCCAATTACTTCTGTTTTGTATGTCAGTATCTTCATCAGTACTGCACAGCAGAAAGCACAATATACTTAGGTGACAATTTTTAGCTGGCAGCAGAGCTGATTAATGAGGCAAGGCTGAAATTAACTTTTCCTCATGTCACATAGATTTCCCAAGTCGTGTAAAACTCCCCTTGTTACGCTACCCATTAACATCTTCACCACCAATAACAAAGTTGAAATATAATGTACTTTTAACTGAAACCGGCATCCATCCATGTCCTATTAGCCCTGTAAATAAAATGTGACATGATTTGATATTAACACAGATAAAATTTGTCCATTTAGGGAACGCTTTAATCAATACAATATTTCCTGATTGTATGTCTAGTAAACAAATACACGTATAGGCATTTTGGGTTAAAAATAGAAATAGGTACATCTTGATGACAAAATGGAATACAGAGTAAGGCAGAAATCTTTGACAGGTAATTATTGTGAATGGCAGCAATGCCATATACATTTAAAAATAATCAACCATGTAACCAAAGGCAGAATGGGTTTCCCATTTAAAATTAATTTTCTAAAGGAACTCTGTACAGCATGCTGAAATTGTTTTCAGAGCTCAATAATAAAAATGGCAAGTGCTCCAATTCCTCTCCTTTGTCTGTTTATATTTAAGAAGATCCATTTGGCCCAGACCCATGGATGGAGCTTAACAGCAAATGTAGCATATCATCATGTAATTATAAATAAATAAATTAGAAATCTGCTAATAGAAGATGTGTTTATAATAGAGTTAGTTGACCAAAAAAATCAGATTTTTTAAAAGGGTAAAAACGTAATTACCAATTTTATTTTTGCTCTATAAAAGCAGTATTATTTTTTAGATATCACCCTAACTAAAAATTGTTATCATACAATTAATTTACAACCTAGAAGCAGTTAGATACATCTAATGAGAAATCTCTAGATTATTTGATCTCTGGTAATATAGAGACAAAATAGTATCCATATATAAGGTTAAAATATTAAATAAGCTTTTACACATAAATCACCAAAGACAATACCTGGACTATTGTTAGTACTTAATATGTATTAGCTATTAATTATTATTATTGTCATTAATATTGTGCCTTGTGAGATCACAGTGCCAGGTGTTCTAGTCTGGTGTATAGAGGGAACAGTCATCCAATTGGTTTTTAGTTTCACCACTGAGTAATTTTTGGCCTTCAGCAAACTGGCAGATCTCTCTGGATGAATTTTATTTTACTTTTTAATGGAGTATCTTAATGTAGATAAAGGTCCTTTTCTACTCCTACAGACTATAACTAAATCAATGCCTGATGTACATCAAAATGTTCCCCATCACAAAAAACATATTTGCAGGTCTATTATGAGTTTAATGATCTTATCAAAAGTGATTACGTATTAACTATATTTCAGACATTATAAAAGAATAGCTTTAATATTTTGGGTTCACAGTGCATTCTCTCATCCCCTAAATCACATCTAGGTGCATTCCTGGTCCGCAGATGCCCATCCCATATTGCCTACTCTTGCCATGTGAAATTAAGCCTGATGGAAGCCTAGCAAACACTAGTTGCACGCCAGGCAAGTGCTAACCATGAGCCCCATTTGGCAGATGTGTAAACTGAGGCCTATGGAAATTAAATGAATTGCCTGAGGACCAAGACTTTAGGAGTAATTGGTATCATCACCCTTCTTAAAATAAACCAGGAAACACTTTTTTCTTAATATTTTTATGAATAAATAAAACTAAAATTTTTATGACCAGAATAGTGAATGAAAAACTCCTAGATTCTAATCTCAGCTCTATCACTTACTGGCTTGCTCGTCAGATAATTGCATAATCTTTCTGCAGACTAGTGTCAACTGTGAGAAATATTGTATCTACAGTACTTTATGCAGTGTCCCATACACAGTAAGTGTACAATAATAGTAGATATTCTTCTCCCCTCTTGCTACAAAATTCATGTGTTTGTCGTACCAGACAGATAACTGCCTTGGAGCAATAGCACTGTCTGTTAGATGCACTGGGTTTGTGTGAACAGAGTTTGCGGCAAATCCTGGTCTCAGGAACGAAAGACTTGGTAATCACTTTCTGTCACATTGGCAGACACTCATTCCATCCTTGGAAGCTACCAAGATAAAAAATGGCAAGTCAATACCTCCATGTCATTTTATAAAATATCCTTTTCACTAGGAAAAAAAAAATCTAAAGAACAACAAAATTGCTTCTGTGTTTCCCCTCTCACACACCTGGACAAGAGAAAGAGGTGGAATTCCTTCCCCCACCCCCACTGGCCTGCCTCAAATCTCTCCCTGCCTGTCTCCTCTCACATTCACCCGCACACCCACCTCCATTTCTCTGGGAACTGCGTTTGGAACTCCTTCATATTTATTTACTCAATAGCTCAGATTATCTCTTTTACTTATGCAGGAATTCATCAACATGAAAAGGAGTGAGGGATGATCTTTCGCTTCTGGTAAACACTTCATTATTTGCCTTTGGTATTTGAAGACAACAAAACAAAACAAAGCCTATCCTTACAGAGTGTCTCCTCAGTAATTACTGCTGGTGTTGTCAGTTCCAGACTGCCCTCCTGCCTGTATCTGAAATATCTAGCCAAGACAGACAGAGAAAAGGAGTTAGCCGTTTTTACGCTTCCCAAACTGGGAAGACAGTCTAAAAATCAACTCAGCTGCTGTTGCTCTCTGGCAAGCGTCCAAGCCAAATGTGCCTCCCCTGTTTTTAGTACTAATCCTCCAGAAATCAGGTTTGGACACAAGGGCCAAGGAGCCAGCAACAGAATCGAGGCGGTCATTTTGCCAAGACAACACCTGCCCTTCAAAATCCTTTTTTCTTTAATGAGAACATCCTGTACACACTACAGCTGTCCTCGCTGCCTATGCCTGGTATTTCCCAGAAAGGATTTGTTTTTATGTTTCTCTTCTTTGCTTCCACATTCGCTATGACACAATTTAACAAACACTTATGTGGGTTTTTTTGCCCACCCCCCCCCAAATAAATACTATTAAGTAAAGCATAGTTTCTCAGAACTAGCCCTTTTGTTTTTGTTTTTGTTGTTTTTGTGTTGATTACACTGGTTTCACATGCAAAGAAAGAGAGAGTAAAAAGAATTTGTGTTTTAGTACTGATAGAGCAAGTTGGTATCTCTGCTGCCACTTGCCCACTATTTGTTTATGACCTTGAACAAACAGTACACGGTGCTGTACCTTCATGTCTCCCACTGGTACATGGGGAAAAATAACATACATCTTCATTTTAAGAGTAAAAATATTTTAGGGATTTCTAGTTCAAAAAATATGGCACAGACCTATTTCTTCTTGCTCCTCCTTGCTGTGCACAACATAAATGCTGGAAATAATATGGGAAACAATAAAAGGAAAACTGCGAAAAGATGGTGAGAAGATGAACGGGTTTGGGATTCCAGGACTGGAAGGACAGCCCAGCAGCAAGGCTTCTTAAGTCCCCCCACCCAACGGAAGGCTTGCCCAAGACCTGCTATTTCCCAACCCGCAGACTGGCCACACAATGGGGGCCGGGTAGGCTCATTCCCCCTCTGAATGGAACACAGTTCCTCCAACAATATCAGGTGAACTTGTCACCAACACCGCCAGCAAGGGGAATCTATCAGGAGCTCTGCTAATAATAAATGTGTAGAACAAGCACTCTTCTACCTGGTGGGGCGTGAGATTCCCCTTCCCCAGCAAGAAATACTGAGAAAGGAGGGTGGAATCAGCAGAGGGGCTCCATTACAATGCGTAATAGCATTTGCAAGCTTCTTTGACCCACAGTCCTGAAACTCTCTTTCCTCCCCCTGCCCCAGCCCTCCTACTTAAGTCCAGAGACACTGTTGGTGGAGCACAACGAAAGGGAGACATCCAGCCACAGCAAGTGGCTAGGCCTGGAAAACGCTGTCCCTGTCCAGTGGAACTGAAGTGCTTGGGTAGAAGCAGGAAGAAGAACCCAACAGCAAAAAGCTATGGGCCTAGAGATGGTCTTTGACTCGGAGGGCCTGAGATTCCTTGTCTTCCCAGAGACAATAGGCAGGCGGGGAGAGGGGGATCCCACCACATCCCTCTCCCAAGGGTAGACACTCAGCAGCCCAGGATGGGGAAATACACTTTGTCTCCACAGGCTGCACCAGCAGAAAGCAATAGGAGCCTTGCTAATACCGGTTATATCAAGCATAGCAAAATAACACCATGAAGGCTCTGAAAATTAAACTGCCACTGGAGCCACAACCCACAAATATAGGTCAAGATTTACATACTAAACCTAAACAGGGAGATGTCCCTGATAAAGTCAAATATTACAATATGCCCCATAGTCTTTAAACATAATAGAGAAAACATCAAGCATACAATAGATAAATCCCCCATCCCAGCAAGCACCAAGAAAACCACTTAAATGAGAAAAGATAAACTGATGCTAACACCTATATGAATCAAATGTTGGAATTATCTGACAAAGATTTTAAAGCCACCATTATAAAAGTGTTTCAATAATCAATTGCACATTTTCTTGGAACAAATGAAAAAAATGGAACATGACAGAAATGAAATAAAAGTTATGAAAAAGAAGGACCAAGTAGAGATTATAGAACTGAAAAATACAATAGCAATAAAATAATACAATAACAGAAATTATAAGAAAATTCACTGAATGGGCTCAATAGTAGTGTGGAGATGACATATGAAAACAACAGTGAACTTGAGGGCAGATCAATGCAATTTACTCAATCTGAACAACACAGAGAAAATATACTTGGAAAAAAAAAAAAATTGACCACAGCCTGAGAGTCCTATGGAACAACATCACAAAATCCAATATTCATATTTTGGAGTATTAAACGGAGAAAAGAAGTGTGGCTGAAAGAGTATTTGATGAAATAATCACTGAAAACTTCCTAAATTTGGTGAAGACACCAACATACAGGTCCACGAAGCTGAGTAAACCCTCAATAGAATAAACTCAAAGAAATTTACACCAAGACACATAATAATTAAACTTTTGAAAACTAAAGAAAAAGAAAAAATCTTGAGTGTAGCCAAAGAGAAAAAATGTATTACCTGTAGGAAATACCATTTTAAATGTCAGTGGATTTCTCATCTAAAACTTTGGGGGCCAGAATGAGTGGAACAACAATATTTCAAGTGGCAAAGAAAAAGAATGTCAACCACAAATTCTATTTCTGACAAAACTATCCTTCAGGAATAAATGGGACATGAAGAAAATCTCAGATGGGCACAATGAAGAGAATTTGTTGCTAGCAGACCTACCCTTATAGATTGGCTAAAATTCTTCAAATAGGAAGGAAGCAATAAAAGAAAGAATCTTGGAGCATTAGGAAGGATGAAGAAACAATGAAATAACATAAATATGAATATACACCATAGATTATAGTTTTCCCCATCAGTTTTATCAATATTTGCTGATTGAAGCACAAATTATAACACTATTTTATACTCAAAACAAAGATATTTAAAGGTGGAGAAGGGAGACCAGGTAAGTAAGAGGAGATGAGACCAGACCAGATGAGGAAGAGAAGATGAGACCAGAGGAGACCAGACAAAGAAAAGGAGACCAGACATGACAAGGAAGAGAAGACCAGACTGGATGAGGAACAGGAGATGAGACCAGAAGAGACAAGACAAGGAAGAAGAAACCAGACTGGACGAGGAAGAGGAGATGAGACCAGAAGAGGATGAGGAGATGACACCAGAAGAGGAAGAGAATACTAAATTCTTAATATGCAATACCTCCTTCAGACCTCATGAACCATGCTATAAAATAGGCATTGTTCTTTACCTTGTTAACAGATGAGGAAACCAAGGCTTAGAGAAGTTATATAATCTGCCCAAGGTAACATCTTAACTCATGAAACTCAGAATCAAAACCAGGCCTGACTCCAGAGTCTCTGGTCTTAGCCATTATGCAAGTCAGACACCTTCTTTCTGCCTATATGGTTGTTCCCACAGCTTCCTCCAAAGGTGTCCTCAGGCTGGCCATGGGGCTGAGCCACAGCTGTTATCCTGGGGATTTCCAATCCCAGATTTTATTTTTACTGTAGATGGGGGGAGGGGCACAGTGCTGGGCTGGAGGGCAGAAATTGGGCTTCTTGTGCTGTTTCATCTCTGGACACAAGAAGGTAAACTCTCAGCAAGCATCTCTTGCACTACACGCCTCACTTGCCCCATCAGTAACATGGGAAGACTAATCCTACTCCTGGTACCTACCAAAACTACTCTTTTTTGAAATCATATATGGAAGAAATCTGCATAAAGAATTAGTACTTATTGGACTATGTACAGATCTAGCCCCCAAAGTTCCAGACTTATTTTAAATATAAATAATCTAAATATACCAATCAAAAGAGAGATTGGCCAGAGTGAAGTGGATAACAAAATATGACCTAACGATTGTCTATTTGTAAGAAACAAACAACTCAGAATTTAATGACTTATGTAGGTTGAAAGTAAAAGGATGGGAAAAAAAAGTTTGACATGCAGATACTGATTTTAAAATATAGCAGTTGTTATAAAAATATCTGATTAAGTAGAATTCAGAGCAAAGAAAATTACTACAGATAATGTGGGTATTATATAATGAAAAGAAAGATACTGCCCACCAGAAAGACATAACAATCCTAAATGTGCCAAACAACAGAACCTCAAAATACATGAAGCAATAATAAAAAGAGCTGAAAGCAGAAATAGGAAAATCAATAATTACTGTTAGAAACTGCAACACTCTCCCTCATCACTTGATAGAAATTGTAGAAAATCAGCAAGATTTGAATAATATAATCAACCAATAGGCTCTAATTAACATACATAGAACACATTATCTGTAGACTGCAGAATCACTCTACCCTATATTAAGACTCACTTAGCACTTTGGGAGGCCGAGATGGGCGGATCCTTTGAACTCAGGAGTTAGAGACCAGTCTGAGCAAGAGCCAGACCCTGTCTCTACTAAAACAAACAAACAAACAAACAAAAAACAAACAAACCAGAAAGAAATTAGCTAGACAACTAAAAATATATAGAAAAAATTAGCCTGGCATGGTGGCACATGCCTGTAGTCCCAGCTACTCAGGAAGCTGAGGCAGTAGGATTGCTTGAGCCCAGAAGTCTGAGGTTGCTGTGAGCTGGGCTGATGCCATAGCACTCTGGCCCAGGCAGCAGAGTGAGACTCTGTCTCAAAAAAAAAAAAAAAAAAAAAGACTTACTATACATCAATAGTAATCAAGACACTATGGTCATGGCAGAGGGATAGACATACAGGTCAGTGGAGCAAAGTATAGAATTCAAATATGCTCAACTGATTTTTGATAAAAGTATAAAAGCAATTGAGTGAAGAAATGATAATCTTTTCAAAAAATGGTGCTGGAGCATTTTAACATCCAGAGGCAAAACAGGACCTCAATTCAAACCTTATACCACATGCCAAAATCAATTCCAAATGAATGCCATTCTTAAATTTAAAATGTAAAACTGTGACATTTTTAGGGGAAAACAAAGGAGAAAATTGGTCTAGGCAAAGAGTTCTTAGACTTAACATCAAAAGCATGATCCATAAAAATTGATATACTGGACCTCATCAAATGTGTTTTAAAATTTTACTTGGTGAAAGTCCATGTGAAGATAAAAAGAGAGACTACAGAATGGGAGATTATATTTGCAAATGACATATCTGACAAAGTTTATACATATATATAAAACTTCTCAAAACTCAACAGAAAAACAAAGAATCCACTTTGAAAATGGGGTAAATACATGAACAAACATTTTGCTGAAAAGATAGATGGAAAATAATCACATGAAAAGATATTTGACACCAATAGCCACCTGAGAAATACAAATTAACATCACAACTACCTATCACTTCACCCATGCCTAAAATTATAAATATCGACAACAAATGCTGGTGTAGATGTGGAGAAACTAGATCACGTATACACAGTTAGTGGGAATGTAAAATGTTACAACTACCCTGGAAAACATGACAGAAGTTTCTAAGGAACTAAGTACGCAACAACCATAGATTCAAGCAATTGCACTCCTTGGTATTTATCCCCCCTAAAGTGAAAATTTGTATTTAGACCAAAAAACCCTCTGTGCATGAGTAGTGATAGGAGTTTTATTTGTAATATTAACAATCAAAAACTGAAATCAGTTCAGCTGTCCTTTAATAGATAAATAGTGAAACAAACTGGAGTACTTACATAGTCACCAATAAAAATCAATAAATTTTTGGTAGACACAACACCTTGGATGCATCTCCAGGGGATTATGCAGAGAATAAAAATCTCAAAAGGCCACACACAACATGATTTTATTTATATAACATGTTTGAAGTGACACAATTTTAGAAATGAAGATTGGTGGTTGCCAGAAGTTATGGTCAGTGACTGGGGAGATGGTATGGGGTAGGACTGAGATGTGTGTGGTTACAGAATACAAAGGATTCTTGTGTTGATGGAACTGTTGATTATCTTGACTGTGGTGATAGATACACAAACCTACAAAGCTGACAAAATGATGTAAAACTCAATACACACACACTTACAAGTAAAACTGGAGAAATCTGAAAAAGATGAGTGGATTGTACCAGCATTAACATCCTGGTTATGATATTGTACTATAGTTGTATATAGTGCAATACTATATATTGCAAAACATCACCATTAGGGGGAACAGGACAAAGTCTCCAAGGGATTTCTTGCTATTATTTCTTACAAGTGCATGTAAATCTACAATTGCCTCAAAACAAATTTCAATTCAAAAAAAGTAAAAATTTTCTGAAAGGATATTTTATGCCACCACATATCAGAGACTCCAAAAAGCATACAATTGTGCTAAATTTTTATTTTTATTTTTTTTTTTTTTTTTTTCACTTGGTTCCACTTTCTTTGTCTTTATTTTTTTTTTTTTTTTTATTTCAGCTTATTATGGGGGTACAAAAGTTCTGCATAGATATATTGCCCATGTCCCTCCCAATCCCCCGAGTAAATTTTTATTTTTATTTATGGTTTTGTTTATCAAAAATCTCTCTGCCTTCCTCCATTGATTTTTTCCTTTATATAACCATGCATACATACATTTAGTCATTCAATAAACAATCCCATCAACATGCTTTTGTGAATCTTTCAATTTTTTTGATAATTTAGATTATCTAAATTTAAAATAAAGAGAATGTAAAATAAAACAGGCGAAATGCCCCTGGAAAAAAATAAAATTAAATCAAATTTTCTAATTCTGAAACAAGGCTTTAAAGTAGTATTCTGGCCTCACATAACTTTACTCCTGTGAAGAGTTTCTTTTTGTCTTCCCACATTGCATTACACATTACATTACTCAGATCAGCAGTATGCATGGGAACTTGCGTGGAACGGTTATTGGACATTTTAGAGTAGGGTTATAAAACTTGAGCTGTTATAGGAAACTTCCATTTTACTGACCAACGTAAAAAATATATATATTTTTCTCAGGAATATGAGGAACAAGTCACGTTACATATTTTCAATATGCAAATTCCAAATAAAATGCCCTGCAGAATGTTTAACATGCTCAGGCCTATATGATTATTACTTCTTAGCTTAATACTTTCATGTATGTTAGAGTTTTTATTAGGAGAGGCAGTAAATAATGCATTGTCCTTTGAAAATGTTGTTAGAATAAATGTGCCTTATCAATAATGCACTGTGAGAAATCCATTGTTTTGATTTAAATTTTAAAACTCATTTATTATTGACCAGTTTTGGGAAAAAAATCAGATTATCTTTTACTTGAATTGTCAAGTGCTTCACATAATATCCGTCCTGGATCTCTGGATAGTCAAATGGAATAATAAACTCTGTATCAGCAGTGCTTGTATGGGGGTGGGGGCACCACATTCAAAATCTTGAATTTTAAGCATATAGTACTTCAGAGATCATCTATCTTTAATATTATTTTGGTACTTATCGTTTGTGGGACTAACTAAAATGCAAAGTTTGCACTTGTATGTAAATCTAAGCTAGTGAAATACAGCCAATCCCCTATATATCCCATTTATTATATTCCAGAAAAATCACATACATAATGACTGCTTCAGAGGAAGGCATTTGCTTCCTGCATTGCTTGACTAAAAGTTCTTGAAAAGGAAACACATACTGTCATTTTAAGAGCATCATTTGAAATAAAAGTTTAGAATTGATGTTGCTGGTTACTAGACTAGCAAAATTTATCTGTCACTGCTAATTCAGTTTATCCCAAAAACTAAGAGACAAAGCCAGGTAGCTTAATATTTTTAATTGCTTATGCTGTGTATGATGCATTCCATAAACCAGTTAGTTGAAATAACATCCAGAGTATATATAGTTCAGTATCCAAACTTTTTTTCTAGAATTAGACTGCCTAGGATCACAACTAGGATCTTGAATTCATTATCTGTATTTCCTTGTGAAAGTAATTTAACTGTGTATGCCTCAGTTTCCTCACCTGCAAAATACAAGTGCAGTAGATAATGAGTACCTATCAAATGGGCTTCTACAAGAATTAAATGTGATCATAAAGCTATTAGCATGAGAGCTGACACATCGTCAGCACTCAATATATGTGAGCTATTATTATTCACCTACTAAATTCTCTCATCTGCCATGCACACAACTATGTATTATTCTCAAATTATCGAAGAACATTTTGAGGCTCAAAGAGGCCAAATCATTTGCTGGAGATTGAACAGAAAATAGCAAAGCCAGGTTTCAAAAACAGGAATTTGGGGCTCTGAAGCTTAAGTTTTCCCATTCTGGTCTTGTCTTCCCCAGGATTTGACCAGGTGTTGGGGGCGGGGTGTGGTAGGCGTGAATCTCACTTCACATTCCATGTGTACTGATTGCCTGGAGTGATGCTGATTTCTTTCCCATGGCTAGGTATGAACTCTGTAAATCACCAGCTGTAATTTATAAAACTATTGTACCTTTTCTTTTGATATATTTTCAACCTGCTTTGTATATTTTTATTGAGATGGTGGTGGGATACACTGATAACTTTAAGTGATTGCTTTAGATGAGTTAGTCTGAAATACAGTAGAATATTTTGCCACCATTGGCCACTGCAGATACTGGGGGTAAATGTTTTCTATATTCTAGGTAAAGAAGACAAGAAATGGATTGAATACTCTTCATGGTTACTCTACCCTGACAATATCACTAGAAACAATCTGGGTTCAGAAAGTATTACAGTGCTTTTTAAAGTTAACCTATAATTCACCTCCAGGAATTGATCAGGTAGAAAAAAAAAAATCTCACTGCACATTCCATGTGTGCCAACTGCTTGGAGTGATGTGGATTCTTTCCCATAGCTAAATACAGACTGTAAGTCACCAGCTGTAATTGGCAAACCCACTCCTGAGGTTTTGATATGGCTTGTCTGGGTAGGACTTGGGATTATGAGCACCTTGGGTTATATGTATGAAGGTGGATCTCTGGATGATACCAAATGTTGCAATGAGACTGATTTAGTTGCCCTAACACCAGCAAAAATAGCATGGAGGTGGGGGTCCTCACTTTTTTGGGATCTGTGGGCATCTCTGTTTCTTTGTTTTTGCTTTCTTTTTTTTTTTTTTTTAAGTTACATTTTATGGTTCTCTCAAGGTTTTTAAATCTACTTTTTAATTGACAAATAATTGTGTATATTTATGGGGTACAATCTGATTTTTTTAAACCAAGGGCTTGTTTTTCACTTAATAGTATGGGGTTTTCCTTTATATTATATTTTATAGATATAATAAATGTTTCATTGGGGAATAATCTCCATTTATCTTACAATAACTAAAATATTAGCTCAGATTCTAGCATTTGTTTAAACATTTTTAAAAGAAATAGGATTTAAAGAAGATATTTTCTAATAATCAAATAATTTGTGAAACATAGATTTAAATAATAAATTTAAACTTCTACTTAATTAGAAAATTTGTATTCATAGCAATTAATTTAGATGACTCAGAACTCGATAAATATTTCTTGTGTACAAGTTCACGATATAGCTTCTAGGTAGCAATTAGTCATAACAGGAGATGTTCAGGATATGGCCATAACTCTTCCAAGTTCTTCATGTGATACATGTTTACAATACATGCCCCCAAAACTCTAATCCTTTTTCTTTGGACACCAGATTGCCTATACGTCCCTTAGAATGTGGCGCCCAGAGCTTGATATATTGCAACTATGACTTTAACAAAGATAATGTGGCATGACTGTATACTCCATTGTGTTCTTAAAGACTCCACGAGGCACTTCTTGGAGTTCCAATCCCAGTGATCTGAGAGATTAGCAATGCTCATATTATCAAAAGATTTTTAATTTTATTGTCTTTCTCCAAGTCCACTGCAATTTTTTTTTTTTTTTTTTTTTTTTTTTGAGACAGAGTCTTTGCTCTGCCCAGACTAGAGTGCCGTGGCATTAGCCTAGCTCACAGCAACCTCAAACTCCTGGGCTTAAGCGATCCTACTGCCTCAGCCTCCCGAGTAGCTGGGACTACAGGCATGTGCCACCATGCCCGGCTAATTTTTTTTTCTATGTATTTTTAGTTGGCCAGATAATTTCTTTCTATTTTTAGTAGAGACGGGGTCTCGCTGTTGCTCAGGCTGGTCTCGAACTCCTGAGCTCAAACGATCCGCCCGCCTCGGCCTCCCAGAGTGCTAGGATTACAGGCGTGAGCCACCACGCCCGGCCTCCACTGCAATTTTAATGTAATTATCATACGGAAAGTGAATACCATAGTACCATCACTTTATCTATGAGAATGACTCGAAATAAACTATTGATGCAATATGCTTCAATATTCTGTGGTTCAATGCGTAGCCCCAGAGTTGGGGATATTGTTTTAAGCTTTTATAGTTTACTTTTTTTGTTTGCTTGCCTGTTTAATGCGTAGCCAACTCCTGCAGGAATAACCTTGCAAAGATTTTCTGTGAGTGTAGCTCTTACCAGGTTCTAGGCATTAGAATATTGACAGCACTAATTAGGTTGAGCATATCCAGTGTCTTGGGTCAGGCCTAGAAGCAGAGCCTGATACAGGGTTTCTTGTGAAAGTGATTTGTTGAAAGAGGGTTCACAGGAGAATTCTATAGGGAATGAGGGAAGAGGTGAGGATAAGAAAACAACCAAGGCAGAGGTGGGGTTTCCAGAGTCCAGGTTCAACTTCACATCAAAGGGAACTCTGGAGCATAAATTTTTATCACAGAAGTCCCGCCTCAAGGGAAAAAGGCAAGACTGTTCTGTAGTATCACTCACTCTTTGGCTGTGGGCTGCCTCAGGGAAATGGGGTGTATAACCTCCCAAAATCCCAGACAGCTCTGAGCAAGTTGGCTCCTGTTAGCCAAGGGTAAGGCACTGGGGAAGGAGGGCAAGAGTATTAGTCATTCGCAGTCAACACCAAAAGCAGCAGGGAACACCCAAAACAGTATCCTAATACTAAAGAAAAACCAGATAAACCAACAGCATCTGCTTCACTCTGTTCCATAGAGCAGTGAAAAACAGGAACTTATGAGGTTCTTTATCTTCAGGCTTTATGAATACAAAAAAAAAAAATAATAATTGAGCAAAGATAATTAAAAACATAGAAGAAAGTGTCTAAATTCAAACTATATTTTCTTAGGCTAGTCTTAAAATGGCAATTGCAGAAATTTCTCAGTTTCTCACGTTGTAATTAGTTAATGTTCACCCATTAGGTTTGGAGCCTTCATATGTAATCTACGCTGTGGTGTCTACACATATCCATGCACAAGTGAAGTTTTAGAGTCTGTTCTTTCCATCCTTCAGCACCAACTGCAAAATGATCACTAGAACTTTAACACAAGAAGCCTCTCTAGTTCTAGCCTCGGCCTCTTTGAGTAGTATCCGTTGTTTTCTAAGCTCTTAGACTTGTTTTATGACACTACGGAAATTCTCTAGTTCTCTCTGATGGTAGATGAAAAGGCAACATATTCCAGATTAATAATAGCCTGCTAGAGCAGAGGACTCATTTGACTTAAAGCCATGTCCTGATTATATACAGAAACCTACTTGGGGATCTGCACCAATGTGGAATTTAATATTCTTCAAAGAGACTCTCCATGTCAACTATGATCTCAATTGTGATAGGTAACACTGCTGTTCACCAATATATGGTTTTCATATGCTTTTGAGTCCACGAAAAGAGTTTAGTTCCCTACTTCCCAAAGTCATGTGTATGGCCATGTGATTTGCCTTTTTTTTAAACTGACATATAATTGTTCATACTTATGAAGTACATTGTGATGTTTTAATATATGAAATGATCAGATTAGGGTAATTAGCATATCCATCATCTCAAACATTTATTATTTTTTGTGTTGGGAACATTTAATATCCTCCTTGTAGCCATTTGAAACTACATAATGTATTATTGCTAACTGTAGTCACTGTAGAACACTGAACTTATTCTTCCTATCTAGCCATAAGAAAGCACAAATTATGTGCAGCAGTTCCAGGTGGAAATATTTAGTTGTTGGTGCTTAACTTCAAACCATACTTCCTCTATAACAATGTTTGTGGAAGCATACAATCAGGTAGAAGCAGCCAGAGATGCTGAGATAACACACAGAGGACAGCTGGTCTAGGGAATATCCTAGACCAATAGTTAATGTTGCATGAGCAAACCATTTGTTATGAAATGACACTGACAATTGGGGTTACTTGGAAACCACGTATGACCTGGGCTATCTTGACTAATGCAGAGATTCAATCACTCAATTCTTCTTGTGGGCACAAAGAACAGCGGGCAGTGTGCCAATTTTACAAATTAGGAAGCTAAGCTGTTAAGAAGTTACATGATTTCACTGAAAGCAACAAGAAAATGGGTAGAAATAAATAAGGTTTGAAACCTAATGTTCTCTGATACCAGGACAATTATCTACCCTTGTAGGATGAGAACAAAGGGTCATCTGCATTACCTCCTTGTAGTGGATTTAGCAAGGTAATAATTATGTATCCGTGTACGGAAGTCTGCCCAAGATACATGATCATTTGATCTTCTTCATGTTTCCATAAATGCCAATGATTTTGTTCCCAAGAAAATTTGGAAAAAACAAATCTTCCAGGGAGAAACACAATGATCAATGATTCACAATTTTATAGAACTAAATATTTCTTATTCCAAATATAATTCAAATCTAAATCACAGAATATATAATCAATAATAGCAAAATTATTACAAACCCACAATTATTACTGTCACTGCCATGCATCAGTTTTTTAACTAGTTACATATTGTATCATTTAATCTTCCCAAAATATTCTAACCCAGATATCACTACTACCAGTTTTAAAGCTGAAAAACCTGAAAATCAGAAAATGTTAATGATGTGCTCAAAATCACAGAGTTTCTGTGGGAAAAGATTAAGATACAATTTCATCTGAGTAAGACTTTATGAAAGACCTTAGCTTGTGTCTTAGCTTAACCACTCACTGGATGCTCCCCAGTAAATTCCTTAACTGCTTCATTACTCAGTTGTGTCACACGGAATTAGGGATGATACTACTATCCTCATAAGTTTGTTGTGAGTGTGAAATGAGATGACTCAGATGAAAACATTTGTACCTTAAAGAACTCACGGAAGGCAAGGTAGTGTTCTTATTATTACAATTATGAGAATACTATGGAGGTTATTATGAATCTTTGTGTCACACTTTGTTCTATTACATTGTATACTACCTCTTTTAGAAGAGCAGTGATTTTTTTAAAAGCTATCTTACAAGTAATTATGTAGTGGGCAAGTTTAAGTGGTGAGTTAACTGCGTTGGTAGTTCTGTTCTGAAGTACATCCCTAGCAAATAGCTGCACGGCTCACTAGAGCAATCAAAATTAAAAATGTAGACGTGAGGTTTAACTACTCAAAAATAGCTCACAGTTAAACACATCATACTGCTTAAAATTTTAAAAGATGCAATTATTATTTTTTTTTTTTTTTGGCAATTGCTGAGTATTCTCTGGATTGTTGGTGAATATAAAATCGTTCCAAACAGTAATTTTTACAAGGTTCTGTTAAATTGAAATACAGATGAGTATGTTATTTTCCTCTTTAACTATAATCTCTCCTCCAATTTCCCCTTGGAATATACATACTCCCTAAAAATGGATCCATTCAGTCAATTGCAAAACTTTGAAATAGTGGCATGTATACAGAAAATCTGTGCTTCCAAATACGTGAAGTAAAACAGTTTTGTAATATCCATCACACACACACACAAATGATTTCATTTTTGAATAAGTCATATATGCAAAGTTCTCTTCAATTTGAAACGTTTAGGGTTTTTAGGATTTCAAACTTCTAGAGTATGATTATTATTACTAGTTGTGCTAGTGTCAAACACAATTTAGTATATAAAAAGATTTTTTTCTTATTCTAAACATATTGAAGGAAGAGATGCCAAAATAAAGATCCATGTCAATGCTATGATAAATGTGGTATGTGATTTGCATATATATCCATCATATATATATGTGTGTGTATATATATATACTTTAGGTCCTATATGTATATATATACACACACATATATATATGTATATGTGTGTGTGTGTGTGTGTGTGTATATATATATATATATATGTGTGTATATATATATATAGGACCTAACATATGCCAGACATTGTTCTAGGGGATGGCATATGATAGTAAACAGAATAGACAAAGTCCCTTGTCTATTTAACATTGTAATATGCAAATAAACAGTAAACATACAGATATATAACCACGTTAATTGTTCATAAATTCTCCAAAGAAAAATAAAGCACGGTATTGAGATAAGAGTTATGGGGCTTCTATTTTATATAGGATTGCATATCGGTCAACATGTTTGAAGGATCCAGATAGCACACTCAGATTGGGATAATTGAGGATGATTTTATTAATTAGAAGCTATGGGTATGTTATTTAAAAAGTTATGGACAGGGTGCAGGGAAATCTCTAAAAGATAGTTTCATACCTATGGGGACAGTAATAATGGTTGAGTACGTTACCGCCCCTAGGACTGAAGGGGGGTCCAGAATGGAACATGGAGTGGAGAGTGTGTGGAAAGAGCTGCATGACCACCTGTATGGTGACTCTCATGGAAATGAGCAGAGAAATAAAAATCCCAAAGCCTCACTCCTCCCTCTTTCCCGTCCCTTACTGGTGCTCCCCAGTGAACCCCCCCCATCAGAAATCAAAGGTCAGGGAAGGTCATCAATGTGGTGATATGACTTAGCCTGGTAGAATTCAGGGAAGGACAGAGAAGAGCAGAGAATGAGTCTTGGGGGGCAAACAGGTGACAGAGGCACAGGCCCTCAAGACAGCCCTCTCTGAGCAGGTGACATTTAAACAGAGACCAGAATTGGATAAAGGAGAGACAGCATGGTAATTATCTGGGGGAAACCCTTTCAAGACAGACGGAACAAACATTTTTTATAATTCCAAGCATGTCATTTCCAGAAAGTACATTTTACACTTCATACAACTCTCTCTGGCTTCATTTATACTTGCTGATCTACTTCAGTCTGCCCTCACCCCCCAAAATCTCCCATGACTATTTGAACTAAAGTCCCCCAAAAAATCATAAATTCCAAAACAGAAAGGTCTCGATTTTACCTTTACTTCTCTGACCTCTCCCACATATGTGATACTATTTCCCTTATCTTTCCTCTTGAATCATATCCTTCCGATATTCTCACTACTCTGTTCCTGGCTCTCCCTCTCTCTCTCTCTGACTGTACTTCTTCTATTTTATTATCTCACTCCCAAGACTCTATTCTTGGAACTTTCTCTTCTCATTATATCTTTATGTTATCAATTTCTTTTCCTTCTCATTTCTATATGATGGATTAGAAAAAAAAAGTGTGTGTGCATGTGTGTTTATATATAATGAGAGAGAGAGAGAGAGAGAGAGAGAGAGGTGGATTATTACAAAAGGCTAAGACTGCTTTTTGAAGTCACTTGCTTGATGTCTCGCCCTCAATATTTCTACAACGGAAACAACCATCACTTTCCTTTGTTTGCTCCTAATTCCCCAATTCCAGTGAATGGCAGCAGCATTTTTCAGCCTATTGCTGATTAAAATCTCCGTCTCACTTTCAGATCTTTCTATTCTCAAGCTCACTTTTTCAATAAATGGCAACGCTATCAACATATCTACAGTGGAACTAATCATCTCCTCCATTTGTTCTGCTCTTGCATCTGAGTTATCAATTTCAGTGAATGGTGACACTATTCTTCCATCTAGTTCTCATATCATATCTGCATGATTCGCAGATCTTCTCTTTCAATAAATTGTAATGTCCTATTTTGTCTTGGGAATTTATCTCCCTTTTCCAGTTTCCTATTTTATCGCTTCATAATTCCCACCAGCATTATGTATGATATTGTCCATTTCCCCACATCTAGCATGTAGGAGCACAAGGCTGGCCAGAAGGGTCATCGCTGCTAACACCTGGGTGAATCATAGGAGAAGGTTAATATTAGCAGAACAAGCACTAGCAGAGTAAGGTAGCCATTCTGAAACAGAGAGAGGGAGTTTCAACTTGAAAAACTGAAAGCTGAAGGAGTTACAGTTTACAGGAGCTGAAAGTGAGGGATTAAAGAAGTTGGTCATAGATGAAACACTGGATAAAACCATCAGTTAGTTCATAGGTTGGTGCCTTTGGCAACTACTTGTGGCTGTGTGTCTTACAACAGTCTTTAGAGCCATGGCAAGAGATCAAACATCTCCATTACTTCCATGCATTTGTTCAGAAAGTATGATTAGAGTATCCAACACATTCCAAAGTTAAGTGATACAGAACAATTGAGGGTATGGTCTACTTTAAATGAGGTGGTCAGGGAAGGTTTTTCTGTGAAGATAACATTTTAAACTCATACTGTGGGTAAAAATGAGTATGGGAAGAAAAGGGGAAGAGTGCCCTAGCAGATGTAACAGTCCTTCCAATCTTTTCCCATCTCTTACTTCCCCTACTAATACAGAATTTGTCCCTAGAGTCAATGGTGGTGATGATAATGATGCCAATGGTGATACCAAAGATAACAATAATGATATTGATGGTCACAGCAACTGATATAGTAAAATTCCCACGTGGGCAGAGACCACATATCTATTATTTCCTGCTTTATGCTCAGCATCTATCACAATGCCAGGCACAACACTGACATTCAGTAAAGGTTTGTTGAATGAACAGAAGCATGAATGAAAGATGATGGTAATGACTAGGAGTGGTTCAATTCAATTGAGCTGATGATAGTGTACTATGTACCTCAAAACTAGAGACTGTCAATGTTTGTCTCCTCCAATTGCTTTTAAGGAAATGAACCATTCCAGTGATATCGTATCTCAAACAATTAATTTTCACCTTATTCTGTTGAGCATTATCACCCAGTATTTAGCACTTTGTTAATTATCACTTTGTAACCATTTGTAAAGTGTGAAAAAGCCTGCTGCACAGATTCCTCTTTTCCGCTAATTGTGTTTCACTCTAACCCAGAGCAGTGACAAGCAAAAATAAAGCGTTTACAGTAACACACCTAAAATAGAATGATTACAACTTTTCTTCTTAAAACTGAAAATGCCAGTAATTCCTCTACATGATAAAAGGCAAAGAAGTACTAAGAAGAATACTGAATGCCCCATTGAAAAATCCGTCATAATGTATTAGGAGAAAAAAAGCAAGATGAGTTGGCAAGATGAACCCAATTATGCTTGTACAGAATTTGTCCCAAGTGATTTACAGCAATATTTAATGTTATTTTTTTATAATTTTATCTTTAAATCTGGTTGAATTTCGAGTGTTAAGGACACAACACTTGAGATGATCGGCAGGAAGTAATAGGCTCTGTTTTCTTACTGTACTCCTACCCATGAGCTTTGTCTTCGTATCCCTAGTGCTTAGCATGATGCCCAGTCAACTGTGCATCTATATGCCTATATCAATATAATACTGATACATAAGAAGATACAGTAACAGCTTTGACGTCAATAATACACACAAAATTCAAATCTGAACTCTGCAACTACTTATCTGAGTGACCTTGGACAAATTATATAAACACTATCTCCGCTTCAACATTTTTAATAATTGAAGGATTAAACTACACCTAGCAGAAAGTAGGTACTCATTGGATACTAGCTGCCCAACCCCTTCCACATTCAACACAATGTCTTATCAGAGCAATTGTTGAGTAATAGATGGAACTAAACCTTACAGTTTTAACCACTCAAATAAGCTCTCAAATTTACCATCTTTTACAGCTACTGTGAGTACAGTTTAGTAACAGATTTTACTAGATACATAGTGCATAAAATATGGTCCTTGCCATTAGCTTATAGTCTATGAATGGATATGATTTTAGGTATCAAATAATTCTAAATCAATGTTTACTAAAAAGGTAAGAAAATAATTCTGACAAATAGTGTTATTTTTGCTTAATGCTATTTAGTCATTTTATACAATCAAAACTATCCATAAATATCTTATATTTATTATATAATTATGTATGGACATAGTTTTGTTATATTTCCTAAAGAGTCACCTCTCCCACCAATTCTTTTTTACTTCATGTCTTTCTTATTCCCAGCACCAGGAATGTAAGTTATCCACACCTTCATACAGAATTGTTTTTACAGAGAACAGAGACAAGCCAAACCTTGTTGCTTGATTTGCAAATAGCAAGACATTGCAAGGAGTAGACATTCTGAGTTTAAAGAATGTCCACTCTAAAAAGGCCAGGCATAATTCTTATGTCATAAATAATAGATTTGCAAGACTACATGATCAATTAGAGTTGATTTCTCACACCACAAACTCATTGATGTTTGTAACAGGTGGACAGAGAAGACACCAGAAAGAAGAATTAGATTAGGTTTTTGTGTGGACATGAGAAGAGGCTATTCCTAGAGCTGACTCTGAGAAGAGAAAAACTGACAGATCCTCAGATGGGTGTGAAGATTTGAGAGGAAAGGAGACCTTGAGGTACTTCCAGATTGAGCCTTATAGATTTCTCCACCAATTCTTTGTATATTAAAAGCAGTAGAGTAAAACAGAGCTATAGCAACCACAACAGCACGGTCCTGGCAGAAAAACAGACACATAAACCAATGGAATAGAACAGAGAACCCAAAAATAAGTCTACACATCTACCATGAATTTATCTTTTAACAAAGGTAAAAAAAGGGAAAGGACAGTGTCTTCAATCACTGGTGGTGAGAGAGCTGTATGTCCATATGCAGAAGAATGAAACTATACCCTTATCTCTCACTATATTCAAAAATCAAATAAAAATGGATTAAAGACTTAAATATAAGACCTGAAACTATGAAACTACTAAAAGAAAACATTGGGTAATTAAACAACATATAATGTGGTATAGTATTATTTGAAGGTAGACTCAGATTAGTGAAATTTCTGTGTTGAAAACTCTAGGGAAATCATTAATATTACAGTATATTTTTATGCTGAGACTAGATAAGACAGAATCATATAAAATGTTCAATTAAACAAGTCAAAAAATGGAAAAAAGAAAAATACAACAGAAAATAAAAACATGGTAGATATTAATATTAATTCAACCATATACAAGAAACAACTTTAAATCAGCACATCAGTACTGATCCCCTAGGTATTAAAAAATAATAAAAATATTATGAACAATTGTATATCCCATATTTTGATAACTCAGAATAATGGATCATTTTTTTAAAAAAACAAACTACCAAAACTTGGACAGGGAAAGATATGTAAACTGAGTAGACCCATATCTATTTAAGAAATTGAATCAATAATTAACAACCTCATAAGAAGGAAAGAACCAGGAACAGATGGTTTCCCTTGTGAATTCTACCAAACATTTAAGGTAGAAATAATAGTAATTTTCTACAATCTCTTCCAAAAGACATAAGCAGGACAACATTACTATGATATTAAAACCATATTCAAAAAGGACAACATTACTATGATATTAAAACCATATAAAGACATTACAAGAAAGGAAAACTACAGTTTATCTCTCATGAAACAGATGCAAAAGTCTTCAATAAAATATTACTATATAAAATCCAACAATGTATAAAAGAACACCATGACCAAGTGGGATTTTGATGTACAAAGCTACCTCAACCTTCAAAAGTCAGTTATGTAATTAATACACCACATAAAAAATTAAAAGAAGAAAAAATTTATGACCATATTAAATGATGTAGAAAAAAATATTTCAAGAACTCCAATACTTACCAATGTTAAAAACTTCGAACAAAACAAAAATTCTTAGGAATACAGGGGAACATCCTCAACTTGGTAGAAAACATCTACAAAAACCCTACAGCTAAGATAATAAATACTGCATGGTGAGAGATTGAATGTTTTTCTCCTAAAATCAGCAATAAGGCAAGGATGTGCTCTTTCAACATTCATTTTTTTTTTTATTTGTTTTTTTTTTGAGATAGAGTCTCACTCTGTTGCCCGGGCTAGAGTGCCATGGTGTCAGCCTAGTTCACAGCAACCTCAAACTCCCGGGGCTTAAGCAATCCTTCTGCCTCAGCCTCCTGAGTAGCTGGGACTACAGGCATGCGCCACCATGTCTGGCTAATTTTTTATATACATATTTTTAGTTGTCCAGCTAAATTTCTTTCTATTTTTAGTAGAGATGGGGTCTCACTCTTGCCCAGGCTGATCTCGAACTCCTGACCTCGAGTGATCCTCCGGCCTCGGCCTCCCAGTGTGCTAGGATTACAGGCATGAGCCACTGAGCCTGGCCCTCACATTCATTTTTAACATCATACTGGAATTTCTTTGAGTTAAATAAGACAAAAAAGAAAGTAAAAAGTATTAGCAAATAACATGATATGATAGAAAATCTCACAAAATCAACAAAACAATTCCCTGAACTAATAAATATGCATAGCCTGCAAGATACAATGTTAATATACAGAACTCCATTTCTTTCTCCATTTCTTTCCTATATATCAGGAATGTATCATAAAAATTTGAAATCTTAAAAAAAAAACACTTATAATAGCACTAAAAAAAGAAATACTATGTTTAAATTAAATAAAATATGTACAGAATCTTTCTGTGGAAAACTACAAAACTATGATAAAAGAAATTAAAGATCTAAATAAATGAAGGGACACTCATGGATTAGAATAGCAGTTCCCAACCCTTTTGGCACCAGGGACTGGTTTCATGGAAGATAATTTTTCCAGGGACAGGGTGGGGTGGGGGATGGTTTTGGATGATTCAAGCCCATTATTTATTGAGTAGTCAACCTCTCTGTTAATCTCTATTTGCAGCCATTCCCCAGCCCTAGCATCACTGCCTCAGCTCCATCTGAGATCCTCAGGCATTAGATTCTCATAAGGAGCACACACCCTAGATCCCTCGCATGCACAGTTTACAGTAGGGTTTGCAATTCTAAGAGAATCTAATGCCGCCAGGGACCCGACAGGAGGCGGAGATTATGCAGTGATGCAAGTGATGGGGATGAGCTGTAAATACAGAGGAAGCTTTACTGGTTTGCCTGCTGCTCACCTCCTGTTGTGAGGCCCAGTTCCTAACACTGGTACCAGTCTGCGGCCTGGGGGTAGGGGACTGCAGGATTAGAAGATCAATATTGTTAAGGTATCAATTCTTTCCAACATGATCTATAGATTCAATGTAATCCAACCAAACTCCCAGTAAAACTATTTGGTGGACATCAAAAAGCTCCTTCCAAAGTCTATATTGAAAGGCTAAAGACCTTGAAGTGCCAACATAATGCTTAAGAAGACAAGTAGGTGAATCTGCATTACCTGACTTCAAGACTTAAGATAAAGCCATACTATATCAAGAAAGCATAAACCCATAGATCAACTGAATAGAGCAGAGAGCCCAGAAACGGACCCACGGAAACGTGGTCAACTGTTCTGTGTAAAGGAACAAAGGCAGTTCAATGAAGAATTGATATTTTTTTTCAATAATTGTAGTAGAACAATTGGATATCAAATATGCAAAACAACCTAAACATGGGCATTACATCTTTCACAAAAAAAAAAAAAAAAAAAAAAAAAAAAAAACTTAAAGTGGATAATAGACTGAAATGTAAAGCACACAACTATAAAATTTCAAGGGAAAACAGAAGAAAATACAGTTTTGAGTTTGTTCATGAGTTTTAGATACAACAAGGAAAACTCGAGCCAAGAAAAATAAAGTTAGACTTTGTTAAAATTAGAAACTTCTACTCTTAAAGGCATTGTAAACAGAAGGAAACACAAGCCACAGACTTGGATAAAATATCTATAAAACACATATCTGATGAAGATTTTTTAAATCAGAAACATACAAAGATATGTATGTATGTGTGTATACACACACACACACACACACACGCACGCACATACATATTTTTTTTAAAGGAAAGGTGGTGTAGGTGAGTCCCAGGATAAACTGTGAATTGGGACAAAACAATTTAACTGTGTTAAATATATGAGAAAACATTTCATTGAATGGGGTGGTGAAAAATATTGTTGGCCTAAGTAATTTTGAAAATGACTTTAGTCAGAGACTAAAGGCAAAAGAAACTACACATACACACTGTGCCTTAGTTGATTATTTTTTTTCCTGCAGGAGTATTGGTTAACAATTCTGATATTGACGTAAATATATGCTACAGTTGTACAATTAAGCAACTGTATGGCAACTGGTGAAATTCAGTATTCATACGACTGAAATGGGGATTTATGATAAGTAAGGAGGCTATAATGATTGATGAGATAATGGATTACAGTTGGAATCATCAGTATAAACTCACGTTTACCTTAATATAGAGACAGACATAAATATTTACAGATATATGTATAGACATGGGTTAATATACACCCATAAATCATCTTGCTCTCTCTGCTAAGAGTGTGTAGAAGCATCAACACCCAGTAGCCACAAGCACACTTAGTATTTAGATCTTGGTTTCTAATACCACCCTCCAATAAAAGGAACCCGGCCTTTTTGGAGATTTGGTTCATTTGATTCGTCTTGACTATCTTGTAATGCAGAAAATAAAATAGAATTTTAAAATAACCCACAATGATGGAAATATGTCAAAGATACACAGATGGCAAGTAAAAAAGCTCCCAATGACCAAAGCTGAAACAAATTTGAGCAATAAATAAGTAAAGTTGTATTGGGTTATAGCCCAAAATATAAAATAAATGTCCATAAATCCATACTAATATAAATGATTCAATGAATTTAAAATAATGCGAGAGACTATAAAGGTTTCCTGTGCCTAACTCCAGATAACTGATGCAGATGTTTGCTATTAAGGAGGCGGAACATTACTCCCCATTCCTTAAGGATGGACTGTATACATTACCTTCCTTCCAAAGAGTACAATATGAAAGGGTCAATAAAGAGTCACTTTAAGGTGGAGAAATGGGACAAATACCACTTCAGCTAGGTATCAAGGTTAACATCAATAGTGATAAATCATGTTGATAGTATGTTCCCTTGATATGATGTGAGAAAATGGCACTTTAATTCTTTGGTCTTCCTCCCCAAAGCACATAACCTTGAGAAAAATGTCAGACACGTCCCAATTGAGGTACAATTTACAAAATGCCTGACCAGTGCTCCTTAAAACTGTCAAGGTCATCAAAACCAAGAAAAGTCTGTAAAACTGTCACAACTAAGAAGAGCCTAAGGATCCTTAGCCACCAAATACAATTTTATATCCTGAAACAGAAGAAAGACATTAGGCAAAAACTAAGAACTCTGAATAATGCACAAACTTTAGTTAATGAAAATGTATCAATATAGGTTCTTTCATTGTAATGAATATGCCATACTAATATAAAATGTTAAATAACTAAATGTGAGTTACATGAAAACTCCCTAGACAACTGTTTTCCAAAATCTTAAACTGCTCTAAACTAATAGTTTATTAAAAAACACAATCAGTATAATTGAGTGACATCTGCAATTTTATATGATTAACAATAGTTCTGCTAAAACTTACCATTTTAATAGTAAACTAATGTTCCTGTGGTCTAATTTTGTATTTCAACCTTATTTATATTTTTTCTTGACAAAACTATTGCAGAGATTATTATTTTTAATTAATAGGTTGCATAATACTGTATGAATAATTATACTTCTTTATTTGCAAGTCAGAAAAATCAGCCATTATGCTATTCCAAAATAATGCCACCAAGCAATGCACTATAATTTCATTTACCTGTTAACCTTCTATACTTGTTTCCTTGGAGATAAGGTTAGCGATTAGGTATAATGGAAATTAGGTAGTTTTTAATTAATAAAAAAAAATCAATTAGTGGGTATTTACTACTGTATTTACTACTGATTATCTTTTCATTGATAGAAAATAAACAATATATCCACTCATTATATAAATATATTATAAATACATTATAATATATATACTCAGTAATAAATAAAAATATATATAGAAAGAGAAGATGAAGGAAAATAAATACATATCTGCATATATATATATATATAGTTACTGTTGGTGGTGATGGATTAAGTACTTTATGTTGCTTTAGAACGTCATTATTAATTCAAACATTAAGTTGTACATACAAGGGTGTGTGTTTGTATGTGTGCATAATTTTGGAAATCGTCCAAAGAAACAAGATTGTCAGTGACAGGGTAGAAGTTGAAATTGAAGTTTTACTAATGGTCAAAGTCCACTTAGCAATATACAATACTATAATCTCTTTTCAGTATCCTAAGTGGGTAAAAATAGGTGGACAGCTATCTTAGGCAATACTGATTTAGTTAGGCTTACTTTTCTCTGTGTGAACTATTGATTATCAAGGTACTGGTCCTTAGAGATGAATTATTTGCTCTTACCAAATACCAATATCATCTTTCTTTCTCCACTTTGAATCCCATGTTCAAGTTTCTCTGGAAGGTTTGTTTTTCATTTGTATCTCCTCTTAAGGAAATAAAAAACAAACATTATTTTTCATTCAGTGACCGAGTGTGAAAATCAAGTTTTGAGGATTGAGGGTTGAGAGATTCATATAACACATACCCTAAAAGAAAAATTATCAGTGAGATTAAAATGTGTGTCTACACATATATGCTCATTTGAAATTGTTTTCAGACCAGCCTTGCAACTGGAAAACATATAACAGGCTCATCATATTTTAAATAGTACATTCTCTGTAGTATTACTCATAATGATAAATGTCTAAGTCAACATGTATTGGAAAGGATTATAGTCACCGAACGTGTTTCATATCTGCCATTGTTCCCATCTGCTTCACATGAGTTCTTTACACTTATGTCAGGAAAATACCTTTTAAATCTTGAAACAAACTATGCTTTACATAAGTATACATATGTAAAGTATGATTATATAGTTATATATGTAAATAATATATGTATATACACACACAAAATATATTCATCTCTAGACAGAAAGAGGAAAATAAAGTGAGCTGTGCAGGGGAGGGGAAGGTATCATATTGGCTGTTTTTATCTATATATTCTCAATTCATCATAGTAATTTGTTCATGAAGAAATTAGGTTATTATTATTCCATTTAAACCATGTTTGTCTGACCCAAGAAACGTGCCAATTCCAACACACGTTTATCCATCAAAAGGTTGTTAAAAGAATGCTAGATTTGACATTTTCCAAGCGCCCAATTTTCACTTTTGAAAATTTTCTGACATTAGATATGATTTTAAAATTGCCAAGTTAGTAACAGAATTACTGAATTAAAGCAAACATGCAATTGTGTCAAAGCTTTCGTTCTTCAGCTTTGAAGAACTTCCTCTAAAGAGGTCATGTTTTAAATGTTACATACATTTTGGCTCTCAAAATTGGATCTACCTCCAGGCTTCCAGCTATCAAGTACATTTCCCTGACCACTACAAATATTGATAAGCCCCTATGTACCCACTGAGGGCAAGGTGACACAGAAAATATGAGTGACACTATTACTGATGAGTGTCTGTACCTTAATGTTGCAAACTGTGATCAAGATCTTCGCCTTTAGTTTTGGAAACTAAGAACCACCAATTATTGACATAGACATAATCTATCCTAGACAAGCTCTGAAACACTATATAGCAAATTAAAATGCTTCAGTGTTAATTTACAATGGGATGTTAAATGTCAAAGAATAGAATCATCAGCTCTATTCTTCCATTTATTTTATTCTTCTCTTTCTGCCTAGAGAAAATCAATACACATATATTGATTACTTTAAATGTTCAAAGTGTGGAGGTGGACATTACGGGTAACAAACTTGAATACCATTCAGTCAAGTCACAGTATAGATGCTGCTAGTCCTACAAGGCAGAGTTGAGGAAATGGCTCAAAACATAGATCAGTACCGGGGAGCTCTTGAATACTAGAATAATAAATAATGACAATTTATTTGGCAATTAGAAGATGCTGAAAGTGGTGCACTAGGCAAATTATGTCATTAGAGTTACATGTTAGGAAAATTGATTTTGTAGATATATTATAGTTCCAAATGTTATTATATTCCAAGGATTGAGCTCATCATATTCTTGGGGAAATGCCCCATTTTTCTTTAAAAAGCCATAGTATCCCTAGTGCTTTCACTAGATTGAAGGGGAAATGAGTATTAGCTAGGCCTGTTTTTATGCTATTAATATTGTCAAGACAAGAGGAAACAGAATCCTCATTGGCGAGACACTGAAGGGATAGGTTTGAAATAATTAGTCAAATGAAGAGCTACAGGGAAGTAGGAAAACAGACGATTAAAAGATGACTCATTTGGGGAGATGGGAAAACAGAGATGGCCTTGACAAATTTAATGGTGCCTAATGGAAAAATTAATTTGAAAAAACAAAACAAAATCCTTGCCCCACCAAGTAGTTGTGTGACCATAAATGAACCTTTGACCTTCTCTATTGTATAGATATCTCACTATGAAATGATGGGGCTGAAAAAAATTGGCCTCTCTCTAAGTTTAATCCAGATCTAAGGTCCACATTATTACTGAAATGACCGTTTTTATTTTATCATGGAAAATGTAATTTCTTGGATGATTACTTATTATTCGAGATCCTTATGTGAGCATAAAGTTCATTTCATACACTGTTACAGAAACAGACTCTAATTAAACCTTAGAACTCAGAAACATTGTATGGAGTGCCATTTCTAATAGCAAAAACTAGGAATGACTATTTCACAATACAGTAATAAATGCACTACTTCTAGTCAACATCTCCTGATCTCTTACCCTTGACTTGCCCCTCTCATTCCTGCTGGAGCTCACAGGCACCAAATGGACTTAGTGAAGCCTCAATCCTATGACTATAGGGTGGGCTAATAGAAAGACCAGTATTTTAGTACTGTGACAACTTGCTCTTAAAATAAACCATCTTGATAGTCTGGTCCTAAATTTATTATAGTAACTGGACATCTCTTTTATATCTGAGAACTTTATATTTCAGAAATAGGATATAAGTCAAGTTCTCTGCATCTGAATCTATTTGATTCATCACTGTATATACAGTACCAAGCAAAGGGCTTAGGCCAGGTGAGAAACTTAAAAATATATTTATCAGATTAATTAATGCTGGGTCTATGTGTCAATTGCTTGTCCAGAGACCAGACAATGTCTAAAATGCTTTCTTTGCCCTGGTAGCAGTGTTACTGTCCCAATATTCTGCATTGAATTCCTTGAACTCTAGAGCCTGAATCATTTTATAATACTTTTCACAATGAATGTTTTAGTTCCTATGGCCATGGACATTAATAGTCACATAACTTCTATTTTAGCTTCTCTTCTTTAGTATATCCCTGCCCTAACTTATTTCTAAAGCCTTCTATCTGGCTGCACATTTGTGGTGTTATGGTTTTTGCTGCTGTGTTGTTTATATTTATTTATTTTTATTTTTCACTGAGTTTCTTCACAGATATCCTTCAAGGCAAAACTCAAATTAATTAACCTATCTACTTCTATTCATTACTTTGCCTTTAAACAACACTCTTTCTATTCCAAAGTGCCAGGCCCTGAGAATGGAATCAAGATAAGCCACAGTATTTACAGAACTAGAAACCCCCAACACATTCACCTTTCATCCATGTTGTAAATAAAATCGTCTACACACTGTTAATTTAAGATATTTAGGGAAAGATACAATTTCCTGATAAATGGTCATTGACTAGGTTTTGATCACTTTTGGAAGTTGTATTCTCATTCTAGGCCTAAGGTCTGTTTTGTTTTTGTCTTTGATTTTTTTCCCCCTAATTGTAAAATTTAAGAGACTTGGTTGGATCTCTCTGGACTCCTTTTCAGTTTTATTTACCTAAATTTCGATAAATTTTAAAAATGACGTTAGAAATTTTTGTTTGTTTGTTTATTTTTCTTGTGAGGCTCCAAAAATCAGAGGGACTAATAATGGTCTTTCAGTCTTTGGGCAGCCATGATGCAGGTTACCCGCTTCCATCATAGATCAATCACCTTTCTATAAAAGGAAATTTTATATTGCGTGCAAAAGCAACCCACTTCTTTGCAAGTATATCTTGCTTCAAATCACCATTTCAATCTATGCTGTAAGACTAAACTTCAGTTTATAAATATATTAAATGAAAATTACAACATTACTTAATTTATGAGGTTCCATAAGTTGTTGAATTTAAACCAGTGTCAGGCACATGAAATGTTCATTAAATCTAAATATCAATAATTATACAATTGGTAGAAATATTCTTTCTAGTGTGTTTGCAAATGTCTACTCCGTGACCTTGAGGGTACTCACGGACATCACTGATGCTTTAGTGCTGAGATGCCTGTGAAAGTTTATAGGCTCATTAATTAATCCTCAGTAAATAGTAGTTTGCTCTTTAAAGACAAGATATTCTCATCAAATTTAAATCTACCGCTAACCCTTGCGCAGGCTTCGGCACATCATATGTGTTTTGTTTGGTGTCTGTTTACAACATCATCTTGACATTGCACTGGAACTAATGGAACACATCATTTTTATTCAGAATTTGATTTCCAGTGCAAGCTTCAACAAATTCCATAACCCTGGACTTTAATCCTGGAGAGGATATTATGAATCACCTATTCCAGGATGGAACTCATGTAGCGTGCCTGTATCTTGGCAAATTTATTAATAACAGCATTTTTTTTCCTACAGAGTCTTCACATTGCCTCAGAAATATTTTCAACAGAGTACTCCAAAGGCCATTATTACAGTGCAAGAAAAAGGTTGAAACCTCTTTCACAATTTAGATCTAATTTCCTTATTATATATGTGTTGAAAGTGAGGCCCGAGGAACTTATATGACTTTCTCATGAAAATCAAGACTTCCCTGGTCTTTCAAGGTTTAGAAGTATAAAAATGTGAAACTGTAGAGGATAAGATTTGAAAGGAAAGAGGACTGGTATTTATTTCTTATGTTTTATCAAGCCTTCACATGTGGAGTATAAATCCACCCTTCACGTCACTCAAATTACAAAAGTATTTTCCTATTTATCGATGGGGATACATGTAGTAAGCAGTAGAGCTCAGATATGAGCCCCTCAGCTCCTCAACTTTATAACTTTCCTCCTCTAATCATGCAATTAAACTCCCCCATTTAAGAAGTGTCAAACTCCCAGTTTTCTGAGGTTAAATAGTTTGTGGAAAGTTACTCATCAGGTCAGTGGATGAGTAGACACATTTCTAAGTCAGGGAGCATTCATTTGACAACCGTAACTGAAGTCTAGACCCTGATGTTTTCTTTTATAAAAAAGGAACATATATTTGGTCCTTATTGAAAATATCAAATTTAATCAACTTTAGAGGGAAGTTATATCAAGCTCCTGATACATTTGCAAATAAATTTAGATTTGAGATCTCTTTGTAGTGAGTTTTCAGAGAACACCTCTGGTCACCTAACACTGTGGTCCCCAACAACCGGGTTGCAGACCAATACCAGTCTACTGCCTGATAGGGACAGGGTGGCAGAGCTCCTCTGCACACCCACCCCACTCCCTGGTCCGTGGAAAAATTGTCTTCCGTGAAACTGGTCCCTGTTGCCAAAAAGTTTGGGGAATGCTGCCACATCCAGGACTTCTTTTGATGTCTCTGGAAATATGCTACATGAACTATGACAATCCATTCATTTCATCCATGTTCTTAACTCAATTTGTCACAAGCAGAATCTTTATTACAGTGTATCTTCAAGAGGACAAGTCTTAGCAGGTGGATTCCCTTATTATACAAACTAAAAGCACCACATACCGCACACACGCACGGACACACACACACTCTCACATACACACAAACAAATAGGTCTTCATTTCCCTTTGGAAAATGTTGTCTCAGCCAATTTTTATGCATTAACACATCTTCTATATTTAATTCATCTACCCTCAAAAGGACACACTTTTAAGGATAATGAATGTCAACACGGACTTCTGCAAAACATTTCACCCAGTTAATGGTAAATTACTTTGAGCTTAAGCGATTCCACCAGTATACTGCTTAATCCCAATATAACTGAGGGCAGCTGAGATCCATAGATCATTTAAATTATTTTTCTATCATGTTTCCAAGGAGATGAGCACTAACTAATGTAAACTATATCTAGGCATACTTTCTGAAGCTTTTATCCATGGCATTTGACATTTTGGTGGATGATGTCTTAGCCAATCCCCCATATCAGAACTTAGCAAATATAACAATGGCATCAGAAAACAGTATTACCTACTAGTGAATCATAGTCTACTTAGGATGCTTCTCAGGTTGTCACATCAGGGAAGAAATTTTACCTCGGTAACCTTTATTTCATCATCTTTAAAGTTGGGATAATAATGGTGCCTAAATAAGGTGGCCTTTTCCCAGGGAAATCAGGTATTTTTTGTAAAGCACTTAATACAATACTGAGTGGCAATGAAAGTTAAATAAGTATTTCCTACTTCTCCCACAGGGCACTATCCCTAGTGCTCAAAACAACTATATGGAAAAGAAATCGTTGTCCCCATTTCATTGATTAAAAAAGAAAAACATTTGGACACCCTTAGTTTCCTTCTCTTGCTTGATTGCTCTAGCTAGGACTTCCAGCATTATGTTGAATAGAAGTAGTAACAGTGGCATCATTGTCTTGTTCCAGCTTTGAGCGGGATTGCTTCCAACTTTTCCCCACTGTGATGTTAGCTATGGGTTTGTCATATGTGGCTTTTATAACTTTGATGTATGTTCCACCCGTGCCTATTTTGTTAATAGTTTTTATCATAAAAGTGAGCTGAATTTTATCAAATGCTTTTTCTGCATCTATTGAAATGATCGTATATTCTTTGTTTTTGCTTTTGTTTGTGTGGTGAATCACATTTATGGATTTAGTTATGTTGAACCATCATTGTGCCCCTTAGATGAAGCCCAGAGCAAATAGACAACCTATAGAATGGGAGAAAATATTCACATGCTATACATCCAATAAAGCGCCTATAACTAGAATCTACAAAGAACTCAAGTAAATCAGCAAGAAAAAAAATCAGGCAACCCCATTAAAATGTAGGCAAAAGATATGAACAGAAGCTTTTCTAAAGAAAATACATGGCCAATAAACATGAAAAAATGCTCAACATCACTAATCATCAGAGAAATGCAAGGCAAAACCACAATGAGATACCATCTAACACAAGTGAGAATGGCTTTTATCAAGAAGTCCTGAAACAATAGATCGTGGTGTGGATTCAGAGAGAAAAGAACCTTCATACATTGTTGGTGAGACTAGAAAAGAACACTTATATAATGTTTGTGGGACTGCAAACTAGTGCAACCTCTATGGAAAATAGTATGGAGATTCCTCAAAGAACTAAAAATAGACCTACCATTTTATCCAGCAATCCCTCTATTGGGTATTTGTCTAAAGGAAAAAAAATTCATTTTATCAAAAACACACTTGCACTAGAATGTTTATTGCAACACAATTCACAATCACAAAGATGTGGAACCAACCCAACTTTCCATCAATTCATGAGTGAATTAATAAAATGTGGTATATGTACACCATGGAGTACTATTCAGCCATAAAAAATGTATTAATACCTTTTGCAACAACCTAGATGGAACAGGAGATCACCCTCCTAAGTGAAGTGTTGCAAGAGTGGAAAAACAAACACTGCATGTACTCACTATTAAACTGGAACTAACCAATCATCACTCATGTGTACAGATGGAAGTAAAAACTCAACAGAACTCATGTAGGTGGAAGGGGAGAGGAGAGGATGGGTGAAATCATACCTAATGGGTATAATGTACACTATCTGGGTGATGGGCACACTTACAACTTTGACTCAAGCAGTACAAAAGCAATCTATGTAACCAAAACATTTGTACGCCCATATCCTGAAATAAAATTTAAAAAAAGAAAAAAAAAAAAGAAAAACAAAACTGAGCCTTAAGGTGGCACTGTAATTGACAAACTATAATGCAGTGAAATCAGTTCAAAGTCTAGCGTGTTTAGCTCTAAAGCCTATGTATTTTCCACCTCACCAAGCATGACATTACTGTAATATTCAAGTAGTGGTCCTGGGAGGTAAATGAACCTGTTAGCAAGGCACCATTAGAAAGAACAGCTCAATTTCAGCCCTGCCAAAACTCTGACCATTGTGTTTGGCAGACACTCTTCAGCTTCCAGATGGAGAATGTTGAGCCAAGCCACTAATCAGGTCAGTAGGTCAATCCCAACAAATTGTTTTGCAGCTAATGTATCCTGGCAGGTCTATGAAAATGTGGTCATGCTCAAAATCCGGTGCTCTACAGGGGCCATTTCGGTGCAGACGCAAATGTTGAGAAATGTCTGTCTTCAAAATCTCCCATGCCAAGGTCACCTTTCTTATGCTTCATGGAATAGCACTGCAGGCCTCAAACATATTGGCACAAATCTTTGAAGATATGCAGCCCCCTAAGGGACATTTTGGAGGGCAAGTGCTGTTGCCATCTTCCAGGTAAAGTGCAAATCAGGACCTTCCTCTTTGTAGAATAATGTAAAGTACGCTCCACAGAGAGAAAGTACTGTGATAGAACACAGTATAGACTTGGGACGTGGGTTCATCTGATTCTTTGGCCTGATTCTTGTCATCTGTGATCTTGAGAAAGTTGCTTAACTCTACTAAGTCTCAGTTGTATCATATGTAAGATTTTGGTGATAACACCGAAGATACAGAGCTTAAACTCTTCAAGTTTAAAGCAACTGATGCAATCCTTGGTACACAGCACAATTTCACTTCATCTGCCTTCTTAAAATTAAATCACTAAACTCTGACAGCTTAAAAAATCCCAATAGGGTGAGACATTCTACACAATGAGTTGAAACTGACTTACCGAAACTGTACTTACTGACTCAACAGAAGCCAAAAACCCAGCAACAAATTGATCGCTCTAATTATAAATTAATTGTTACCCAAATCTAAAGGGTTCTTAACAATTTAATAACCTTGTGTTTGTTTTCCTTTCATCTTATTGCTTTCCCATTCACCGTGACCATATTCAAACTTTTCCACTCTCTTCAAAGGTTTATTCCCTCTTCCTCCACCACATTCTCCATGACACTCTATCTTCACCTTGGACAAATGACCCAAAATGTCCTCCCCTGAAAAATATTGCACAGAATCAGCACTTATCCCCACTGGCACTAAACATACTCACAATTATTTACTGAACATTATGTTCTTATTAAAATAAATTCCAAGTGCCTACTATAGCTAAAATGGATAATATATATATATATATATATACACACACACACACACACACACACACATACACACACACTAAATGAATGAACAAGTTTCAAATAATATGGCTTGAGTGGATTAGAACAACAGAACCTTTTTAATCTGCAGTGAGCATAACACTTTCTTATAATCATACTGTTCTTTATACAATATGGTGTATTTTATTTCCATGATAATGTATAACTATTTAGTGATGTAGGCATGTCAAAGATTAAGGTCTCAGGTAAATATAGGTTCAGAGACTATCAATAGCTTTTCAGAGAGTTAATCAGCTTGGATTAAAGCATAACTCTTCCTTTCCCCATTTATTTTGGTTTTTTTCTATACACTATATATTATAAATGTTTATCATGAATAACAATGCCCATAGTCAGAAAACCCAAAGTTGCCTGAAACTGAATGAAACATTAGTTAATATTTATAGATGGCAAGTATCTAGTGGATGGATATAGGATCCCAGATTTGCTCTATCAAGTAAGTATGCCAGCAATGCTCAACTTTAATTGTTCAAGCCTCAATGACTCAATGATTTGAGTCCGATATCATTGTACCATGTCCTAGATATTCGGATCATGTGTGGTATGCTGATTTTTCCCCACAAACAGTAGATTTAAAAGCCTCATATGAAATATTTAGTAATATTTCCCAGGTAGTAATTGTTATCTTGTTCCTCTTTCCATGGTACTCTCTTGGTTAAGATTTATGGGCTTTCCAATATAGGAGTATTCTCTGAAAAAAATATATGATGTTTACTTTTATGTGTCAACCTTGACTGGGTCATAGAGTGCCCTGCATTTGATCAAATACTATTCCATTAAGATGTGTTTCTTGAGGTCATTCATGGATGTGATAAACATTTAAATACATGGATTGAATAAATGTTGCCCTCCTTAATATGGATGGGTCTTACCCAATCAGTAGAAGACTTCCATAGAATAAAAAGTCTAGCCGGCCCTTCCTTGAGTAAGAGAAAATTTCTTCCTGACAGCCTTCATGCTGGAACATCAACATTTTTCCTGCATATACACTTTAACTGAAACACTGGGTCTTCCTAGGCCTTGAGCTTATCAGCCTTTGAAGCTGGAACACCATCAACTCTCCTGAGTCTCCAGTTTGCTGACTCGCCCTGCAAATCTTGGGACTTGCCAGTCTCCATAATCACATGAGCCAATTCCTTACATTGAATCTCTCTCCAAAATATGTATGTGTGGATAGATAGATAGATATACCTATACATATATTTATATACATAAACACACATATATGTGCATATATATGTATATAGATAGTAGGCAGAGATATATGTATGTGTGTGTGTGTATATATATATATATATATGGATAGATAGATAAATAAGCATAGATAGTATCTCCTAGTTATCTATTTATCTGGATAACCCTGACTAATACAGATTTTGGTACCTGGGTGATGGGCAGAGGCTGGGGGATGGGCACACTTGTAGCTTTGACTCAGGTGGTGCAAAGGCAATTTATGTGATCCAAGCATTTGCACCCCCATAATATTCTGAAATAAAAAACAAAAAATGACAAAAATAAAAAAGCCTAAATTATATTGAAAGGATTGTTGGTGAAAATATAGACATTAAAACTGATCCTGGTGAGGGTTCCTAAAGGAAAGAGGAGATTTAGAGAGGGAACTTCTTTCATCTTAGAAAATACATGTATCATTATGAACAGAACGTTGGTAGAAATATAGACATTCAAGACTTATGGGGATGTCTCAGATGGAAATGAGGAATGTGTTGTTGGAACCTAGAGGAAAGGTGATCCTTGCCAAAAAGTGGCACAGAACTTGGCTGAATTGTGTTGTAGTGTTTTGTGCAAGGCAGAACTTGCAAGAATGATGTGGCTATTTAGCTGAAGGGATTTGCAAACAAAGCGCTGAGGGGGCAGCTTTATTTTTCCTTACCTCTTCTAGTCAAACGTGAAAGGAGGGAAATAAATGGAAGGAGTTGTTGTGCAAAAAGGAACCAAAACTTGAATATTTAGAACATTATCAGCCTGTCCATATTGCAAAAATGAAGAAGTCTGTTCTGAAGATATCACTAAAGGTGTGGCTAAACAACCATTTGACAAGAAGATTAGTGTGAGTGTGAAGTATGGATTTAATCAGCATTCTCAGCCAAAGCCAGGAATAGAGATGGAGTAACACCAGCAGGAACACTGCCACATGAGACTAAAGACTTGGAAAATGGATAAAATGAAGGTGAGCTATTCGACTTCTGGGATTCTACAAGATGGGAAAATCGAGCTATCCAGCTACAAACATGACTTATCCTTCAAGAAAAGGGAAGAAAGACCCTGAAAGGCAGTCATGATATCATCAGGGCTACCCCTCCCTCCACCCCGCAGCAGGGCTCCAGGGCTGGTTCCAAAGGGTGTGGCTGTCTCCTCCTTTTCAGCCAGGCTTCCCTCCAGCTAGTGCCTCAGGAGAGGGGCTACCACAAAGAGCCATCAGGACAGGGTCTCAGCCCAGAGCCCACAGGGCAGGGCTGCTGCCTGGGGCTGCAGGGGTGATACTGATGCCTCAGTGGGCCTAGAACGAGGAGCACTGAGTCAAAGAGGATTATTCTTTCCGACTAATCTTGAAATGGCATTTGCCTTGCTAGGTTTTGGTCTTGCTTGGGATCTGCCACTCCTTTCTTCTTTCCTATTTCTCCCTTTTGGAATGGGAATGTGTATCTCAGGCCTGTCCCACCATTATATTTTGGAAGCACGTAACTCCTCTGGTTTTACAGGTTCACAGGAGAAGAGGAATTTTGCCTCAGGGTGAATCACACCTCGATTTTCACACCTGATTTAGCTGATATTCAGATAAAACTTTGGATTGTAGATTTCAGAGTTGTTGCTGGAATGGATTAAGACTTTGGGACTTGTTAGTGGAATGGATATATTTTGCACTCAAGGAGGATATAAATTTGGGGAGGCCAGGAGGTGGGATGTTATGGAATGAATTACGTCAATGGAAAATTCATATGCTGAAGTCTTAACCCCCAGTGTATTAATAACTGTATTTGCAAATATGGCCTATAAGGAGGTAATAAAAGTTAAATGAGGTCATAACGGCAGGGCCTTAATCTGATAGGGTTGGTATCCTCGTATGAAGAGGAAGAGAAACCAGAGATCTCTCTTTCTCTCTCCATCTGCACACAGAGAATAGGTCACGTAAGGATGCAGCAAGAAGGTGACCATCTACACATCAGGAAGAGAGCTTTCACCAAAACTTGAATTTGCTGGCATCTTGGTCTCAGACTTCTAGCCTCCACAACTGTGAGAAAATAAATGTCTTTTGTTTAAGCCACTCAGTCAGTGGCATTTTATTATGGCATCCTGCGCAGACTAATACAGACTGTTTACTTCCTTTGTAGTGGTTTTAATGTCAGTCGTATCTGTCCCCAGCATTGTGATCTTGTACCTTCAGAAATATTAAAATGTGACCTTTTTTCTCACACACAGAAAAATGCATACACTTCCCAGCAGCAATGGCTTATTCGTCTCTTTACCCTCAAAGAGTCATTTGTATGCACAAACTAACTCCTAAGAATCCAAAGATTTTAAGAGTATCTAAAAGTCCAGAAATTCGATCCATAAATTTTTCAAGAAATGGAAACTTTTAATCAGCACATTTAACTTTCACAACACACATACACACACTCGGACATCACTGCAATTTTGTCATATTTTTCCCTTTAACTTGGTTTGTATTCTTAGGTGTGCAGTGTGAAATCTGCAGAAAGGATTGATTCAGCTAAATGCAGAACTGTACACGTGCCATGCCATTCACATGAAAGAAAGAAGGGGAAAGGGGAAGAGAAATAACATTATTTATATCTGTTTTGGGTCATTTAATAATCCAAACATAACAAGCAAAGTGCAAACTAACAAAAATAAATCTTTAACCTAGATGGAAATGTATAAGCTTATCAAGCTTGAGTAAGTAGACAAAGGTCGTACAACTATTAAATAGAGGTTTTTGAAGTCAACCTAACTCACATCTCACTACATCTCATTCCTTGCCCTGTCATAATGCACAATGAGTCTTCCTAGTTTATTTTACTTGGCTCTTACCTACATACAAGGGCATTGGGTACCATATGTGGACAGTAACCATTCTCGACATACCTGCCTTTTTTTCTCCTCCTCCGCAGGTCTCCAGTTTCTTGCCTCCCTTACGCTGAGACCCTATTCGGACTTCATTTTCTCGATGAAACCATCAGGTTTTCTCCTGGTTATAATTTCAGCTGCAATTTAGAGGAATTCCACACCTACCTGTGACTCATACATTTTCTACATCTTTTTTGGCCATTCTGACCACACTGGGCCTCAGTGAGTAAAATCAGCCTAATTCCACCATGTAACCATCCTTTTATTGTAGAAATCAATGAGCATATCAGATTTCTATTCAGAACAAGGAATTATTGATGTTACTAGAGTCTTTATACCGAGTTGTATATAGCACCCCTTTGAGGGTTTTTATCTGCTTAAAACAAAGGTTTTTAAATCCTTGTCTGGGCACAGGGTTGTATGCACGATCATTTGTCCTATTAGATTTCTGTTTTATGTTATGAGGACTGAATATCTAATATGGTTCAGCATTTCCAAGCCAGAGAGGACTTTTACGGTGTAGTACAGTATTTCTCAGTTCACTTTAGCCTGTCGGAGACTCAACGTTGTCACATCTCTATTTCAGATTAGAGTAGGGGCAATAAAAAGAAAAGGAAGGAAAGGAAAGTAAATGAGCTGATCAGGACTCCATGTCTCTACAAAGGCACTAAAGGAAGGATCAATTATAGAGACAGATTTTCTTGGCTGGCCCAAATTTAGACAATAAAGAATCACTGATCCTACTTCTCATTTGACAAATAAAAATATAGAAACTTGAAGCCTTCAAAAACCATATAATATATTAGTGGAAGTGGAAAGATTAGAATCTAGAAGTTCTGGCTTACAGATAAGTGTTCTTACTTCCTAGCCACGCTCACCAGTCTGCTGCTATTTCTAGTAGTTAGGTATGCAATTGTTATAAATGAGATGTATTCTTTATTTTCCTGGACACTTTAAGAATACCTCAAGTCCAAAGCAGGAGCTACAAAGTAACACTACAAAGTTTAATTAATAGAATCTGTTATATAACATGCATATGAAATATTAATAAACTGAATATTAATAATAAAATTTTAAAAGTGACACTCATTGTGTGCTAGTCACCCTTCTCAGTACATTGTCTCCTTTAATCCTCACAAAATTAGGGAGAGTAGCACTGCTGCAATTGTTACCAAGAGCCAAAGGGCATATAGAATTTATCATATCCTAGCCATGATTCTAACTACACACACACATATGCATATATAAACTCATTTAATCCTCAAAATAACTCTATAAGATAGGTGTTATTATTTTTATACCCATTTTACAGATAAGAAAATAAAGTCTCAGAGGCACGGTATAATAGTTACTCAGTAGACATCAATCAAATGCCTCGTCTTTTGGGGCATTGTGCAAACACAGTGGATACAAAGACACATGAAAGGAGTGGTCCTGAAGCCTTCAATCTAATAAGGGTGACAACTTTTAAACTGACGGCACCAAGAGTAATTCATTAGCATGAAACTGCTATAATAAAGGAATGCAGAGTACTGTGGAGTATGTAATACAGAAGTAAAATCTGATCTGAAACGGCAGCTTTTCTCTAAGCTGTTACGGTAGTGTTAGAGCAGCTTTCCAAGCAAAGGTGGAGGGATGATGTCTTAGTCTGTTTTCTGATTCATATAACATAATACTTAAAACTGGGTAATTCATAAAGAAAAGGAATTTATTTCTCACAGCATGGAGGCTCAGAAGACCAAGGTCAAGGGGCCACATCAATTCAGAGCCTTTCTGCCGGTGGGGACTCTCTGTGGAGTCCTGGTGCCGTGCAGGGTATCCCATGGAGAGGGGGACAAGAGTGCTAACATGCCAGCTCAGGTCTTCCTTTCACTTCTTACAAGGTCACCAGTTTTTTCCCCCACCATGATGACCCATTAATCCATTAATCTATGAAAGGATTGATCCATTCATGAAGGCAGAGTTGTCATGGTCCAATCACCTGTTAAAGGCCCTATCCCTCAATACTGCCACATTGGGGACCAATCTTCAACATGAGGTTTGGAGGGGACACTCAGACCGTAGCAGAAGAGAATGAAGACAGCAAGGGCTGGATCTGCACTGTCTGATGCAGGACATGAAATGTGGCTAGTGTAAGTGGAGATGTGTTTAAGCGCAAAATGAACAACAAATTTCTATTTTCTGAAAAAAATAAAAAGAATATAAAAATGCCTTATAAATAACTCACATTTTCTATAGCTTGCATGTTAAAATGCTGATGTTTCACACATAGTAGCTTAAATAATACATATTTAAATTAACTTTTCCTATTTAATTTTTAATGCAACTATTAGAAGATTTATAATTACACATAGGGCTTGCATTTGTCACTCACATTATTTACTATTAAATAGACTGAGTTAGGGTTTTAGGTCAAAGAGAAGGTCAGTAGCTGGAAGAACTCATGGATGCGAAGCAGATCTATGAGGCTTGGGTGTCACTCACTACAGAAAAGTGTCCAGAGTTGAGGCTGGAGATAGAGTCACATTGAGGCCATACACTTAGGGCTTGGAAGTGCCCAGATTTATACCCAGCTTGGTCTGACTCCAGAGCTGGGATTTCTTGAAAACAATACAGTACAGCCTCTTTCTAACAGTGTACCCTTTCTCCTCATTTAAACACCAACACCTAACCCTCTGGCATGTCTTGACTTACTGGGATGTCTTGACATTGGGGTAGTCATGTTTTTCACTCAATCGACCACCAGGGTTCCCATCACCCCAGGCCCCTGGGACACACAGACCCATGTTCCTTCAGTTTATATTTCCCAAGAGGAGTCTCTAACAGTAAATGCCCTCAAAACTAAAATGAGGATGGGTGGTGGGTTGGGGCAGGGAATGTTGGGGGAATGATACATCTCTACAGAGTGGCTGTCTTTCTGAATCTTCCCAACATAGCCATCTATATTTATGTGCCCCATCTTTCTCTGTAGTTCCAAATAACGGAATCCTTGCTGGTTCCTCTAATGAGCAATGTTTTTGGCCAGGGAAGGGGACACTTGGAAAATAATATAATTTGTTTCCTTCCTAGTTACCCTACCCTCTCTCCTCGGTTCCACCCCTCCTCCATGGTATTACCACCTTTCTTTCTATTTTTCTTTTTCTTTTTTTTTCCTAGTGGCAATCTTTGGACAGACTCCACTAAGCAGATCCCTGGGGGTCCACTCTCATATCTCTTGTACTAAGCCCTACCACTTTCAGAAGGAGCTAATCCTATCTCAGTACAATGCATATATTGTTCTGGAGCTTATTATATCATTCTCTGAGCTTTAATTGTGTGTTTTTTTCCCAGGGATAAACTGAGGGAATTTACTGAAGCAGAAGTAATACTAAATGAATGTTACTGGTATTACCATAAATAAATAAATACTAAAGCAAAGAAAACATCTAGGAAATATAAGAAATACAATCAGTGTTTTGTTATAATGTGTAGAATATTGATCACCTGTGTTCATAAGCAGTAAAATCTATTTTAAAAGAGCCTGTATGTGTGTTGTGTGTATGAAGGAGAGAGAGAGAGAGACAGAGAGACAGAGATCATCATATGGACCAGAGTTCAGGAGCAAATGTGGACAGTTATGCTTTTCTTTCTCATTACCAATAACTACAGTGTGTTTGTATTATAGAATTTCTATTGGAATTCACCTCTTTGCTTAGGTAGAAGCTAACGTGACCTTTGTATTTTTGTACTGACAAGTGTCTACCATTTTAACGAAAGCCCATTTTAAAATCACCTTCCCTCAATAAACATATCTAGCTAATTTTTATGACGATAGAATTTATTTGCTTTGGGTTGTCATAAGATTTATTGAAGGGCTTCTTAGTGCTCTCCTGTAAGAGGTATTTGCATGGTATTTTCAGTGGGAAAATTTCCAAATTGTTGAATTAAGATGGGGCCCAGGCCAGTGTCCATCCTATCCCAAGTTCTTTTTTAGCAAAGTGCATTTATTCCTGAGGACATCCTGCTTAATTTTTTCCCAATACATAGCTCTGGCTAAATCCAGATTTACCGACTCCTGGGGCCTGTTTTTTCTGGTTTGCTAATCCAAGTGATGCTTTCTCAACACTTGCATTAGCTGAATTATTTAAAATGGTTTAAAAATTTTTTAAATGTTTAATGAACTCAATAATTATTTTGCTTTGATTATTTTTCCTTTCACCCACACTTTTCTGTTTTTTAGTTTTTGTTTTTGCTTAGTAAACCAAAATTTAATGACTTTTATTCTACCACATATGCTGAATATGGCCCATAGGCTGTCAAATTCAATCTACCCAGGAATAAAGTATATAAACATAAGAGCTTCCGTAGCTACATTTTGGAAGCATGGATGTAGTTCAGGAAGGATGACAAAGAGAAGAATTCATGAAGAAGGCAGTATTTAAAATGATTCTTGATAAATAAGTGCCTGCTTGTAAAACAACGGAAGGAAATCCCAGGCAGAAAAGTCAGAACTGAACAAAATTGTACAAGCGGAAAAAGAGTCATGGTCTGGAAAATATAAGTAGTTCACTGTGGCTGGAACATAAGACACAAGGACTTTAGCATTTTGGAGGTGAAGATGGAGAAATGGGCAGCGGTTCAATTAATGTCATGTTAAATAATTTAGGCTTTCTCCCGTAGACACAGGCAGACACCAAAGCTGTTTAAACAAAATGGTATGTAATTACTTTTGTGTTTGAGAAAGAACATCCTTATTATAATATAGAAATTGCTTCCTATGTGTGCTACCTTGTAATTTATACTTTAAAACTGTAGAAGAACAAGACCTTTCTGTCTTCAATTTCTTTCTTCCTAAGGAATCTAGTGCAATCTTAGAATAGAAGATTAATTTATTCATCTCTATATAAAATAAGAGAACATTATGGGAACATGTTTCTTTAATAAGTGAAACATGTGCTTTGGCACAACCTGGACCTAAGTTAATACTCTGGTTTGACTTCTTAATATTAATAGCTGTATATCAGTTTTTGAACCTCCGTTTCCTTATCTGTCAAAATGGGACTGATAATGTCAGTTTCAAGTGGGTACTGTGAGAAATTTTCTTGGTATACTCAAGTCCTTTGGTCACACTTTGTATGTTGGTGTATATGACTGTTTTCACAGATTCTGAAATTATTTGTCCCTCAGGGTATGTCTTCAAAATGAACTGAATGAAATGTTGTTACGTTTAGATTGCCACAAAAATGAAACAATAGACTACCACTGAAAAAAGATTTGTTTTGAATTTTACTAATATAATATGTCAGCCACAAAAGAGAGAGAAGATTTTAGTGCAACCACTTTAAATTCAAAACAGTGCATAATTAGGGCTTAAAGGAAGAATCAAAGCCTAGATACATATTGGGTTTTAAGCACATTCTAACTGACCCTGAACAAAAATCCAAATTCTGTTTTGCACAGATGGCAGAAAGCAATATTCCTGTGCTGCCAAAAAATATGTCTGGACTGAGAGAACTAAATGACTTATTAAAATTGTTCTTTTAATATTACCTTTCATGTGGGCTTCAAGACATTTCAGACTAAATGAAAAACTTTCAATGACTTATCAGAGGGGGAGCAATGAATATGGGATGCTGATGCTCTGTCAGAATGCATTTCAATGTGGAATAATATTTCAAATTGAATTAATATGCAGAGACTCAGAGACCCAAAACCCAAACTGCTAGCTAGCAAACTTCTTAATCTATTCTAGAGAGACGAAAGAGTGGGAAGTCTTCCAAATAGTAGAATTCAGGTTGGGCTCACCCCAATGTCCATCCAATCACAAGTTCTTTTTGGGGAAAGTGCATTTACTCCTGGGGACACTCTGATCAAACTTTTTTCAATGCACAGCTCTGGCTAAGTCCATATTACTGACCCCTGGGGCCTGGTTCTTCTAGTTTGCCAATCCAAATGATGGTTTCTCAACACTTGCACTGGCTGAATTATTTAAAATGGTTTAAATGATACTTTGAAGTTTCCTTTTTTTTTTTTAATTAGCTCACTATGCCTGGGGGCCAGATGGCAATGAATTCTGCTGCTGTTAATTTAAATAAATAAAAATAAGAGGTCAGGCAAATTTCCAAATGCTCCATATGAAGCAAAGCACAACATGTACCCCCTCATTTTTCTATTTCTTTTCTTTTTCTTTAAAATGTTCAACTTCAAATATACAATTAGCACATCTCTGGTTATTTACACTTAATCCTATCAAAAATGTTTTTTAGGTGCTAAATATTGTCAAAGATACATTATAAAGATTTATACAAGCAGTTTTTGGCCTTTGGTTATAGAGAGGAAAAAGTTGGATTTCATGTTATATATACATAGGTCTGAAGAAGTTGATTTTGCTCCTGTACTTGAACTACACAAATGACAGATCCAATTTCAGAAAAATATATTTCTCCTTGGACATTGTTATGAAATGGAGTTTTATGAGGCATAATATCTGCAGTACACTCTCCTTTGTCATGAAAATAAGAGGATAAAAATCGGGTGTTTGAAGAGGGAGAAACATTGAAATGGTAGTACTGACTCTGAACATGTCATCCTAAATTGAAAAAAAATAAGTATTCCTATTGGAAGGTATTATAATTTTTGGTAATTGACATTCATACACATCCATGAATTCTGAATATATACACATCAAGTGTTAGAGTGGACAGGCCCAGACAGAAACCAAAAGTTTTTGTTTTAAGTGCCAGTATTAGGGTGAATTAGTCTACCTGTATCAGTCAGTATCGACTAGTTTTAGCCCAACTAACAAGCCCTGAATCTCAGTTATTAACACAATAACTTTTGTAGATATAAATAAGGGTTCTATTCATTGTAACAATTCTGGGATCTAGATGGAAGGACATTTTATTTTAACACATGCTTCTACATTCCACAGTGGTACAAAGGCAACCTGGTGAACTGTGACCTGCCTTTTAAAAAATTCACCCAGAGTGACACATCACTCCAACTCTCATTTCTTTGACAAAAAACAAGTTGCATGCTATATTAGTCAAAGCTCTTCAAAGAAACAGAATCAACAGGATGTGTATGTATATAGAAAGAGATTTATTAAAAGAAACCAGCTTATGTGATTATGGAAGCTGACAAGTCCAAATCTGCAGTGAGAGCCAGCAGGCCTGAGACCCAGGAAAGTCAATGGTACGTTTCCAGTTCAAAGGCTAGCAGGCATAGACCCAGGGAAGCCCATGGTGCAGATGCAGTCTGAAGGCAGTCTGCTGGAGAACTGCCTCATGCTTAAGAAAACCAATCTTTTTGTTCTATTCAGGCTCTCAACTGAGTAGACAAAACTCACCCACATTATACTCAAAGTTCACCAATTTATATGATTTAGTCTCATCCAAAAAACCCTCCAAGTTGACACATAACATTAACCATCACATATGCTCACACACAACTTCAACAACGATGGGAAAGTTGACTCCACCATTTGCCTAGATTACTGAAAGCCTGAAATAATGGATTCTACTTATGTCTACTATACTGGCCAATGCAGGCAAGAATAAAAGAGCCAAAGGAAACATGCCACCAAATATTCTTAGAGGCCACTTAAAATCCAGGAAGCTAGATCACACAAAAAAGAGTAGAGTTGAAGCCAGTAGAATCAAGTGGAGGTGTGAATAGAGAAGAATTGAAACACAATGGAAACAAGGAGGAATCTTGATGACTTCCTTGCATAAGGTGGGATCTTCCTTGTCTCTAAAATATTCCTGACTCATTGTATAAAGATTAATCTGTCTGTCTTAAAGGTACAAGGTCAAACGTGGTAACAAATCTGGGAGACTCTGCACCACCAATTACTCGTTTCCCTTAATATATGACATATGTATTTGTGTCATTCGGTTAATGCATTATTTAATTGACTATATTAAATAAAATTTAAGATTTTGCATTGCCTGCTTTAAAAAACAAACAAACAAAATTCCATATCATTTCTAACCTATTTATTGTGCTGGTATTGCTAAAACTTGACTACAGAGATGATAAATGTAAATCCTTTTTTCCTTAGATCAAAGTGCTCTCGTAATAACCTTAGATTTTCTAGATCCAAGTTCCCTAAGACTTGCCCTCTTGGAAGAGTCATCGTTTCTGCACTCTTCATTATTCTTTTCCTACTTTTGAAAACCACTTGTGTTAAACTCTAAGCCCCAGTGGAAAAGCATTAAGATCCATTCCAAAGACATGGAATTTGAGTATCAGCTATGCTTGTTTTAATATGAGTTATCCTAGCTCTGAGCCCTAGTTTTATCCTATACACAATGAGGATACTATTACTTATCTTACATTGTTTTTATGAAGATAAAATACCACCTTAAAAATATGATTTAAAGTTCAGTAGATAGTAGGCATTCATTAAATACTTACTTCTGGGCCAAATTTTCTCACACGATTATTTTAAAAATCATACGCTCTAGTGTTGAAAAGTACAGGTAATAGAATTAGTCTGCCCTTCTTCAAATCCTACCACAATCAGTGAGTAACTTTTAGCAAATTAAAACTCTGAGGTACATTTTTCCCATTGGTTAAATTGGGATAATAATAGAAATGCCAACCTTATGGTATTTATGTAAAATTAAATGAGATAATCTACCAACAATTAGTTTTATGCCTGAAATAATACATGTCACATATTCCATTTGTGGTTGTCATTTATTTTTGTTTTGTTTTTATTTTAGAACACTTAATTGAGAAATAAAAATTATATATATCTAAACTGTACAATGTGATGATTACATATACATATACACTGTGTAGTGATTATCTCTGTCAAATGACCACTCATAGTTACCATATTGCATGTGTATGTGTGTCTGTGCACGCATGTGTGTATGGTGAGGACACGTAAAATATGTTCTTCTCAAATTTCAGGTAGTCTTACTAAGTGAAATATATGAATGTGCTTTATAAGAAATTACATGATGCCAAGTGTTAGTTTTCAACATTGGTATTGTTTTGTTACATTTTAGTGTGTTAAAAGGAATTATATTAACCCTCTCAGATTCCACAGATTAGTGATAGCTACTCGCTTAATATGCCCAAATGCTAATTACTTTATCATTAACACACTAATTGTTAGAGAGGTAAGGAACTTGTAGATCAGTATTTTTCAGTTTATTCTTGATACTAGAAATATTTTTGCTTTTCTCTAAATGAACCAAATAGAGCCCCATTAAAAAAAAGTTTTTTAATATGAAATTGTATGTGGCAAGTAGGTTTTGGAAAAATGTTTTAGTCTCTTCTGATTTGAACACTTCATTATTTATACTTAATATCATATCCTTTATCATTATATCTGTTGTCCTGAATCATTCATGTGTTTAAAATGTAAACTATGTGTTTTTTAAAAGCCAAATGAATATATCTGGAAAATTACTCAATATAACTATTTTAATGTCAAATTAATGACTCTCTTAGAAAAAAAAAATCTTCAAGACATACTGAACTAGTTTTCTGTTCCTGTCTCTTGGTCTGCCTGTTTCTCCCAGTCTCACAAATGTAGACACAGATGCTTTCCCCATTTACAAAAAGCTGTTAATATCAGCAATAATATTAAATGGGCTTAAACACTCTATACATTTTTCTCGTGTGGATTACATATTATGTTTGAAGAAATCACATTTTCACAAATAATCTTTCATCTAATCTTAAATCTTATCGATTAATACAAAACACTTTGGATATTATGCTCAAGACTAAAGATTTGCTCACAGATAAGCATTCAGCTTGCAAAGCTTATAATTCAGGAGGAGAGATAGGCAAGCAAACAACAGTTTAAAAGAAGCCAGTGCAATATGCACTCCAAATGGTGTTTGAAGCAAATTGCCATGTGTGCATGGTAGAAGGAATGATTAATTCAGGATGACA
>CM052442.1:127412916-127428609 GCA_028533085.1 Varecia variegata
TGAAGTGACAAACTCTTCTTGGTAAAGAAGGGACCCATGGCTGCTTTCATCTCTGGTAGAGTGGGAGCTGGAGAAATCTGCCAAAGAGATGGGTCAGGAGAAAAATGCCAAACTTTTATCAAACTTTAAATGGCCACATATGAGCTGACATCAATCTTTAGGAAACCCAGCTGGGGAGTAAGTCTGCAAATACTTACCGATTATTTCCCATATTTCTTCAGTGACTCTACTAGGGTTGCAAAGTATGGAGTAGGGGTAAGAAAACTCACAGAGATTCCCTCCTGAGGCATGAGACACCTTTGCCATGGGAGAAGGCAACAGGTACCTGAATGCTCAGGGAAAAGTGGGAGAACTCAAAGAAATCCTTCTGACAGGTATCTTGAGGATGCCAAGGATACTAACGGGTCCATAAAAAGTCTGGGTGATAGATCAGAAGAAATTCATAGATATAGAAAGTATAAGTCAAGAATGGAGAAAAATAAGAATGTTCCAGCATTTTTAAAAATATGGCATCTGGGTTGTAAGGCAGAAAGATATCACTTGTTTTAGACACCTGGCAACTGTGAAGTGAAGCATAAAGAGATATCCAGAGTCTTGCCAGTATTCAGATCCCATGTCCTGCTAAAGGAAAAGCACTGAACCTGTCTTCAAAATATCTTAGCCAGTAGTGAACTAAATCTAACTAAAGCCAGCTCAGTCTCCATATGCATATCAAATGCAGATTGGAAGGAGTCAGCCTCCTTAATAGTAGCCTGAAAGACAATGGGTCCATTAAAGGGCATAGTGAACCATACCCCTTAATGCTGTTAAATTCCAAATATTTAAGTCTTGACTGTTTCCTTTACACATACTGTCTGACATACAATAAAAACGTATGTCTCACAAACAAACAAACAGGGAAATTTGAAAGTCAAGAGTATACACAGTCAATAAAAGTAGACAGAAAGTCTGACATCAGAATTATCACATTGGAATTTCAAAATAAAGGTGACAAAAACATTAAATGATCCAAGAGATGGTGGACCACAGGCAAGAACAGAAGAAAAATTTCAGATGGGGTAAAAAAAAAAAAAAAAAAAAGGAGAATGTTATAAATAAAAGTATAAGATATCAGAAATGAAAAACTCACTGGAGGGATTTAGCATCATATTGGACATGACAGAGGAAAGGGGCATTGTATTAGTTTTCTGTTGTTATATAACCCTTACTACCAAGTTAGATGCTTAAAACATCATACACTTATTATCTCACAGTTTCCATGAGTCAGTAATCTGAGCATGGCTTGATGAATCCTCTGCTTAGGTGTTTACGGTGCTGCTGTCAGAAGCTTGACTGAAAAAAAAATCTGCTTCCAAGCTTCCAAGGTTGTTGGCATAATTCCTTTCCTTGCAGCTACAGAATTTGTGGTTGCTTCTTCAAAGCCTCCAATCGGCAAGGGTCAATGGAGAGGAAGAAAGAGAGAGAGGTAGGAGGAGGGAGGAAGAGAGAGAGGAACTCTAGCACAATGAATGCTACAGTCTTATATAATCACATTCATACTGATTAGAATGAAGTCACAAGACCCACCCAAACTCAAGGGTTCAAGGAAAGGGGAGTATACAAAAGTGTGAATACCAGAAAGAGCTCACAAGGACCACCTTAAAGCCTGTGCATAACAATCAGTGAACTTCAAAGCAGGTCAGCTAAAAAATACACACATCAAAACCAAAAGAGAGAAAACTTTCAAGATCTGTAGAACAATATCAAACTGTACAGCAAATGTGAAAGTCAAGTTCCCAAGTTACGGGAAAGAGAGAAGGAAACATAAGAAAGATCTGAAAAGATAATAGTCAAAGTTTTTAAAACCTGATTGACTTTAAAATATCAATGCATAGGAAAACAAAATAAAAACTCAACAAATGTCAGCAGAATGAACACAAAGATAAAGAAATCTAGTCACGTTGTCTGTAAAATGTGGAAACCCAAAGATAAGGAGAACATTTTTAATCAGACAGAGGGGAAAAATGAAGCATATCAGTCAGGGAACCAATGATAAGAAAGGCAGCTGTCTTCTCATCATAAGAAAAAAAATATTTTATATTTTGGGTTAAAATCCAACACCACACTATTTATTTGGTTCCTCAAAATTTCAGCTTTGGCCATTGAAAAGTCTTTCAGGTTGGCTTCTACCTCTTTGTCATGATCCATACTTTTTTTTTTTTCTTTTTGGAACTAGGATCCAGATGCATTTTGAATTTTCCATGCCAAGCCCTAGAATCAGCCATTCCTCCCAGAAAAGTTGGTGTCTTTCATTGAATAATATTACTTAAAATTCAAGGTGCTGGGTGTGTTTGTTGTGCTTGAGGTATCACTATTTCTAGGCCCCTTCAGTGGATAGAAAACATAGGTATGCACACTAGCCCAGGTATACACACATAGCTGCAACCATCTATTTATCTGTCTATCCATCATCTATCTATCCATGTATCTGTTAATACCTGTGCTGAACAGGAGTTCATACTGTCTCCAACTTTAAGCCCGTAGCACAAGCGTTCATTCTAACCTCACCCCTTGCTTATTTATAACTCCCCTTCTCCTCTGCTCAGTGAGAGACTAGGTTCAACCTGCTGCTATCCATTTATTTACATATTCAACCCTAGGACACACCTGACACAGCTTAGAATTGTTGACTCATATCTACAGATTTGCCAACTAGTGTACACAGTGTATATGTACAGTTATTTTTTCTCTTAAGTTTTACACCAACTTCTACACAACCTACATTCACAAAATCCTGTATACAAATGTTTATAGTGACTGTATTCAGAATCTCCCAAATCTGGAAGCAACCAAAATGTTCTTCAACAGGCGAATTGCTAAACAAACTGCACGGTATCCTTACTATAGAATACAATTGAACAATAAAAAGGAGTAAACTATAGTACTGAGTTGCACAACAACATGGATAAATCCGAAATGCATTTTACGAAGTGAAAGAAACCAAACCTGAAGAAAATAAATTGTATAATTCTATTTGCATGGCATTCTGGAAAAGGCAAACAGAAAATAGATTGTTAGTGGCCAGATGTTTGGGTGGAGGGGTTGCCGACAACAAACAGGATAAACAGAAAACATGTTATGTTGATGAGGTTGTGGGTACATGACTCTGCATTTGACAAAATTTATAGAATTATACATCACAAAGAGTGAACTTTAATTTACACAAGACAATCAACCAGAACGTCAGAGAGTCCTAAAATTGAATGAAGACGCTGAACTCCCCCGTCAAGGAAAACCCAACTGCATGACAAATTATATTACTCTGCTTGGGCTGACATGAAAAATACCACAAACTGCCTGGCTCAAATAACAGAAATTTATTTCTCACAAATTCTGGACGCTGAGAAGTCCAAAATTAAAGTGTCAGCCAGTTTGGTTTCTGATGAGGGAGCTCTTCTTCGCTTACACACAGCCACTGTGCCCTCATATTGCCTTTCACATCTTTATGACTTCATTTAACCTTGATTACTTCCTAAAAGCTCTATCTCCAAATGCATTCACAGTGGGGGTTAAGCCTTCAACATATGAATTTGGGCAGAGGGGAGACACAATTTAGACCACAGCACAAATATATGGCATAACCTCATTTAAGGAATTGGGGAAAAAGAAACTGGCCTAAGTAATTTTGGAAAATGATGTTTTTTCTATTTAATTGGAAACTCTAAGTCTAAAATCAAAAAGAATTTTGTAATTGATGCATAAATTTAACATGTTGTGTTGCTTCTTTTTCTCCCTCCCATCTCTCCAAGTGTTGGTATTAATTTGATGGCACATCTTAAAATTTATGGCATTTAGTATCGTATAGAGATTAATTTTACAACATCTTTAAAGCTTCTAGTGCATCCTCAAACACAAAATTTGCACTTAATTAATGGTAGCTATTACACTTATTAAATCTTTTACCTACTAAATTCATAGTGTATATACAATCTTGTACTCTACTTTCTGCCAAAATTTTAGAATATTTCTGTATTTGGAGGGTCATGATAGTAATAATAATTTTTAGATTATTCTGTAGATTTCCATAGAGTAGACACAACTATTTATTATTTATTTACCTATTTCCCTATTTTGAGACACTCAGATAAGTTTTGTGGTTTGTTGCAATGTGTTTGTGGATACATAAAACTGTTAATGATTGCTTAAGCTTAAAACTAAACCTTCAGAAACATGCACTGAAGACCAAACTTATTTTGGAATGTATCTTAGAAGTTTTTTAAGTTTTAAAATAATGACAGATGTGGGTAATTGGACTTGTAGCTACCCTAAGAAATAATTCTCATGGCCTTTTAAAATTAAATTCTTAACTTTTTTTCCCAGTCTTGCCATAGTGTAATCAAACTCCACCATACCTCATTAGCCAGTTATCATATGAATTGCTATTCTTTTTTCCTTTACTTCTAAAACAGCTTAATTGAAATATAATTCACATGTCATGCAATTATACTATTTAAAGTGTGAAATTCAATATTTTTGGGATATTTTCAGATATGCTACAACCATTACCACAGTAAGAATTCTTTAAATATTATACCTGCTTATATTTTACCTGATATATAATTTGCAAACACTTTCTTCCATTCTGTGGGTGGTCTTTTTCATTTTGTTGGTGTTCTTTGAATCACAACAGTTTTTAATTATTATTATTTTTTTGTTTTTGTTTTTGAGACAGAGTCTTACTCTGTTGCTCCGGCTCAAATGTAATGTATAGGCATGAACTTTCAAGTTTGATGAGAGAATGATCAAAGCAAAAAAGACAAAGGTACAACACAATTCAGTTAATTCAAACAGTATTTTGTGAGCACGTCACGAGCCCAGTGGATGCAATGGTCATCAAAACACATTGTTAAATAATGTATGACTAGCCTTTTGCCCTACCCTCAAAGGTGCTAAGGTCTGACAAGATGCTCTCCTTCAGGCAGTGGGAATATGGAGCTCAGAAGACAGCTCTGAACCCAGGCAGGAGTTGAAATAAAAAGAGTGAAAAGAGTAGAGGCAGAAATTACGGACAGAGAATGGGTAAGAGGAAAAGCCTGAGAAACACTGGAAGCTAAAGGCACATGGTCTGACATGGTTGAACTGAATGTGCATGAAGAAGGGAAAATGCTTAAAAAGTGTTAAATCTGCATATTCAAGGTTTCAGGAAAACATATACCCTGGGACCTTACTAATAGTCACAAATTTACATATAATATTAAAGGCAGGGAACTGAAGGCTTTCTTCTGAGTAACTAAAGCAGGTTTCCATATACACATACAAGTTGTCAACTACCTTCCCCCTCTAATTAATTTGCCATCTCTTTGAAAGGCCATTTAAGAACACACAGGTCAAACTTTGGATATCTTTCCTCATTTGTTCCCTGGGGCCATCATGATACATATATCGTTTTTTCAATAAATCTCTGGAGCATCTATTATGGGCCATGCCCTGTGTTAGGTGCTGGGTATGATCTGATAAATGAGATGTTCTTTGTCATTGTAAAGCTGACAGAAGTCTCTAAAGAACTATGTATGATTGAACTGTGCTTTATCTCACATGTCCAATATGGCAGCCACTTGCCACATGTGGCTACTGAGCACTTAACATGTAGCCGCTGTGGCTGGGGGCAGGGGCTCATGCCTGTAATCCTAGCACTCTGGGAAGCCGAGGAGGGAGGATCGCTTGAGGTCAGGAGTTCGAGACCAGCCTGAGCAAGAGCAAGACTCCCTCTCTACTAAAAATAGAAAAATTAGCCAGGCGTGATAATGCACACCTGTAGTCCTGGCTACTTGGGGGGCTGAGGCAGGAGGATCGAGGATCACTTGAGCCCAGGAGTTTGAGGTTGCTGTGAGCTAGGCTGACACCACGCCACTGTAGCCCAGGCAACAAAGTGAGACTCTGTCTCAACAAAAAAAAAAAACAAAAGAAAAGAAAAGAAAAGAAAAAGAAAAAGAAAAAAAGAAGAAAAACATGTAGCTGATGAAACAAAAATTAGATTTAAAAAAAAATGATTAATCTAAATTGAAATGGTCACATGTGACTAGTGACCACTATATTAGAAAGCAGAGCTATAAATTAATTTCAAACACTTGTGGATATACCATAATCCAGAGTACGGGCTCCTAAATTGGGTTGCTTGGAGCCCTGGTGTTCAGCTAACCTCAATTAAGGTCCAATATTGAAGACAAAGAGAGGCCACAGGGCAGAACTCAGCAATCCCTTACTGCTTCAAGTAGGATATTTCTTCTTTATATGTATTTTTGTACCAGTTACATTTCATTGAGTAACAAGTGTCATTTTAATAAAATATTTACTAACTGGTGAGCTTGAAGCAAGCCACCATGACTGAATTGGACCTCAGTGTCCTGAACTTTAGTGCTCTTTAATGAAATGAGCATTGTGGTTCTAAATAGTCAATCTAGACCTAAGAGTCCATTTAAAAACCTATTTCTTGGAAATATAGTAGTGAAGATTTCAATGAGAAGATATGAAGCATAGTACCCCTTGAGCTTACGTATGTCTCATTCTATACATTTTCAAACATTTAAGTACATAATTTAATATGGTTTATACAGATTCAGAAAGTGTTACTTCTTAATTATAAAATTTCTAATCCTTGTGTCTATAAATGTATTGTGTGTAAAAAACATGTCATCACATGAGTTTCTGGCAGCAAAATTATTGATCCAAAAGATAAGACAATCTGATTTATGTCTGCCTAAAATGTCCACGGATATGTCCATATGGTCATAATAATTTATAAATAATTTTATGGTCTTAAAATAATCTACTGCTAAGATTTGTCTCCTACTTTCCTCCCAAATAATTATTTTAAAAACCATAATGTCCTTTGGAAAAGAAAAAAAAAAATGGAGACTTGGATAGTATACAGGGGATTCCTGGTAGCTGATGCTTTTCAATAAATTAATTGAGAACAGTAGATAATTCTTATCTATAGAAATGGCTCATAGAAATATTATTCCAATGATGTACTACCTTTGCATGGGCCAAATATATATTGCTGGGAATTATTTTTGAAAGAAGATAACTGTCAGGAAAGCACTCTAGAAATTTGTCTTTTTCACTTTATTTAAAATAACGTTGCAAAGTATGCTTACACTGATAGTGGACGTGTGCACTGCAGTTCTATTAATATGCACAGAAAAAGAGTATATTATCATGATCATGTTTTACCCACTGTATCGAGTAATGCAGAATCCGAGAATTGGAATAAGATATTGCTCTAAACCAACTGGGCTGTTATCAGATCAATCACTTAAATTATTTTTACTTATTTATGTCATTGTGTTTCAGACAGGCACCTTTGTTTCCTTGAGGAAGAAGAGCTTAAGAATTGACGTCCATTGAATATGGATGTTGCATTAAAAAAATAACACAACCCATCTTCTTATGTGATCTTCCCACCTTTTCTATTCATGCTCCCTGTGCTGTTTGCACTTTATGAGTCAGCTGAAACACAACATTCCTTTGAGTGGTTTTATGTCAGCATTGATAATACTGAATTTTTAGAACTCAGCTTTATGTTTTATGTAGAAGTCTTTAGATTAAGAGAGAGAGGGGGTGGAGAAAGAGAGGAGGGTGGGAAGAGAGAGAGAGAGTAGGAGGAGGAAGAAGAGGAGGGGAAGAAGAAAAAGATGGAGGAGAAGGAAGGAAGTAGGGAGGAAGAAAAGAAGAAAATTCTGTAGAGTCAAGGAACGTGAATTAAAAGTAAGTAAAATTTGTAGCCACTGCATAAGAGTAATTGTGGCTTTCAGTGGATTTCATCTCTGACGTGTGGAACGCTGAGATGCAGGCACGGGAATAGTGGTTATAAAGGTTTACATTAAACATAATTTCTTTTTTAAGGACACACGGCTTGATGTGCACCATGCTATGAGCACAGTGAGGGCAGGGCCTCTTTCTAAATTGTTGACCACTGTATTTCAAGATTTTAGCACAGATATTGATTGCTTTATCCTTAAAAAATATGTGTTAAATGCTGACTACTGACTAAATATTTCCTATGAGATGGGTGCAGAGATCCATGCAGTGGAACAAGGACTTTTTTTGAATGGAATATATCCAGCTATAGGAGGTTAATTATATATTTTAAAAATCACGAAGACATTTCTATTTGAATCTGTTTTTATGACTACCAAGTAGCAAAACAACAAAAGAAGTGCAATTTAAATCAAGGAGTATTAAAACATCACCTCCTCAAACCCACTCATCTCGAGCTTCTTGGATACTAGTATCTTGAAGCCCCATCTTTAAGCTCCCATCTTTTCCAGGTCTTGATTTACACAGAAGGCCCATCATCCAAAGGCTGGGCCATTAGAACTAATCTCTGCATATTACCGGGAATCATATCAATAAATAAAATTCTCAAAAATATTGGTATTGGATGAGGGAGAATAAAAGCTTCTTTAATAAAATGAAGTATTATTATATAATATTAATATATTATCAAATCACTGTCGTTAGATATTGATTGTATATACAACTATAAGCCATTTCTTATTATTAATACATTTTATGAATGTCATTTGAAGAAAACTATAATAAATTGCATATCTAATTACTATTATTAACTACTAGACAACTGTGATACTGTTATTAAATATGAGGAGATATGTATTTTGTAACACTTTTTCATCACTTCCCTCTAAATACTCTCTGCTAAAGACTGGTAGTGTTTATTCTATTCATCCTCATAATCAATACTCCTAATTTTCATGCCCACCATATTAACTGTGAATGATACTGTCCATGATCACTCAAACTTATTTTAAGCAATTCATTTTAGGAAAGCCATTGTCCCTGGATTGATACTTTTGACACTCATTCTGTTTATAAAACTTTATTGCTGTATAGTGTCTAAGTGCTTCTTTGCATATTGAAACTTCCCAACTCCTACTGCGGATGTTCTATTAATACATGATTTTGCTTCTCCCAGAACACAATCACCAACTCTGTCTATTATTATATATTCCAACTTTCAAGGGCAAATCATATTTGCAGAAATATTTAGAGTTGCCTGTAAAATGTTACAACTTTTAATATTAACTAGTGGATATACTTGACCATGCTTGAGTGTGTGCATTGGATGGGTAGACAATGGTAAAGTTTTTAAATAATTCTATTTGAGAGAGTATTTCTCTTTGCAAGCTTTGTGTTTGTGGCCTATTTATAGCGAACAATCTGTCAACAATATCTGCTGGAAGAAAAATAGTTGCTTAAGAGTTCTCAAATTCATTAGATGCAATTTCATGATTAAAATAATTTTCTATTTAAATGGTCATCCTTTTATTTACGAAAAGTTTTCTGAACTAATGTCTGTGGTATAGGCTCTGTGTTAAATCATGCGTTGAAAACCATTCTTAGGCAATGCATAAAGTGACTACAAATGATTCCCTGAGAACTGACTAGCATCCTTATCTGAGTACACTCTTCCCTTGCTACACATAAATTATATATAAAATATAGATTTAGACACTGCTCATATTGACCATTATAATGATTATTTTTAAAAAATTCTCACCATCCAGATGACAAAAAGCAAGCTTTCTTCAAGGACAGAATCATGTTTATGAATTCACAATCACAAATGCATACACATACACACATTGATATATATATATATATACACACAATACTTACATATTCTAAATTTCTAAAATTTGAAATATTCTTATAATCAGGAGTTTATTAAACTACTAATGCGTGCCCAATTGTAAGGACAGCAAACATTATTTAGTGGAAAGGGCACTGTTGGGAAACAAGTGATCTTGTTTTAATTGCCTGTTTTGCTGTTCACTAAATTTTAGTTCTTGGAGAAATTCTACTGGTGTTTGCCCTTCAGTTTTCCTCTTATGTGAAATAGGGGTAACAAGCCCTACCTCAAGAGGTTTTTCATAAGGATTAAGTGGAATGGTATGTGTAAAATTCTTGGCAGAGTAAGCGGTACATTAAAACAATTCAACATTATAAGCTTACTCCACTCATGAGTTATGGGAAACCAATGCTATATATATGACATGGCTTCTGGCTCAAAGAAATGTACGGTCTACAGATACAAAAGTCAACAGAAAATCATAGAAGAAACTGAAAAGCCGTTCAGAAGAAAAAAAATCTTACTTCATTGTCAATTTAGTAGTAAAGGCTACCCTCTGTATTATGAATTAAAAGGAAGAAGAAACAGTTCTAGAATAGTTTGGGCTAGCTCACTGGAGGATGACATTAGTAAATAGATAGGGGGTAAAAGTGAGTAAAAAAAAAAAAAAAACTGTTATAACTGAAGTCACACATAGGAAACTTATGGCCCTGTTTTTGTTTATAGCCATAATGTTCCAATCACTTGTATCTATTGAGAAGTAAAGTCAAATTTTTTCTTCAAAGTGAGTTGGAAGGAGTTTGTTTCTTTTGAATGTTAGTGTTGGAGAAGTCCTCAGCAAATATTACATTCATGGCCATGTTTCACTGAGGAAGAGAGCAGGTAGGGAAAAGCCAGTGGAGGCTGCTAACAGGGCTCTACTGATGGTTCCTGGTGGCCCCATATCTGGTTCTTCCTCACCCACACCTTACTTAATGACATTAGACAAAGCTCTTCCCATCTTTAAGCCTCAGTGTTTGCCATCTGTAGAATGAGGTGGTTGCAATTCCGATCTCTGAATCCCTTCCAGTTCTAGTACACGTTTAGTGTAAGCCCAACTGTTACTGCCAGGAACTTTTGGATATCTAGTGAGCTGTGAAAAGGAAACCTATTAGAAACTAGAACGCCAGAGAGAGGGAGAGATAATTAGATGAGCAAGCACCACGGGGAAGCGGTAATAAGAAACACCACAAGTCAAAAAACTGGAATTTAAAATCATGGAACCAGTTCCAAATGAAAAAAAAAAAAAGATTTCTAAGTTCACTATTAAAAAAAATATTCACTACCTCTTTCCAGGATACTTTTTTTTTTTTTTTTTCCTTTTCTAGGACACTTTCTCTTAGTTAATAGGCTAGTTTGGTAGACTTAATGTATTTGGCCTCTGGAGAATGAATCAGAGGTTGCTATCACTGTGAAAGAAAGGAAGATTCCCCCATTTCTTCCCCATTTCCCACCCCCCTGGGGGCAGATGTGAGACTATTTCCAAAACCACTCAAAATACTAATAACGTTCTAGGGAAGTTTACTCAATAACCACAGGTAATTATCTCCCAGGGAAAAAGGGTTAAAGTTTTATGGGCTATTGAAATGCTATTGCTTAACTCTTTTCCTTCAATTACCCTGTAAAACTTAAGAAATTGCAATTGTCTTTGCCATGAAGTACATGAAACTAAGTGTAAAGAAAATGGCAAAACTCACTGAACAATCAATATTTTTATCAAGGTAGGTAGCAGCATGGTGGTTCTGCATTTGTTATTAGGCAAACTATGTTTTCTGTTAGATTTCCGTATTCATAGATATTGATGTTTCCTATCAAGACAAAGACTCCCCCCCATATATAGTTTCTGTCCTTGTAGAAATACTTTCACTAATCACTCATTTTGTTGTGTCCCTCCACTAGAAGAACATTTGGGGAAAAAATGTTTCCTATTCTAATTCCATTAATTAGAGTATATCCATTTTATATTTTATTTTTAGGTTATAGGCACTGTAAAATTTGGAACTTACCAGGTCTCCTCTTCATGTTAGCTACTACGAAGATTCTTGCTGGATTTGCTCGCTACCTGCTTTGTTTGGTTATAGGGCTAGACCCAACAACACAGCAGTTCTCCTTTGAAGAACAAAGGAGTTATTTATGTCTCTCTCACGTAATTGACCTAAGTCGAACAGGCCAGATCAGTGTGTTAGTTGCACTCCTCACAACCATTCAAGGGCCCAGATTCATTTTAGTTATTAATAAGCCACGCATAGGCCAATAGCATCATCTACATGATTGAAGCTGAGTCATCACCATGTCTGGTTTCCAGCAGATGAGACAAGAAAAGAAATCATGGAAAAGGTATGCCCATTGTCTTAAAGGAGGAGCCTAGAACTGGTACACATTACTTCCAACCAAATCTCATTGTGGAGGTTCTTGGAACACCACCACAATCCCATGAGGGAAGCTGGTCTAGACTGTTGAATGATGAGAGATCATGTGGACAGGGACAACAGAGAGAAAGTGGCTCTGGCAACTGCAAATACCAAAAGCCAGACATGTGAGTAAGGTCAACTTGGGATCATCTGGCCCCAGTGGAACCTCCAGATAATGGCCACCACACATCACTGACCTCAGATGATACCATCAGAACAACTAGCCAGCAGAGGTCAGATTAAATTTCTGAAAAGAGACTGGGAAATGATGCCCATAAACCTAACTGAAATTATCTATCTATGAAAGACGTGAATTTTTGTAGACAAGTAGTAGTCTCTACCATACATTCCACAGCACAGTAAGTTGGTAGAAAGGGTAATTCTGGCATTAGGAAGAACCCTGACATTGGGCAAGGCACTGTATCTCTCTGAACCTCATTTTATCATGCGTAAAATGGGGATAATAATGGCATTGACCATATAGTTCTGCTACGACAAGTTAAAAAGTGTCAAGCTCCTATTATTGTGCTTATCACATAGTAATAGCCATAATATTTGTATATTAATAATATATGTTATTTATTTTCTGTGTTTAATTAAAGATTAAGACTCACAGTCCTGGTTATACATTTAATCACCTGGAATGTGTTCTGATGTCCAGTCACTACTCCCAGAGCAGGGCTATCTAATAAAAATATAATGCAGGTTAAATATGTAACTTTACATTTTCTAGTAGCCTCCTCAGAAAAAAGTAAAAAGGAGGTGAAATTAATTTAACAATATATTTTATTTACCCGAATATATTCCAAACATCATTTCAACATGCAATGCATTAGACTGATGTTATATTATATTATTATTGATTATGTTGATTTTTTTAAAATATCCTTTTGTATTTTTAAAGAGAAATTCTTCACTGGAAACTTGTCAAAGACAGCAAGAGAGATACTAGTCAAGACTATGGTACCAGAGCAGAGAGTGAGCTCGATTCTGAATACAACATAGACAGCTGAGAAGTTATAGCCAAGGAACAGAAGTGAGAGGTCAGTGGATGGAAAATTACTAAGCAGAGACATCAGGGTAGGCGGATTCTTGCAAAAGTCAGGCCAAGGACATACATAGATCTCAAGGGTGAGAGGTGAGGAATTCGATCATATATCAAGGGTGGGGGGCTTCTGGCTAAATTAATGTAGCAGGATTTTTACTAAAATGGGGCTCCACAGATTAAGGATAGCGCTAAGAAGCAAGGCCCAGCTGAAGGGAGGGCTCAGAGCAGCCTGTCTAAAGATCGGTCAAAGAAAGTCTTTGTCAGTATGTTTGTTGGTTTCAGAGCAAATATTTGAAATCCAACGTGTATTTTATGCTCACAGTGAATCTCAATTCAGACTATCCACATTTCAAGTTCTCAGCGGCGTCATGTGGTTAGTGGCTACTGTATTGAACAGTATAGCCCGGGAGACTCCAGTTAAATTTACCCAGGGCAAGTTCAAGGTATCGTGTTTTTTTTTTTTTTTTTTTTTTTAACTCTTGAAGTGATACATTGTACAGCCAGATTTGAGAACAAGGATCTGCTCCAGGGTGCACTCTTCACTGTTGCTTTTATGAACTTCTGGGTTTTTCTAGACCCCAAACATCACCAAGAATTTCTTACCACATTTGGGCATTCTGTCAGGGTTAGAACTTTCTTGGACAACTTCATGACATGTGAATTATTTAAGAAAGATCTATTATGAATTCGGTACTGAGGTCATTTGAAGAAATCAGTATCTCCTAAACTTTTTGAGCTCTGGCAATGAATCCTGTTAATATTTATAACCAAGCATATGTTCTCACAAAATAAGACTGCAGCTTTGAGAAAAACATAAGAATAAATCTATTGTTATGTATCAAAGGCCAAACTCATAACTACATTTTATTAATAGGTATCTAAAATATCATTTTGAATAAATCTCTGTAGTGTTAAATTAACTTTAGCCTAAAGCTGCTTCCTTACATATTTCAAGTTTGGCCTAAAGGTTTCTTCATACGTAGTGAACTGTAACCTAACTGGACGTGTAAACAGACTGTAACCTACTCTTGTAACAAGTGGCCTCATCTCAGCAAATCATAGGTGCCCAATCACAGGTGCCCAGCTCTTCAAGCCATGTTCAAAAAGGCAAATACTGAGCTTTAACCAATCCAGCTGTTTCTGTACCTAAACTTCCGTTTTCTGTACCTCACTTCCACTTTCTATCCATAAATGCTATTTGACTTCATCGCAATATGTGAGTTGCTCTTGAATCTATTCCGGTTCTAGGGCCTGCCTGATTTGTGAATCATTCTTCGCTCAATTAAGCTGTATAGATTTAATGTGTCTAAAGTTTTTCTTTTGACAACAGAAACCCGCGTCTCCACCCAAGGCGTGTGCTGCACAGTCTGTGAATTACAATTTTAATATGTACTGCTTTTCAACCTTGCAAAGCTTCTGCTAATTATTCCAGTATAAATTGGGTATGTAATAATGATTCATGCAAATCTGCCTTTTTTCCTTCAGAGCTGGAGTTGCAATTCTCAGTCACCAGCACAAAAGCTGTTTTATACACAGGCTGCTCCTCAACTTTAAAAAAAAAAAAAAAAATCCCAGGAAAATATAACTGTACACAAAAGCTATTAGTATTCCAGAGGGAGGATTTGCGTTTTGTGTTTGTGGCAGCTCACATTAAACTCAAGGTCTTAATACTCCTTTGAGACCTCTCGAGCCCTCGTGGTGACTCTTGAAAATGCTTTTATTTCTCCAACATACGTAAATTGCAAAGGGTGAAGTCAGTGTGATTTAAAGCTAACATCTCCTTAAAAAGCTCAGAGGAGACAAAGGTTTTATTAAATGAAATAGTAGAGGAAATTGAAGTTCCAACATTTCAATATAATGTGATCATGAAGATGGAAAATAATATTTAGTGAAATTAAAAGTTCAGGCTCAGAATGTACATCACTCTTAATCTACATCTGTTCCCTTCATTTAATTTAGCTGACATGCTTCATTCCTTTCAAGGGAATTCTCAAACAAGATCTATTGGATAAAGAGATATTAGTGATATAGCCTCAGGGGTCACATTGCAATTTATGCAACACTTTTTGAAATATGTTCCTCAGGCTTAGATGGGAGTGTATTTTAAAAGAGCACATAAATAAAGTTTTAACTAATACACGTAAATGTCTGCCAAAATTTTACTCTGTCATTTGACATAATATCATTTATAATGATAATCCTCACTTTGTTATTTTAAAGTTCCTCTAATAGACAATCACTTTTCTTCATAAAGATTTAGGTAAAACTAGATAGATAGGTAAGGTAGGTAAATAGATCACAGCTGTGAACTACTCTCATTTGAAGGAGTCATTGTTTTTAACATTCAGTGAGAAAAGGACTAGTTAAAATGCATTTTCTTTAGGCTTAATGAGATGCTAGTATTGATGTATCACCTGTACTTAACTACTGCTGTCACAGGTCTGCCTTGCCCTGTATCCTTAAACAGGAACCCTAAACTATCAGCCGTGTGTTTGCATTACTGGGTTGTGTGCTGAAGAGGGATACAAGCCCTTTATTTCCAATTGTGTAGAAACAAAGCAAAG
>CM052442.1:127429109-127451879 GCA_028533085.1 Varecia variegata
AAAATGCATTTTCTTTAGGCTTAATGAGATGCTAGTATTGATGTATCACCTGTACTTAACTACTGCTGTCACAGGTCTGCCTTGCCCTGTATCCTTAAACAGGAACCCTAAACTATCAGCCGTGTGTTTGCATTACTGGGTTGTGTGCTGAAGAGGGATACAAGCCCTTTATTTCCAATTGTGTAGAAACAAAGCAAAGAAGGTAAAAAAGGATCTGCTTGTCTAGACATGCCCTCCTGACTCAAATGAGTTACAAATAAAGACAAATGCTTCCAGGAAGGGGAGGAGGATGCAGAATACAATCTTCAGCGATATGTTTGGGGAACAGTAGAAGTTTTACAAGCATAAGGGACTGCACTCAATGCTTTCATTTTTAACCCGTATCTCTACTACATGTGGAGGTGTTAGACTAGTTCAGTACTATTTATTTACTTGTTCTTTCATTCTCTTAAGAAATATTTAATGTATACCTACTGTGAGTCAGTGTCAGTTCTAAGTTCCAGAGATTGAATTAAAAGCCCACCAGATAAAATCTCTGTCTCCTTGGAGCTTAAAGTCTAGAGACGAAAAGTATTTTAAATAAATATGCAATTTAAAAGTTCTAAATAAAAGGAAAACATCTGGGGTTATTGGTATACACAATAAAAGGACTTGGCCTACCCTGGGGAAATCAAGAAAGTCTTCCTTGAGGCAGTGAATTGTAAGATGAACATAGAAAGCTGAGTAGGAGCTTTCCGACAGCTACTTGTCAAGAGGCATTTTTCAAGGCTCAAGGCCAAGTAAGACCTAATAATCTACCCGAGAAACACACATGTGCAGAAATAATTACACTGCAATAAAAGAAATGTTATAATTTAGGCATGAAACAAAGTACAATGAAGATGATGGCTTTTTTACTTAAAATAAAATAAAATAAAAAACCTAGCATTGCTTACTGCTTTAAACACGTAATGTTGAAAATTTTCCCTAAAAATATTCTGTTATATTTGTGCTAATTTAGGTATGTCCCTCTTGAGCCATCTACTTGACATTGTATCCCTTGCTAAGGTTCCCCTATAACTTAATATTATCTAATTTGTCACATTCCTATAGATGTTTCTTCCTCTTTTCAAGGTCATTGATAACTTTACCAAGTAGGGCAGCACCTGAAAGTTGGTGGAGGAAATTAAATGGTGCATAGAGGCATGAATATTATCATTTTAATATCATACTAGATTTTATTGAAGAAACTTTTGGTGAAAAGCTATTGCCTATCAGGGAGTTTTCCAAAGGATCGTTTGAAAATATTAAATAAACAGACAGACACACTAAACTTAAAATCTTCGCACCAAGTCTGCTAAATATTAGGTATTAAAACCTACGTGTAAAAGACAGGACTAAGGGACTCATTCTTCAGCCTAAATGTGCAGTTCTAATAACAGTGTCCATGAGATATGTCACTGCTATTAAGAAGGAAGGCACAGAGTTCCGTGAAAAGTGAACACATGGTTTATTACATTTTAAAATAACTTTTAGTTGGAAAAAAAAATTGACATTTTAAATGTTTACAAAAATAATCTTATGATTTCCATTGGTGAGTCACGGAACTGATTATGTGTACAGAGAGCTGTGTATTTTATTTAAATAGTTTTCAAATAAAATGGAATTTATTTTTCAAATAATGCATTCATCAATTTAGAATGGACTATATTTTAAAGATCATCTGTTATAAAGTCTAACCTCCTCATTTTATACACAAGCACTTGGCTCAGACATTTAGGTGGTTAGAAGTGGAATCAGGAAGAAAATTCTGTTTTTCCCAACTGTCAGTTTGATGCTATTTCCAAACTCACAGCACTGATTTCCTTCTCTTTATTACTTGGGTCCATATTTCCAGATTAATAACGATTGATAAGAAGGAGGAAGGGTGAATTTTTCAGTTACCTGTGCATTTTCAACACTGCAAAATCAAGCAACATTGACTTTCCCTAAATAGAACAGTGAATAAACATTCACGTTATATTTAAAAAGAAAGAAAAAAGAAACACACACACATATACACAAAGAAAGAAACTAAAGATTTGGCTACTTCTTTAAGAATCTACTAAAATACTCAAAAAGACAGACAGTATTCTCTTTAGTCTGTCCAACTTGACAGGAAATTCAGACAATTTAGATAAACATCGTGGTTCTACAAGATTGCAAATCTCTATTGCAGGGGATTTTCGCAACAGGAGGTTTAGTGTTGCTCAGAATTTAACATGTAATTGGATGAATATGTTTAAACTGTCAAAGGCAGTCTTGTCTTCCTTACCAAGGAAGAAAGGGGATAAAAGAAGCTATGTCAAGATTGAGTTCAGGTAAAAGGCAGATCTAAACAAAACCTTCTTCATTTGACCAAATCCTGTGTGACTCAGGGAAATAAGTATTTGCTTTACTGACCATAGCTCAGCGCTTTTCTCTCTCTCTCCCCACCTAGCCACCACCTCCACCCCCAACCCAGATGTTGCTTTTTTTTTTTTTTTACATTTTTCACATTGATAACCTAAGTCTTCACTCTGACTTCCACCTCACCCCTGCAACTTCAAACATGCTCATATACACCTCCATGAACATAAATAAGTTTACAGCATGGTCTTTTCTGTGGAGTCCATGCCTTCCCCTGCATCTACAACTACTTCCAGAAGTTTGCCCATTAGTTGTTTTCCAATTGTCACTCTAACAACCGGTCCAGCTGGTAGTTTAACACCAGTGACGAAGAGCATCAGATCTAGAGTTGGGCTACATGGTTCTAAATGCCAACTATACCTACAATGGTGTGCTCCTCTGAAAATGGTTTAAAGAATAAAAAGCTAGGTTTACTCGCCTGAGAAATGCACATTTAAAGTTGCAGGAATTGATGACATGCTAACCACTATCTGAATGAGATTTTACCAATGTAATAAAATGACAATACCTATCAGTTGTTTTTTATAATCATGGAATAATCCCAATCATTTATCAACTTAGCTCCATTTGGCTCACCATATTTTACAGAACTCAGATCTAGCCAACCCTCTTTACAAAAATCTGATATTTTGAATCCTGGATATGATTGTAAAACTTCTTCCCTAAGCACATACTTCATGTCCCTCAGCTGAGACCTGAAAATAGGTCACAATCTTTCTATCATAGATCTATGTAAAATAACCTTGGCTGGAAAAAAGAAAAAAAAAGAATACTTGCTGTAATGCAGACTTTCTCAGGTTGTTGTCATTTCCTCAAGTTGTAGTACCATTAAAGAGAACACCTGTTGGTGTAGGCAAGGAAAAACATCTTTTCCTCATTCATCCTAGATTTATGGCCACAAAAATAGCTTCTCTCTCTACCAGTTGGAGTCCGTTTGGTTGTTGTAAACAGGGACTCCCATCTTTCGTATTCTTGGAATTATATCATTTTAATGAATCCAATATTTGCTGTACCTTTTACTCTATTTTGTAACAATAGCAAAGATTATTCTCAATAGGGATATTAACTGTTTTCCTCAACCAGATGCATGTACCTACAATTTTATAATTCTTAATATATAAATTTAAAATCTAATGCAGAGACTTAACATTTATCCCATTTTCCCTTTTATCCCATTATCCTCTTTATCATATCCTACCCTGGTATTACAGAAAATGAAGAATGGATTAGGAATTCAATTTAAAAGATTTCCAAGAGTATTTCTTAAAAAGCCTTGATTAACTCAGGCTGTCATAGACAACACCAAAGACATAAAAATACACGTACTAGATAATGTGTATTTTTTTTTATTTCTTGCTGTATGTAGTACATCTTCACATATGGGATTCTTTAATTTTAATGTTTGTTTTCATTTAGTCCACCTGTACATGAGTTAAATCTGGTTATGCCTAAAATATGAGAATTATTTCTAAGAGATAACAATTTTAGGATCATCTTATGTTCTTTGCTCAAATTTCAGGTTTCATACTTTCAAGTTATATATGAATGTCTCATACTTTATATCTACAACCCTAAGTATATAAAAATGACATTGGAAATGTTAACACATTAGACTGCATCGAATCACAGTACACCACAAATAGATGACCTTCATATTAAATGTCCAACCATGGATCTAGAGTACAATGAGAAAGGATTTAGTCTCATTATTTAATAGTAACTCCTCCAGTGTTCACTGAGTTAAAAAGAAAAAAAATCAGAATAGAGAAAATCAGTGATGAGCCCATGTTATTCTGGCATGCTTACACCTATATTGATATCTATACTGATATTTGTATCCACTTACATCATCTATATTCAAAAAGAGAGAATAAAAGCTGGAGAGAGAGAGAGAGAGAAAATTTTTCCCCAACAAATTTTTCTCTGATAGTTTAGCCTGTTGTGGAACAGAAACACTATGCTCTTGTGTGGTGTACCTTCCCCTCTTCCAGGTGCTCAGGTTGTGTGGGGTTCATAAATAATTTCTCTGAGATCCTTAAATTTAAAAAGAGGTCAGTGAAGGCTAATGCTGTGACAAGTATTAAATTATACATATGATATATTATGTATATATTTTTCATAATGGACCTTCAGCACAGTGTCTGAAACATTGAAGAAACTCTCTCCAGTTTTTCAAATGCTATTCTTGGTCTTTTGTACCTCAGGCCATGACGGCTTTTCTGGATGTCCTTCTTCTATATCATTTACTGAACCAAACTGAATATGAAGTAGATGCTATTTAAATCATCTAATATATTTAGTCTTATAATAAATTAACTTCCTAATCCAGGTGTGGGTTAAGCCACTCTGAAGCAGTGGCAAATTACATTGGTGATCTGAGATGTGCCTTGGAAATTATTCCTGCTTCTCAACTTTCCCTCCCTCTCTTCAACACCAAGTAGAACCAGCTCACTGAAGGTAGCTCTTACCTCAATCAATGCTTCTAAAGTCTAATTAGTATAAAAATTTGAACAGTCATGTGTCACCAGTCTAGGCCTTACAGATCCTGCCTCCTATGGACAGACTCCCAGGTCATCATTCATAATTATTACAATTATGATCATATTGTAGTCCATCCTAGCTCAGATATAATCACAGTGAGATTTCTGGGTTAAGTTTGGGTCAATGGTCTTGACTGAACCTCTGGATCCACTTAGTACTGTAAGTAGATGTAGTAGGCTTTCAATAAATGAGAGCTATTACTATCAGTGTTAGTATTAATTTTCTCTAAATTCCTATTACATCTCAAATTAGGTTTCATCATGCTTTCTAAAATTATGTTAGGCCATGTCCCAGGTGCTGAGTAGAAGGTGAGAATACAATGAAAACCAAGTCCTTGGCACCTTAGCATCTAGTATTCTAATTAATAAGTATATAAATCAATGTGTACTCACTAAGGTAAGTGAAGTAAAATATGTTGTTCTGTAAGAATATATAGCAAAAGAGTCAGACATAGGATAGGGGTTTGGGAAAGTTTCTCTTGAGAAAGCCATGTTTTATCTGACATCTCAAGGAGGATGAGTTAACTAGCCAAAGGTGAGTTGTGCCATGGAAAGAAATGTATCAGAGGAAAAACCTTGGTCAAGCTTCTGAGGCAAGTCAGTGATGTTATGCACGTTACCAGAACTGAAAGACAGGGATGAACGGGTTGGTAGAACTAAAGCTCTAGGAGTACCCAAGGGATAATGAAAAGATTAACAGGCCATGTTAAAAAGTTGAGGCTATATCTAAAGACAAATGGGAAGACATAAATCGGTTTTGTGCATCTAAGTGAAACACTGATATTTGTATCTTGAACAGATAATTAATTGGGAAAGTAGAATATGCTCCAAGACTAAAAATGCAGGCAGGTGAGTTAGATGGAGAATGCACATGTCCAGGAGAGAATCTTGTGCTGAACTAGGATGGTGACGAGAAAAATGGGAGAAATGCCATACATAAATACAAATATTAGATTATACATATTCTAAAGAACTGAGAAGACCTCTTTGGAATAATGATTCTTCCCGTGGAGACAACACTACTGATGCCATGCACAAATTTTCCAATCTAGTGGTTACTAGAAATAATAAAAGATTTTTTTCCCTGAATTGTCTGTAGACCTTGAAAACCCCTGGAAAGCTTGAAAACTATCTCAGAGTCTTCAGAACCTTAAACATGAAAATTTTTCAGTGTGTAACCTCATAAATAAGTTAATGCTGTCTGTAGTTGATGAATCAGGCCTGCCACATGTCAGGTTCTGTCAACAGCAGAAAAGACTATCACTTCCTTCCTCACTGCTTAAATAAGTTTAACTTGAATGGAATTTTAAAAGCACTAAGATAAGGTACATTGACTGGAAACTGTAATTGAATTGTTCCTATAAATGATTAAGGCAAAGGGAAACAAAAGGGAAATGACTGAAGATTTTGTAAGCATTTTTGGATGAAAGGAAAGAAGTTTCCTTCTCCCATCCCCATGGATAGCATACAGCCTCATCCCAAAATAATAATTATCGCTGACATAAAACACTTGCTTACTCCATGCCAGAGACTAGGGTAATCTCTTTATATACGCTATCTTAATTTAGTGCTCAAAAATGATCCAGCGAAATAATTTTTCAAACTTGTCTTTTCAGATTAAAAAAAAAAAAGTTAAATGGTTTGCCTAAGGTCACAGAGTTTATAAATGATAGACCCAGAATTTATATGAAGGATAACCTGAAAGCCCACATTTTCATACTTATGTAACAATATTTTCTACTATGTGGTTCAGGAATTCTTCACTGTCAGCATGGAAGTGAGAACATATTTCCCTAAGGGGATGTATAGCACATATTAATTATTTGTGGCATTCCTTCATTCAATAGTATTAATAACTGAGTAAGTATCTACCATATACCAAATACTGTGTTAATGCTGAGGATTTAGTAACAAGTATGACAAGCATAAAGTCTGCTATCCTACAACTTGCAGATAAGCAGGAAGAGCAAAAAACTGAACAAGGATTAATAATAAAATACAATAAACTTATCAAAATGAAAGTACAGAGTACCCTAGAAATTTTTAGCAGGACCAAGTTTCCTAGTCATTTGGAGATAAATTACAAACATAAAATGTATACGGACACAAGAAGGATAACTGAGACTCGGACAAAGATGAGGAACACAAGTTGGAGAGTATTTGTGAAGGTTTACAGGTGAAAGAGAAAACGGCTTGTTTTAGGAACAAATGCGTATGGTGGGCTGGGAAGTGCATGACAGACAGAGCATACAGTGACTTGATAACTAAGCTAATTCAAGACCAATGAGGCCCTTTTCTACCAGGAATGAGAGATGCCTAATGGAACAGGTCAAAAGCCAAGAGTGCAACCAAAACCATGGGAGTTTACTAAACGTTTTAGAACCAGGCAGGTTTACTGCCCTAATTTCCCATAAAGAAAACAAATGGCAGAGATGTTAGCCTTTTGGAGAAGGTATAAGGCAGGCTTCAGTTACATAAAGGAGAATTAGAAAGTAGGGAGGGCAATAATAACAAACCTGGCAGAAATGAAGTCCAACTACCGACAGAAAAAGGAAAAACTCCGGGGAATCCAAGGTGGTTTGACCCCAAAAGGAGGCTTAGGAAACAATTTGATAGGGATCTGAATAACACTTGATCATTACATTTCAAATCTGGGCAAGAACTATATTAATCCCTCAGTATGGAAAATATTCATCCTTTGAGTATGCGTATTAGTAGACTACTGACCCTATGAGGATGACTTGCAATTCTAGAAATTAGCAAAGAATTCAGCTTTCAGTTTGAGCGCTCAGCGGGCTTAGATTAGGGAAGTCTGGATGTGGCAGTGGGGAGGTGGTTATCCAGGAACCCGAGTTTATGTTCTTATTATGTGCCAGTAACTGTGACTTTCTCATGTAATATTCATAAATGACAAAACTGATGCCCTAAGAAGTCAAGGAACATGATCTCTAAGTTGAATTCTTCGTGAGTGACAAAACTAGAATTTGGGCTGAAGTGGGGAACGGGAACCAAGACTGGCCGTAACTGAAGCCTGATTTCCAGGACAGATCAGAAACAGATTTGCTTAGAAAGTTCTTCCACCACCACCAAGTGAGCTTCTTTGAAAACTTAGGCTGCATTTCTTACAGCCAAACATCCTTCCATATTAAAGAATACTTGCCCAAAATCTGACACATATATGTCAGTTTTTTTAAAAAAATTATGTTTTAAGTCTCATTCTATGGTGTTTTGTTAATGATCGACCTCTGATATCTTTATTCACGTTTGGGTATCAAAAATAACAGGCAAGAGAAAAGGCATGCCCCTAGATAAAAAAAGGATAGGAATTCTAACTGAAATAATCAAGACATATTTATGTAGAGCTTTTTATGGATTGAAGTACTAGCTAAGTGACAGGCATTATATTTTATTATTTGACAGATAAAGATGCTGAGTTCAGAGATGTAATTGATTATATTTATTTTTATAGCTAGTCTTTTTCTTTATTCATACATATCATAGAAAAAGAAGAAAATTCAGAAAATTTAACCATGTAGAGGTTATGTTTGAGGTTCCTCACCTATTATATGCCTTAGCCCATACTGAAAAAAAAAATGTTTTGTTGTTTAATTAAATTTTATACCCTTAAGCCACAGAGATTTGGGGATTCTTTGTTATGCAGAGTAGCTTATCCTATGCTGATGCATACTGTAGATACAAAGTAGCTCCACTGAGAAATCTTAGGAAACCATAGTGGGTTCCAATGAAGACAGCCATGCTGTATGTAAGCAGTCAACATGGGCAGAGAACAGTGATACAGCAGTTTCAAGTAAGAACCTCACATTCCAAGTCACAGAGTTAGGCAATATTAATGGTAGATGTTACACATTGGGTTCTCCAAGAAGCTGACTCTTAGGTGGATAATTTACTGCCGTAAGTTTATTGGGGAGTACTTTCAGGCTCGACGTTGTTGAGGAAGTAATAAAATGTGATTGAACAGAGGGAGATGTGAAGTGAAATGCAGTCATAGCAATTTCCTTGTATTTTTTTTTGTAGCACACTCTGGAGCTGAAATGGATTTTCAGAGATGTCTTGAATCAAGACATGGGGGCCAGGTCTGTAGATGCTACCTGGACCAGTAAACTGATGCAGGATGATTTCAGGAAGGAGGTGTGACCTTTGTCAAAACAGCTTATTTCAGCTGATGTCACATCCCCCAAAAGGGGATGAGCTGAGATGTGTCAGCCATCAATACTCTCTCAGTAGCCACAGGAATCATTGTTGCATCTTGGAGGAGGGAATTTGCAGGCTGGACCACAGAAGCTAATACACTGGGCAATGAAGTGAGATCAGCAGGCTTCTCATGTGGACAACTCTACATAGTCAGGCAAGCTGAGATGCAAAGATGCCTGACACGTCTATAGTTTTTTTGTTTGGTTGGTTTGTTTTAAATATAAACAGAATACTTGGATGCTGTAATGTGTCCATGACCTTCTAGTGCCTTGATGTTTTGGTTGGGGAATTTCTTGCCCAATAGAGTCAATCATTTGCAGACCATATTGACTTTTTATTTAATTCTGCCACACAGTTAAACACAAGCTTCTACATGTGACACTGTAGTGTATGAGAGAAAGTAGGCTCAGCATGTTTTCCTTAATGAACCTTTCTCTTCAGTTCCTCACTCTAACTGCTGATGCAGATCACTATCCTTCCCTTCTACCATATCTTTAGGATAATAAATCTCTCTTTTTCTTTGAGAGAAGTATTAATATTTAATTGGAAAAACTCTTAAAATGTTAGGAAAATATTAAACCAAGCACTGAATAATGCCCAGGAGGGTAGGCAGCTTGATTTGTGCAGTGAAGTTTAGTTGTTCATTTGCATTTTTTTCTAATAACAGTGACCTACTAAGTGGATCTTTTTGATGCTCCTTTTTAGAAGTAAAGTTCTATTGAATAAGAAAATAAGTCACAAAAGGGAATGTCGGTTTACATTTCTTTTACCAAAGTACCCTTTGAAACAGCGCTTATTTGAACACATTAAATTTGTTCCAAAAGTATTCAGGTCATGCATAATTAAATATGTAGCTTTTAGCAATTTTAGCTCTTCTAAGATATATTCTATACTACATAATTTGTACTTTTGAGTGACTATTATTGTTTTATGCTTGCAGATGTCTCTGTAATTTGTTATTCAAAGGTTAATTTTATGCAAGTACTGAAGGTCAAAATTTAGAATCTTAAATGATAAAATGTTAAGTGTTTCTACACCCACCATTGTGAAAACAGTTTGACAAAAATATAGTCAAAGGAAATGGCTCAATATTAAAAAGGATTACGGGTTGTTTTAACATAAAATTTAATGTAGTTCATTGATTATTCTGAATTATTTATATTATCTAGGTTATAAGTGAGAGGAAAGAGCATAAGTTCTGGAGGTCAATGTCCACAAACAGATTTTTTTCACATTCACACAAAGATTTCTCCCATGTTTCATCGAGAATTTTTGGTGTATGATGATTTTTTTAACTTACAAAAATCTCTGAATAGGATATTCAATGCGAATATTCCCTATATTAGTGGTAACGACAAAAACAGCGATAATAGTTAACACTTAGATTGTGCTAATACATCAGGTAGCATTGATAGTATGCTCAGGTATTTGTATTCCATTAATTCTCACACAAAAGTAACAGGTTTTTATTTTATCCTCATTTCACAGATGAGAAGTTTCAGTCACAGAAAGGCTCCAAAACTAGCCAGAGGTCACATGACTATTAAGGCATTATAGGGTTTTAAAACCCAGTGTATTGGCTTCAAAAATGAGGATTACAACAAATGTGATATACTTCCCCTTAAAATATGTCCTAAAATATTTCATATGCATACATTTAATTTCTCACTGTTATAGACTAAATGTTGCATTCCCCCAAATTCATATGTTGGAGTCCTAACCCCCAACGTGATGGTATTAAGAGGTGGGGTTTTTAGGAGGTAATTAAGTCATCAGGGTAGAACTCTCATGAATGGGATTAGTATGCTTATAAAAGAGACTCTAGAGAGTTCTTTAATCCTCTTCCACCATGTGAGGACACAGCAAGAAGACAAGAGTCTGCAACCCTAAAGCAAACCCTCACCAGACACTAAATCTGCCTGTGTCTTGATCCTGGCCTTCCCAGTCTCCAGGTCTATGAGAGGAAAAAAAAAAACGTCGTTGCTTAAGCCACTCAGTCTGTGATATTTTTGTTGTAGCAGATGAACAGACTAAGATATTAACAATGAATGATCTTGACTTGAGGACAACTTATGAATTTAGAGCCCCGTGCCCCCAAAACCCAGAACAGCACCCTCAGTTTCTTTAAAGATTTTTCTTCTCTTTTACCATCTTCCTAGTCATTATAGGCCCATAAGGGGAAGCAGAGTGGGTATTAGGGAGTCATTGACACAATATGAGGTATTCCTGGAGGATAATTCCATATGATACTGATCATTTGCCATTTTAATTATTATGTTACTATTATCAAAAGTTCAGTACTTGTCCCTGTGGCCAAATAAAGAGTGAGGACAAGTGGTTTGAGGAAAAAGAAAGAGAAGTTTATTAATTTTGATAAGAACATAATTTTCAAAATGGATAGAGCCTTGATGTATGATGTCATAATTAATGCTACTTTCTTAAAGTATGATCAGTCTCGAAATGTCTTTTATTTCTTAATGTGGGACATCACAGAATTATATTGAGATTTAATGAAGGAAGGAGGTAATATGATGATGAGCCTTATACTGATACTGATAATCTGAATTCTGATACTATGAATTACAGTCACCTCCCTGCCACTGCCTACTTACAACAATCTACACCAGTGTGGACTCCCCCGGAACCAGGTGGCACAGGCAGTATAATCACTCATATTTTAAAAAAGCATGCATATGATGAGGAAGCACATGCTCACATATGCACACAAGCATACACCCACACATATACACCCTCCATGGGTTTCATATAAAACAGAAAACAAATCATTGCATGTATTTCTGATCAGATATAATGCTTCCACCAATCTTGAAAACAATATTGTTTCTCTTTGGAAGGCTATACAACATCACAATCAGATGTAATCAAAAGATATTTTTATCTTGGAGAAAATATGGATTTATCTTAACAAAGTTCAAAAGAAATTCTCAATATCTGACAAAGGCAGCCCTTGCCTCATTAGCAATTGATTTTTACCCATTGATGAAGAATCAAACCAAATCGATTAGAGATCAGGGTGGCCTATGGTTTGAAACTTCTGACCACCGGAGTGAGATCACTTGTCAAAGACATGGGCATTCAGTACCTAACCTGTTGGAGTTGCTTGGAGTGAAGTTATTCAATGCAATCTATTTGCTCTGTAGTTGATGTTTATTGTTTCAGATGGCTGAAATACCTGTATGTTCTTTACTTCAGAGATGAGTCATCACAGTCTCTCCATACCCTCCTCTCACCTCTCTGCCTGTCCTGTCACAGCCAAATGACTCTAAAAACTCTTACACGTTTACATCAGTGGTTGTCTACAAAAGCAGAAGTGGGTCAAACAGCCAGTGATATACAGAATGCCAGAAACAAGCTGAGATGTATTTACAGGGAGAGAATGGAAAGGAATATATTCAGGAAAGGCACAGAAGAATAGTGGGGTGATGGAAAGCAAGAGCCAACACACACTAGGTTTTTAGAAAAAATTATGGGAATTCTACAAAAGCAGGTAGAGATAAGGTTGTGACCAGTGGTGGTAAAGAGATTAAGGACAGTTGTATTGGTCCATGAATTGAACTTTCAGAGATAGATGAAGGGAGACAATGTTTGAAAACATTGATTTTGCCCCATCGAGGGAATTCCCTATTTGCATCTCCTAAAAGATCACATTGAATATTCAAATTGTTTTTTAGCTCCTCTAGGATTGTCAGAAATGTGCTTATTCGGATGCTTCAACTGGAATCTGTGGAGTAACAAGCTAGTTTTTACCCAATGTTTACCTGGCTTATCGTCTTAGAGCAATAGTGTCTTACATGTGATAATCAGCTGGAATACGTTAAACCTGTATTTATATCTATTTCAGTATTTTTGTATCTATGCTCCTAAAAAGTGCCCCAGAAGTTGTTTCTGTATTCAAAGACATTATATAGGCACGAAGGGAGGGGTATTAACAGAAAGAAAGTAAAACAACTCTCAACAACTTTCCTTAGTGCAAGAGTTCTCAGTACTTTTCATATAACCTTGAACACTGCAAATCTCTAAGAAGCAAAGAAAATATGCAGCATTTCTCAAAGATAATTACCAATTATTGCAGTGTTCTGTGTGTGTATGAGAGAGAGAGAGAGAGAGAGAGAAAGAGACGTGGCATTAGCATTATGTGAAATATACTTGGGGATATCCTAAATCAGTAAGCACTATTTTTTCGAGAAAGACTGTATGTGCATCTCAGATAACAACTACATTTGGTTAACTCAACAGTATGCTTGAACAGCTTATATGTCTGTGCGAGAACACACACACACAGAAACAATTGCAAATAGTATTTTATATATATATATGTGTATATACATATACATATATATATATCTGATACCAGTTTTCAACATCTGACAAAATAATTTTGTGAAATTCTTAGCATGTACAGCTGATTGAAATATTTATCTCATGGTCTGCATTACTTTATTTAGTTCTTGAAATCAACACTGCACAGGTTCCTTTATGTGTTCCAAAGCCAATCTCTGGAGGAATTGAATTTGCTTGCATGTTTTCCTTCTTTTTTCACCTGAATCTGTTTTTATTTTCAAGCATAGAAGACTCTGAGTCTATTCTCTCATTTCTAAATTTTAGACTTTAAAAGCAAAGATTCTGTCTATTATTTCATTAGTTTTTTTTTTTTTTTTTCTCTCTTTTGTTTGAATTTACCAAGATCTTTGTCACAGTGTCCCATCTGGTAAAAAAGGAAAGCTTTCTTCTACCTTTCTCATCTAGGAACGTCTTCCCTTTCCTGTTCAGTGAAGTGTAGGCTGCTGCTTTCATGTCAATGCTACAGATTACAGTTTTCCTCTAATTCGGGTCATTTTAAAGTATAAAATCCTCTTCCAGATTTTGTCAAGAAATCCCTCCAATGGATGCTTAGGGACTACATATCAGTATGTGGAATTGCCTTCCAGCCGATCAGGCATTTCTTAAACAACACACAGTTATATGTTAACTCATTAAATATCATCAATTAAGTTAGACGATTATGAAATTTGGAGAACCTGTATTTAATGATTTCTGAAGTGGTGTTGTGGTTGGGAGGCTGGGGTTATGACTTCAAAGGTCACATAAAATAAAGTATGTGTCCTTTAGGTACTTAAAACATAATTGTCTGGGTTGATCATGTGGGTGCCAAAAAAAATTGTGGTGCCAATTAAAAGTTAAAATAGTTTAGGCAACAAAAATAGTCTAAAGTTTAAAATCCAAATAAATTACTCTACTCTCCTCCCTTTCTCTCCCTTCTCTGTCCTTACTCTTTGTCTTTCTCCAAAAATTGCATAACTTCCTATACAGAAATTACTGTCTTATCATCTTTTACTGTCCATTTACTCATATCACACAGAGAATTTGGTTCTCAGAAGTTTGAAGTCCAAAGGGAAGCTAAAGCTGTACTTTAGAACAGAGTTAAATAAGAACTCAAAAGGTCTATTCTAAAAGAAGACATGATCTTCGGTACAACCTTTTTTTAAATAAAAGAATGTTTGAATAAATGGATCGCTTAAAGATAAGTTTATGAGGGAATGTGTTTCTACATTTTGAATTTCTGCATAAATTCAAAATTGAAGATTAGAGAAATGTAAGGCCCATAAAACCTATCAAGAAAAAGTAGTGTTTCTATAATGCCCTTTGAGTGAAACGTCTCCAACAACCAAAACAGCATCAGGAGAGTACAGAACTTTAGAAATGAAATACTAGTAGAAATAAAAATGGAAGTTGGAAACCATTAAAATCAGATTATCTCTTGTGGACTTGAGTTAAAGTTTGGGTACAGACCCTCTATCTGGGCCTCTTCCTTCTTCCCCACTGTGGCTTCTAATGAATGCACAGTAATTATTGAGGGTTCCATATATCACATACAGAAAATTTCAGAACTAGTTTTATTCTCTTATATTTTAAACAGAACACCAAGGCTTAAAGAAGTAAAGTGACTCACCAAGTTCACAAAATACTGTTCTCTAATTGCCAATTGAATTTCCAATTAAAATAATAATTCAGACTAATACGGTAACATAAAAACAGTTGCTTATGTGATTCAATTTTCACTTCTTTCTTGCCATTATTGATAGACTCGAAAATGTACATTAGCTTTTTTCTTTTATTTCCAGAATAACTTATTCATTTTGAACAAATTATTGTAGACTAAATTAAACTAGATGAAGAAAAGGTCTCTTTCTCCTGTGTTGTACCTGTGAAACAGTTTCTGATGAATTTGCTGAGATGACTTTCCAATTCACCAGCGTTGCTTTTAATTGTAATGTTTTTAAACACATTATTTCTTAATGCCTAATTCAGTCTTCATATGTATTATCCACTCAAAAGGTATTACTGGGAAAAGGGAATGGTCTCAGACATGCCTCTCAAAGGCACACTCAGCTCTTGTTTCTTCATATTGAATGACTGGTAACATAAAAGTGCCACCTTTTCTTCAACTATTTGCATTTTAACTATTGTCAGTCACTTAATATGCAGATAGACTTGCAATTCAGGTAACAAATGGAAATATAGGGACATAAAGGTTAATTTGCAGACCCTGTACAGATATTAACCCATTTCCACGTAAGTGACCAGGCTATCTGCCCCTGTCCTTCTATGTTTGGGAAAATGTTAACAATTACATGTGATGAAAGAGCTTTTTGGTCCTTTCACTCTTCTGCTATAATTATTTGAGTTTCACCTTTGAAACCTGAAGGTAATGGACATAATGCATGGAAACAAATAATTGTGATCAATCTCTAAATAATTTTCTCTCTCTTTTTTAGAGCTTAGAAAAACATAAATCCTCACTATAGCATATAGTCAACATATTTTAAGAAACTGCCCAAGAGGATAACTTTAAAAAAATAGAATGAACATTCTTTAGACAAGTGTTCCTAAATTTCAGCATGTGTCCAAAACACCTGGAGGGCTTGTTAAAACAGATTCCTGAGCCCAAGCCAGAGAGCATCTTATTCAGTGGGGCTGGAGAATAAACTCAAGACTTTGAATTTCTTGCAAGTCCCCCTGGAGAGAACCATGTGGTGGATATACTTTGAGAACTATTTTTGACACTAATTTCTCTGTGAAATAGATCCAGTCATTATATTCTCTTAAAGAGAATTCAAAAGGATTAGTGAAGTTTGAGATTATAGAATATTCATACTTCTCTATTGTCCTCCATGTTCGAGTTACACTAAAAGAACAGATTAGAGCAACATGGGTAGAGTGTATGAATTAAATGTATAGTGCATTCGTAAAGATTTGTATTGGATATTTGAATCCACAAACATTTAATAAACACTGTGATCTAATAACTTTCACTGTTTTTTTTTCCCGATTTTTAAAACACATGATTTTAAACAATGTAAAAGATTTTTTTCCATTTCCTTCTTTTTTCCCTTCATTCCTTCCTTTAAAATAATTAAATATATGTTGTTTTTTTTTTATTTATGTTGTGACTAAATCTGAATCCTGTTTGCAGGAGTATGTCTCAGGAATGTATTTTCTGGGGGCTGGGAGTTGGATATTATTACAATGTACATTGGGACTCTCACTTGTGGGATTTAACACCTTAACAATGCCAACAGGAAAGCATTGCACAACTAAATCAGTTACATCCATATGGAACCATGTCACAGTTCTAGTTGCCCGCAATGGTATAAACATAAATTTGGCTTCAAAGTAGACTTTTAAAAAAAAATGTCATCTTGTGTAAAGCCTTCCATGTCATTTCATTCCACTTGTGACATGAGAGTAGGCTGGAATGGACACGTGAGGAGGCGGGAAACGTAGAGATGTATCTCTCCACTCGTCTCATATTCTATACTGTGTCTATTTTAACAGAAGTTTTCTTCCTTTGGGACTGTATGGGGGGGCTGGAGAGATTTGGCAAGCAGTGTAATTTTCATTTGTCACCTTCTGGATGAAAGTTCACAAGAAATAATGTATAGCTTAAGTCTTTTTTAAGTCTTTTATTTTTTGAAAAGGCCTGGGATATCTTTATCTATATCTATCTATTAATATATCTATATCTATCTATTACTATATCTGTATCGATATCTTTGTAACAACATACCTTTTCTTGGTGACCCTGAATATCTGTAAAAGGGATGGGGAATGGACTAAATAATCAGTCTCTTGCATAAACTATTTCAATAGCTTCCTTCTTAAGGCACGGTGATCGTAAATAAGATACTGGGAGTCCATTTAGTAAATATATTGAAGACACTACTGAACATACCCACATCTATTTCTTTCAGTTGCAAAACAAGAGCCCCCTCACATGTGTGGTTGTTAATCTAGCATCTTGTTTTCATAATGGCTGCCTAGCAAATAAAGTCTTGTGATTTTTCTTCCTGAGATGTGACTTACATATATATATTTTTCCCCAGACAATTCTCAAAAAAAGTGTTATTCCTTCTGCACAATAATGTAAAAGTGATTCAAAAGTAATGGAGAAAGCCACTTCTTTATTCTGACACAGTATCTTCTCCTCTTTTGGCAAGGATCCTGAATTCTTAGTATTCCTCAATTCGATTCGGCCGTGGCTACACTGCTTTTAATTTGACTATGTTTTCTACTGACAATCCACAATTTTAAAAAATGCACACATATTGGAACTAAAATACTTGATATGTGAAAATGATTGATGCATGTGATGTGCGATGTTGGTATTTAGTTATAATTCTTTTATGTATGTTCCTGATATTTATTAGGATATATCCATGGGAGCATCTGATTCTTGTATGTTGTGGTGTTGATTTATTTTACTTATTATTTTTTTGCTCTTTAAAAATATAAAGAGTCACTTTTTTCAGCTTCCAACTTCACAAATCCCCAATGAGGTCAGTGCTTTCTAAAGTTGAAGGCAATTTTATCCACTCTAAATGAACAATTAGCATAAATTCATCTTTCTTGCATAGGATGAATTCTCCATTTAGAGCACCATGGTTTATTTTAACGTCTTCTACACACTTCAGTAGCTTGAAGAATTCTGCATGCTATTATCCCAAAATGATTCTTGGTTTTCAAATTGCTGATCTTAATAAGATGGGCTTTTCTTCATCTCCCGTATTACCATATCATACCTAATGAAATAAGGTTCAACCAATCAAATTCTTGGATGACTGACCTTTATTAAGCGGTAATTCAGAAACATGATTTCAGAAGGCTCTATCTTATAATGTAAAAAGAAAAAAAAATTACACAAATAAGATTGCCTCTCATTGGCCAAGGAAGAAAAAGGTTCTCTAGAGGCCAGTCAAAATAAAGCTTCAGAATATGATAGAATGGTAGAGAAACATTGTGTATCCTTCAAGAAGATGACATTAATTCAGTTACTTTGATTATGTGGCTTTATGTCTATGGTGCCTACTTTATTATCCTTGGGTAATGCGGATATATGCTTGCAAATTGTGATATAGTATTTATTTTATTTTAAAATAAAAATAAAAATAAAAATAAATAGTCAAAAAATTGACTCTATTAAATCTTTTGCAAGGAAATACATTTTCCTCTAAAGATATTTCTTTCAAGAAACAATGCACTTATGCAATCATTCTTTCATCAAGCATTTTCTGAAATTTATTATGTACAAGTCACTGTATGTAGTTGTATGGGGAATACATTCAAAACCTTTTACCAGTCAACTTCTCTTTGTGAGGGACTAATTTAAGCACTGCAGACACCGAGACCAGATCTGTACTCTGAAGAATACACAGTCCAGGAGGATAAATAAACTGTCATATTGCGCTTTAAATGGCAAGACAGAAGTAATCACTGTCGGCAACAGGAGATAATTTCCAGTCTCACTCTGTTTTCATCGTGTCTTGTTCTGGGCCACCGTGACACGGCTGTACCCCCTTATTCTTCTTCGTCACTCCCATTATGAGATGGGTAGTATTTTTAAGGCTAAAGCTTTGCAGTTAAAAGTACAGGTCATTTGTGTTAGTTTGTTTTGAGGATGTTAATTGCCAGAGAGATACAGATCAAAAATAGCAAATATGGAAAATTGTAAAAGTTTGTAACTTATTTATCATCTTAGGTGTTTATTAAGGAATAGGGATATGAATCTAGTGCTTATCCTACCCCAAAAGTCAATCTTTGGGAGAGATCAAGTGTTATTATAAATAAATAAGATGTATCCAGTTAGGGTTCTAGCAGAAAAGAGGTGGTTCACTCAAACTGGGTAATTGAAGGAAAGTTTATGAAAGGACATTTAAATAAGTGTGGCATTGACTTCTCCTTCCAAGTAGATGGAGTAGACATATATTTATATATTTCCTTATTATTCTCACAGAATATAACTAATAACTTTAGACATTAAATTTAAAACAAACATAAGAAGCCTCCAAAAGGTGAAAAGAAGAAGGCACACTAGCTATAGATCTTGGGACTCAAGAAACAGCACAGTAGTGAGATCCTTTAGTTATCTTTTTGTCTCATATATTCCCAGACTTGGAGCAGAAGCAGCCAGAAAGCCAGAAATGCCAATGGGAACAGAAGGAAAAAAAAAAAAAAGCTGCAATGAAAGCAGAGGACCAGGAAAACAGTAGCTTAGCAAAACAACAGTTAGGCAATAAATGATCCACTTCAGCCAAACGCCAAAGCAAAACCTGTGGTCCTACCCGCTACCTACACCAGAAAAGGCTTGATGGAAAACCTAGATCGCACCCTTGTCACGCTGTACTGAGGCACCTTAACCCCACTGCTGGGATGGACTAGGAAAAGCCAAGTGGGGAGCAGACACTCTCATCCTCATCTGGCCTTAAGGAAGCCCAGGCCCACTCACCATAGGGGTTAGTCAGAGAAAGCCTAGTGCTGGGTGGGTGTGGGCTTCCTTAAGACCAGGTGGTGATGAAAATACCTGCTGCCTATGCGCCTTTTCCAACACCACCCTCAGCAGTAGGGTGAGGGTGCTCACTTCAGCCTGGCGAAGATGGAAGTCTAGGTTCCCTAGAGCTTTCACTACTGCCTGGTGCTAATGAGCCAATGGCCCCCACCCCACCAGTGATGTCAGGGGAGGGCAGAGGGGGAGCAGTAAATGAAGCACTGTTACATCTTCTGCATTTTTACCTCTTCTAGCCAAGATGGTGTCAGTGGGAAGCCATAGGGCACACCCCAACACATCAGTAAAGAGGAACACCCTCCACAAGTGTCAATGGAGGCTGACGAGGAAACCTGGAACTCTACACTCCACCTAATTATAACAAAAGGGCAACACCTTTCCTCTGCCAGAGTGATGTCATAAGAAGCCAATTAAACCAGAAAGTTTAAATAAAAATTCAGACTCTCATAAGACCCCAAATTTCTAGTTTGCAACAGAAAAATCACTCATTAGTCCAAGAATCAAAAAGATATTTTATTGAAAAAGAAAATCAATAGATGCCAATACCAAGGTGACAGAAATGTTAAACTTAACTCACAAAGATGTTAAAGCAACCATCATAAAAATGTTTCAAACAGCAAGTGTGAAAGTGCTCGAAAAAATGAAAAAACAGATAATTGCAGTAAAAAAATAAAAGGTTATGGCCAAGAAACAGAAGGTATAAAGAAGAAGAAAATGGAAATTTTAGAACTGATTAATATATTAACCAAAATAACAAATAATAGTGGATGGGTTCAACACAAGAATAAGGGGACAAAAGAAGTAATCAGTGAACTAGAAGATAGAACAAAGAAATTAATCTGAACAGAGAGAAAAGAGACTGAACAAAAATGAATAGAACATTGGGGAGCCACAGGACTGTAAAAAAAGATTTAACATTTGTGTCATCAGAGTACTTACAGAGGAGAAAGAAGACTTAGCTGAAAAGTACTCCAAAATAAAATGTCTAATACCTTTCAGAATTTGGCAAAAAACATAAACCTATAGATTCAAGAAACTGAGCAGACCCAAAGGGAGGATAAACCCAAATTAACACCAAGACAATTCAGAGTCAAATTTTGAAAATCAAAAGACAAAAAAAAAAATCTTTAAAGCAAAAAGAAACAGAAATAACACCTTACGTATAGGGCAAGGACAATTAAATGACATTATTTATTAGCAGAAACCATGAAGGCACATCAGGAGAAAAGTGGCACAATTTTTTTTTTCAAGTGCTGAAAGAATAGGATGGCAGTTCAGAATTTTACATCCAGTAAAAAAAAAAAAAAAATCCTTCAGGAATAAAAAGAGAAAACAAGACATTCTTAGATGAAGGAAAACCAAGAGAATTTATTATGAGTGGATTTATTCTAGAACCATGGCTAAAGGAAGTTCTCTGAACAGAAGAAAAAGATAAAAGGAGGAACTCTGAACATCAAGGAAAAAAAAAGATCTTGATAAACAAAATAGGGACAATGCAGTAGACTTTTCTTTTCTTTTCTTAAATTTTCAAGGAGGGAAATGGGGAAATAAAGATCCCAGCTTCCCTGGGATCCCATCCTCTGATATGTGGGAAGAATTTCCTCGTGGGTACAGCAGACTAGAGTCCAAAAGCCAAGTGAGCCTATGGGAGTGGATCTGGAGAGAGAAACAGGGTGTGCACAGCACAAATAGGCTTCAGGAAATCTTGATGCTTTCATTCTGGGGACAGATTTGCTCAGAAATATACTTTTTGAAATTGGTATCCAGAAGTCTTGGATATATTCATTATCATGTGTAGCTTTTGGTTGCAGGTAGCAAGGCTCAATTTTCTTAAATCTGAAAATGGGAAGTATTAATATTAATCTCCAACACTTAATATTAAATGAGAAAATAAAATGAAAATATTTAAAATATAACCTGGGACAACATAAATATACAATCCCCTTTTTTTCCTTGAGTGTGTTCTCTTGTCTCTTGCTTAACTGATAAATTAAGTCAATGGAAATTAAACCATCTATCTCATGAAACTTCCATGTTTACTTCTGCATAGTCCCCTCTAGGCCTTGTCTCAAGGCATTCATAGCTGTACATAGTGTTTACAGAGACTGACAAGACAAGCCACAAGGGAGATTCTAAAGAGAATATAGATTGGCTGCTCAGACAGAGACTTGAATGGTAACAATTCAACCAATATAGAGTCCAAGACCTGGAATTAACTGTGCAAGGAAAACAAAAACCTACCCCATTTCCCCACTCAAGTGGAACCTCATAGAAATGTAACAAGGGAAGAATGCAAAAAAATGGTCAAGAAGTTAGAGGCAGAGGCCCCAAGACACTAAAGTGTCAAAGATGAACGGAAGAGTAATAGTTAAGATGAAAAGTATGATTAATTAACTAACAGTCAAAGGATGGGGACCAAGAACAAGACCATTGGATGCCCTGCAGAAAAGAATATGGATGACCTGCCAGGAGGCAACTGAGTTAGAGGTTACACGAGACTATAGAAAAATCAACACTTATATGCACATATAGTAGTAACATTCATCGGATGTTGGGCAGGTGGGATGTGGGAGGAGGGGATGGGTATACTCACACCTAATGGGTGCGGCACGCACCGTATGGGGGATGGACACACTTGAAGCTTTGACTTGGGTGGGGCAAAGGCAATATATGGAACCTAAACATTTGTACCCCTGTAATATGCTGAAATAAAAAAAATTTAAAAATCAT
>CM052442.1:127452379-127494922 GCA_028533085.1 Varecia variegata
CCTATTTTAGATTCCATAGTGCAAGAGTTCATGATAGTATTTTAAGATCTTAAAAAAATAAAAAAGAAGTTCCCAAATCTATTATCTTTTTATACTGCCTAATAATTATGACTATGACTCATTCAAATCAACCTTTCAAGTATCTTGTCATAAAATAAAGGACAAGTCACAGAGTACATTAAGAAGTTAGTAAAAGAGAATAAATAGATTATCCTGCAGCTTTCATTTGACTTGAGTTTAAAACCTGCCAAACTTATCATTAAAGTTAATTTCTGATAACATGTCCTAAAACTGCTCTTTTGAATTAATTTTCACCTTATAGTTCATATTAAATTCTAAAAAAATCCTTTTATAATGTGTATAAAATGGTTATGGGTCTAAAGTAATTCCATCACAGGTTTTCATTCAAAAAATCAGAGAGGAGGGATGGGGTAATTTACATATGCCCATATAATTATCCTGGCACAGAGATTCAGAAAAGACAGATTCCAACACAGTGTATAATAACACAGAAACTGAAAGGAATGACATACTGTGTAGCTTTAATAATCACTTCATCATCAATTAGTGTCATGAATAAATTACCTTCTTAAGTGAGAAATTATAGACAGCCATACATAGCTGACCAAATCTGGCAGTAGATGTCTTTTACAAATAAAGTAAAAATACTGTATTTAATTAGCTTCAATTTTAGGAAATGTTATGAAAATAGAATTAACAAAAAGAGGATGGTTGAGTATAAAAACATCCATCTGGCATGTAAAACGCCACACCCACCAAGGCACCTGGTGTTGGCCCCGGGGAAATACTTAAAGCACTCATCAATTTCATTCTGAAGTCTTTCCAGAGAGCTTAATTTTCAAATTAAACTTGTTTGCCTGAAATGGTTGGACAGAAGTATGGAAGACTGGAAGTTACAGAGCACCTTTATCAGGCTCAGATTGTATCTTGATGGTCCATCCTGATTACAAATCATTTTTTAAACAATCTTTCTAAAATGAGAATAATTACAGGAAGTAGTTACACCTTTATTGTAAGGCACCCATGAGATAATAGATATCAGATATTCAGAATGTCCTAATTATGATGACTTTATGCCAAATTCACAAGCATGCACAGTTTTGAATACCCAGCACAATGAAGAGCTGAGAGCCCTCCATAGTCTTCCTGGTGCAGTTCATGCATGCCTCTCTTCCAGGCAATACTCTGAAGTCACTCTAGGAAGTAACGATCTCTCCTTTCTGGGGACTAGCTCTTACAATGCAGTGCCAAGTTATCTCCCTGTAAAAAGGGCTCTTAATGGTTATACTACGTGGCCTCCCTTGGGTGCTTTTCCCTCCTATGATGCCTCTGCAAGTGATCCCTGTTACCCTACCCTTCGAAAGCAAGAGAACAGGTTCTCTCCAGTGTGGTGGTAGAAAAAAAAAAAAACAAAAAAACACTGATCTAGGAAATGGAAGTGGTTCTTCCACTTACCAAAGGATCCTAAAGCAGCGCTCTTTACTACAGTGAACCTATTCATAACATATGCTTTTCTGTAGAAATGACCCCAAAATATTCCTAGAGCCCTAAGATCCTCTCATTCTGAGGTATCCCATTTCATTTTTGATCTTCTGTTGTACAGCATTCTTCATACATATGTAGTCAATAACAGGAAAATGGCTTATTTTGGTATATCACTTCATGGGCTATTGTGCAACTATCAAAATTTTGAGTACAAATCCACATCAAATCTCAGAAATGGCATAATACAAACATTTTAAAAAGTAGACCTGTCCACGGACAAGATCATGAGAGATTATGCAAACACAAAGATGCATGTAACTTACAGTGAAGAATTATGGATTCCAATTTCCCACATTTTAAATAATATTTCTATACTCTTTAAATAGCATATTTAGGAGTACAAGGAAATAGACACATCTTTATACTGAGCCAAAATAACCACCCTGAAGCTTTCAATACCCTCTCCTTTTCTTCCTTCCCCTCTGAGAGAATCTTATCTCTCTCAGGTCAGTTTTCCAGTAATATGAAGGTAAATTTCATCCTGGTCTATGCTTACTCTTCTCAGATAAAAACTCTGAGTTTTCTTTGGTTATTTCTCCCAGGACATTGTTTTTAAACCTGGGCCACTGTGTTTTGTTTGATATCCTTTTTACAGTTAGCATTTAAAAGTGAACACCGTATTCCTGCGGTGGTCTGACAAGTGTGGGGCTGTCATTATCCTAGTTCTAATGAGTATGCAATTTCTATTACCTAGCTGAAGACCAATTAGCATCTGAAGTAGCCACATCACATGGTTGACTAGCACTGGATTTACTGTCATCCTAAAAGCTCTAACGTCTTTAAACATGCACGGCTTTTCTGCCTTTTTCCCCCTCCCATATTCTGTTTTATTGAAATAATTCTTTTATATATATTTTGAGAACCATACATGTTTTTCTAACTCAACTTACCAATTTGAGTCAATAATTTGCCTAACTTTATGTCCCTGAGAAATACAAGTCAAATGCAAAGCAAAATGTTTTTAAGCCACTAAAACAGAGATTGTCAAACTTTCAGAAACATATGCATCAACTGACATTTTTATAAATACAGATTTTTAAACTCCAGTTCAAAAAAATCCTTATCAGCCTGACACATGTGGAGCCCTGGAACTTACATTTGAAGACATTCCCAAGGTGGTTTTGAAGCAGGTGACTTAGACATCTGCTACGAAAAACTCTAAAAGAAACTTTCATTTTCTGAGGTGTTACCGGGCACTAATTACACTAGTTATTTAAATAGTTCTTCAGTTTTCACCAAAGACCCTGCCAAACAGGTATTGCAGAAAAGTCTTCTAGGTCCTAGATTGTAGGATAAATCTGGCTCACTTAGTTTTTCCTACTTCATACCTGAGCACAGAGAGGTCTGAAAGGATACATTGCAACAAATACTAAGGCTTTTGCTAAATATCTATATGAGTGTAAACGTCTATCAGTTCATTGATTTGTACATTTGTCTTACATTTATTTATTGAGTTCCTATTACGTACCAAGCACTATGTAAGGCTAGAAGATAGTGTGACCTCTTCTTATTAATAAACAAATAAAACAAAACAAAACAAATCAACCAAGCAAAAGAAGCCACAGCAAGTCACCAGCCATTCTTAGACTTTATCCCATGAGGGGCAATGTCCACTCTCATTAATCTCTGGACATGACTACACATTCTGAGCTTACTCCTGCCTGCTCTTCCAACTCAGTCCTATATGCTATTTCTTTGCTGTCTCTTTCCTTTCTCATTATCTCTTTAATCTAATTCTGCCTTCGCAGGGCTCAAGTTATCATCTTTTAATGTTCTTCATATATTCAAACGATGATCTATCCTCCCAGATCCACCATCGTCATCCCTGTTCTACAGATGAGGACATTTGGGTGAAGAGATGGCAGATAACTTGCCCAAAGTAGCAGACACGGTAAGGGGAGAAGAGGGGATAGACTATTGCTTTCTGACTTCCAACTCTGTTATTTTCATTTCCCCATGTTGCTTTTGAAACTGCATGGTGCCTGGCACGTTTTCACTTGACAGATGCTCATGTGAAAAATGATGTGTATAGATATACCCCTGACAATACTACGTAGTTTGGTGCTAGGACTTATTCCAAGTGAACATGGATGGCTCAGTTCAATATAAAAGTCATTGCTTTTTGAGGTCCACAGAATGAGAGGTAGGTTATAATCCAGAGAACTCAGATTAGACAGAAGTAAAAAAATGTATCATACCCTGCAGGACATAATCTCTGTCTACTCTCAAGCCTACCCTTTCATGCTCAGTAAACTCCAGCCACACTGACTTCCCTTGTATTCTGAGAACATGAACCATCCTGGTTTTCAACTCAACACTTTCAAGAGTACATTTGTCTCTGCCTAAAACACTCTGGATTCAGTATATCAGATGGCTCCTTCTTGTCATTCAAACCTCCAGACAAATGTTACCTTCTAACTGGAATCTTCCCTGAGTACTTTATCTAAATTATACCTCTCCCCAATAGCCTACTATTGATTGATTCACTCTCTGTTATCTTCTTCATAGCACTTTCGAACATCTGAAATAATCTTATTTCTTTGTTTATTATCCGTCTTCCTCTCTAGAATACTGATTGAACAGAAATTGTTTTATTTATATGTAAGTATAATTCTATAAAAACAGAATCTTCTATACAATAAGCACTCACATATAAAGGTGAATGAAATAATGAATATGAAAACATTATATGCAAATAACTAAGTGTGTTCCGAGACAGAATAAGGTAAAAAGAAAATCTACTGTATCCATTCCGGGAAGTTGTATGTGTGCTTCATTGAGGAAGTTCTTAGGTTTTCATAGACTAAGAGTTGGATAGTAATTTTTAAATCCCATATTGTCCATTTACTTAATTTTAGAATAGAAAAACAAAATAAAACATAGCCAAGGATGCACTGTATTTCAACAATGTCCTCCAAATAGGTGCTTACACCATATTTCAGATACATTAAAATTTGTCCATTGTTCAACATGAAAACACTTTCCTTTTCACATTTATGAAATATGTCTCTGAACATCATTATGAGTCACTGTCCTCCCTTCTGACAGATCTTTGTCATTGCTCCACTGGTTCCAACCACCAAGAACGACTGGAAATGTTAAGTAAATCTGACTACATTTTCTCTTTAATTTCCTAAAAGAGAGGAAGTAAAGTAAGACTCTTAAACACAAGACTTTTTCTTTCCTTTCAATTCCTTTTCTTTTCTTTTTCTTTTTCTCCTTTCCTTTCTCTTCCCTTCCCTTCCTTCCCTTCTCTTTCTTTCTCTTTCTCTCTCTCTCTCTCCTCCTTCATTTACATTGCCTTCAGTTTGGGGATATTTTAAACTTTGGAACATGATGCATTTGCAGAACACGGTACACAAAACCAGCTTGCTCATTCCACAGGTAATTTATTTTTTCCCACGTTACATCCTTGGGAAACACCTTTCTTGGAAACACTCACCTTCCAATAGTAAGGTACACCTTTCTATTTGGGTTTTTCTGCACATGGCCTAGTAGCAACTTTTCCAAATTTAAAAAAATTAATTTATTATCCTTCAGAAAAGTCCATATAGAGCTCCAGTGCCTCTGCTGAATTGATTGCATTAAGTGCCAAGGAAAGAGAATATAAATGTCTACACATATGGCTCCTTGCTGCTTAAAATACAGAGGTGAGTGGAAATAACACAGATTCTCCATCCTGGTTATTTATTAATCTCCCCGAACGATGGTTTCTCCATCTTATGGTAGTAAAAATACCTCGTAGGATTATTGAGAGGATACAATGGGATAAATAAACGTACATGGGCTAAAAAACATTTTGGGGAGGTTCAGAAAGGATGATATGATTTGAGAGTCACTAAAAGAAACATATGCCTGTAAAAATACCCCCACAAAAATGTACATAAATATACATACACACAACAAATGTAATTTGGTTCCAATAAGTACTTGAAAAATCTTCCCATTGGTACTCAATTTCATTGCTTATACTTGTATAAGTCTTTTTCTTTTTATGTAACATTCATGGGTCAGGTGCTTCTATTTTTCAAGGAGAAGTGGTTAGTATTGTAGTGTTATTTAATGTTCCGAGTAAAATGTTTACTGGAGTTCATTGCATGTGGAAACCCATGAGATGATGCTGAGCACCATTGTGAGTAGAGATCAGTATTCTTCTGCAAAGACCTCAGACAGATGGAGACCCAGATGTGGATATTTTAATTTAGGATCTTTAAGACAGAGAATACCCCTTCAATAATTATGAGAGACAAAAGACGAAAATAACGATTTCATAATTACGGATCCTGAGGGTTACACAACATACGTGGAGGCCACGCACATAGAGGACAGGGGGTGCATGGAGAGAAAGAGAGAGAGGGAGGAGAGAAACCGATCCTCACGGGCCAGTATCTTTATTGGGCTCCAGAACACTAGACAAACAGGTTTCCTGTAGGGAGTTTTAATTGACGGGTTTAAAGTAAGCAGACATCAGTTCTAGGATTTCACACTGTAACTGAGAGGAGGTCATTGTAGCATATTTGCACAGTCCATGCAAGGTGAGCAGAGTCAGTCAAATAGGTTGTTTCTAGCTGTCCCATAGGGAGGTGGTCACAAGGAGGAAGTCGTATGAGACAGATATCTAGATTGACCATCTTGAGGAACTGGAAGGAGGTGTAGAACTAGAAACTATGTTAAGGGTAACTGAGCATTGCTACTGGGATGAGAAAGTTAAATTTATATTTAAAATAGATGTTGGTGAGATGGGAGCAGCTGCCAAGCAAAAGCAGATCAAGGAATGATTGAATTCAGAAGATGAAAAAAAAATATGATGAGGCAACAAAGTTGTAAGAATTCACTATAGTGGATTTCAAGTGGAAAATTCCAAAGTCAAAGAGGAATGCCTGCTCCTGTTGTAAATAGAGATGAGAATGATCAAAGGAACATATATTTGAATTTAAAAAAAATTATTGGAATTAAAAATTCTCAGTTTTAAAAAAAATTTTTTTGAGTAAAAAAATCTTCTGGTCTGAAGCCTGAGATGTTAGAGTCATGCAAATTGAAATCTTTCACAGCAGATGAAATTGTTTCAAACAGATGTATAATAGTAACTGACATAGTTCTTTGCATGTAATGAAAGTGAAGGTCAACAGACAGAATCCTGTGACAGTGACATGCTAGGCGTAAGGATGCTGTCTTGCGAGTGGAAGATTGGGTGGAGAAGAACATATTGAGACTCCATTTGATAGTCCGTGGAAGACAGATCCACTAAAATGAGAAAAATAAAATAGATACTCTTATTATGTGTAAGGAATGATAGAGGGAAATAAGTTGGTCATAAGGCATAGCATATTTAAAAACCTTAAACTGGGAAAAATCAAAGTTTCTGTAGCAAGGTAACTAAAGGAGAACTTGAATACCTGTTGCACAGAAAAAGAAAGGGCAGAAAACAATCTCAAAGGATCTTCTAAGTCATGATAAGAAGTTTGAAATTTATTTGAAGTTGGATGGGAAGCCATTAAATAATATTAAAGAGAAGAGTGATATAACCAGAATTGCATTCAATAAATTCTATTAATGATCAATTGGCAGTCATTTCCACTCTCTCTTTCCATTTCCCCATCTGTAAAATGAGAACATATGGTCATTTTTAATAGTTGTGTTCTTTATGGTCTATTATGCTATGGATTCTTTTCTGGCCACACACAATAAATCAACCTATCAGGGCATTTTATGAGTCATGGAAAAAATGTGACATTTAAATTTCATTCAGACCTGGCCATTCACACATTGTGTAGAGAGAACACAGAGCAGGATACTGGCTTCCCACTTGCTGGCTATGTGGGTGCTTGGAAAGTTACTCAGCTTGCATTTGCCCTAATTTTTTAATTTATTAAGCAGAAGGATAGTAGTATCTGACCAGTAAGTTTCTCCATAGGAAGTGATCTTTGTTAATGTCTTAGTCCATACCCTTCTCTAAGACATTTGAAAACTGTGGTTAAAAAATGTGATTCAGTCTCAATTGGAACTTTTTTCCCCTCTAATTCAGCCTCTTGCAAATGTCTACCATTTATTTTTTGTCAAACTAAAACCAGTAGTGAGCATTTAATGAAAATGGTGTTGCATACATCTGTTACAGTATTCCCAAGCTTTTCCTGTAAGTAGGAGGAAATCTGGTACCATTTATAAGCTAGCGAAGCAAAACATAGGGGAGTTCCACCTATTTATTTAGATTTAAAAAATGAAAAAACACAACACATAAGGGAGATGCTATTAATAATAATTGCCTAACTTAACTGGCTCACCCCTTGGACTGTGTCAAGGTACTATTTTCTACTTTACCAAGGATTGAACGGAGTCTGAGGATATCTCTGAATTTCTTTGAGGTTTTACACAAGTTCTCTCTGATTTGGGCTACTATGAAATCCACAAGGCCATACACTGTCCTGTTGACATGCTGGAAGAAAAGCCTAGACTCAGGCTAAGCAATAACAGCCCTTTTAACTCCTGCTTAAATAGGTTTACAATGGCTATCTTTGGTCTTTTACCACTGATGTTTGTTTTCATAAAAAATTAGAAGCTAAAAGAGATTTCTTCCACACCTGTTGTGATGTAATCATTTTCCCCTAGATTTTCCAGGCAATAGTTTGTCTTGTTTTTACTAACTTACAGCGCCAATTGTTTACCTGCTTAAAGATGTACTTCACTTTTCAAGGTAAAGAGTAAAACACCAGACACAGTGAAGTATTAATCACTTGCCCCAAGGGTCGATGCCAGGGACATTTCAGGACCATAACATTAAATAATGTTAGCTATATTTTTTGTGTGTGTGGGGGGGAAGTGATAGTAATAAAGCTTATGATACGTTCATAAATATTTAAATAATTCATTTTCTCATCAAACATCCTCAAAGACAAAGAACATTGAAAGCTAACTTCTGTACCATGGCTTATTTACAAAATGTCCTAATCATTAATAAACATCACTGAGATACGATGTTTTCAAGAGTGAGAAGGTCAGCCTTCTATTTCTATACATCCCCTTGTTTCTGTACACATCTCCTAGAAAAACTTAAAAAATTATTTGCAAGAATTGTTCCCTCCATGTATTATTTTTAAGAGAGAGTGAGATAAAGTGGATTATGGGTTGAGAGTAGAAGACATCCATGTGAGAGCCAAGTGTGCTGTGTGCCCTTGGGAAAGTCTCTTGCCCACTCTGGGCATCATTTTGGTGTCATCAGTAAATGTGGAGGAATTCAGTAAATGCTCTCAAAGATCCCTTACCTATTTGAGTATTTACTTTCCTTCTATTTATAAAAGCCTCAACAAAGATACAACGAGAGAAAAAAAACATAAGAAACTTAATTTAGATGAATGTTCTTATGAATTCAATTTGCAGTTTGTTCTAGACCAGTTTTAATTTCAAATCATTAAACTTTAACTCTCATGATGTTTTAGAGAAAACTATGAAGGTTGCAGCAGTAGACAATGTCAGGAATAGGGAGGTTACCACAATTTCATCATGTTTTTCATCAAGCTCTATTGAGGTTTTGGAAGGAAAAAATCCAACTCACAAAATATATAGAATAAAACATAAACCTCATCCTACAGTATTATATATTTATGTGGTAGTATAAAAAATATCCAATAAAAATAAAAGGTCAAACAGAATAAATATCATGGAATAAATCACTTGGGCATCAATGTGCTTCTGTGTGAACTATTACAATATTCTCTGAATATTCTGGCCATACATATATATATACACACACACACACACACACACATACACACACACACACACAGAGACTAACTTTTTTAAGCCACCTAAATTCAAACTATTCCTCTGGTGAAAACTGAAATCTTGGGCTGGAAATGCACATATAAATGCAGTTACAATGACAATATGAAATAAAATTTTTAAATAAAGATATAGCTCCAATGTGGATGCATTTTCCAACCTTGCTCAATAAGTAGAGGTAATTATTCTCTTTTATTCTCAGGCTTTCACCCTAAGATCTTCTTACTGTTGGCTCATCATTGGGCATTTCAATGTATTTGTTTCTCTGCCAGCTCCCTATAATGCCTGCACTGCATGCTGGCTTTGATTTTAATGTATTTTTAGTGTTTTGGTGCCACACCTTGCACAATTCCTGGCACATACTGGCTATGTCCTAATGTCTGTTGAACAGATTAATTACACTGAATTACAAACTAAAGGTAAATTTATTTTAGAGAACATTGCTAATACAGTTAAGTGTCACCAAAGCTGGGTATCTGCTAGAATCATCCAGAAGAAAATGTTAGAAATATAGATTCCTGAGTCCTCTCAGGCATTGATTTAGGAAGTTGGAACCCAGGAATCTGTAATTTGAATAAACACTGGTGATTTTTATTCATCTCTCTTGGCTGCAGACACATTCATCAGGCGTCTGGCAGATGGCAGGGGGGTGGCAGGGATGGGTAAATTCACACCTAATGGGTACAGTACGTACTGTCTGGGGGATGGGCACGCTCATAGCTCTGACTCGGGCTGTGCAAAGGCAATATATGCAACCAAAGTGTTTGTACTCCCGTAATATTCTGAAATTAAAAAAAAAATTAAAAAAAAAAAGAAAAGAAAAAAAAATCTAGGCAAAGTGATATAGACCATAGGCTTTGGGGGGAAAAAGCAGGGATTGAATTCTGAGGCATAGCCATTTCTTGTCACTTTGGAATACTTACTTATCTTCAGTAAAGCCCATTTTAGTTTCATATTTATCACTGAGAATAATACTATCTACTTCCCATGTCTATTATAAGAACTCTATGGTAAGACATAGAACATCTGTCACATAATAGATTTTCAAACAATTGTAGCAGTTTTTATATTTAACCCTGTATCTTAACTGTCCCCAATGCTTACCTCAGGGAGGAGCTCTTTGACATTCCTTTATTTTGTTCTTTGTCAAAGTCATGTGATGAGATCATCTCACTGGAACTTTAAATGCAAGGGACAAGGCAATAATATGTTTTTTTCCTTCTTTTCCTATAGCTCCATAAACATTTAAGTAGGATTTTTCTATCTTCTTTGGAGAAACTGTGCTCAGGACAGCTACACGGTAACTGGGAATAGATTTAATAATAAAAAAACATCCATAAAACATTTATGGAGGCCTGGTTTTGGCCCAGGCACTTGGGCGGAAGAGCAGGGGACACTCTGAAGGATTAGGTACTAGACACTGGGTATTAGATATTAGGTACTAGATACTGGAAAAGCAAATGGGCAAACAGTTTTGTCTTGAGGGGTTTCTGGTCATACCTTGTAACAGGATGATGTAGGGCTGTAACATTAAGTATGGCAGTATTGGGAATGTAACTACTTGGAAATTAAAAATACATTATTTCATTCATTAAAAAAACATCTATTGAATACAATCAAGGCAATATGCATTGTACCAAGTAATAAGAACACAAGGTTATAGGGCTTCATTCCTAGTTTCTCCTACCTCAATAGTCTGGGGTAAGACCATCATATGAAAGATCCATAAAATAGTTTTATTTTTCAGTTTTTCTAGCAGATAAGTGAACATGGGAGCTGACTAAAGAGTACCACACCTAGCCCGGTGGTCAAGGAAGTCATGCCTGACCTAAGACTCCTGAGACGAGTAGAAGCTAGCAAGTTGGAAACGGATACATGAGGGTATTTTAGATTTTGCTTCCTTTGAATTATTGGAAATGAATGCCAATGACCCCGCCCTGTACTTGTTTCTTGAAGAAACAAAGCCATGTGACTCAAGCATGCCATGAAAAGACTCTGATTCCCGATTTGTTAGATGAAATGCTACAACAATTCTCACAGTGCTTTTGTGAGGATAACATAAAATAAATAAATTATGGAAGTAATTACATACCAATATCTCCATGTTTCATGAGTTAACTAGCATAGGTGTTGGTTATATAAAAGCATTTCTGTCAAAAAAAAAAAATGAGCAGTAGTAGGGTGTGATCACAATTATGTCATATGATAACCAAGTTTATTCAATCTCATTGAAAAGTGATAATAACCTATTGAGAAAAGTGTGGATCAAATCACTCCTGATTTCTTGTGGCACATAAACCAAAATGAATTGGGATTTCTAAAATGTAAATAAGTTAAATGAAAGTAATGATCTCCTCAAAAGAAATAGGAGGCATGTTTTTCCTTCAGTGACCCATTACCATTCAGCCCAGAGCAGGAATGTAGTTCTTTTAATGTTAAATAAGAATATAGATTCTCATGAGATATTCATGCACTTGCTGAAGAAAATGTTTAAGTAAATTATTTAATAAAACAAATACAATGGGATCACGACATTATAGAGAGTGTTTTGGGGGAAGAAAGAAAAGGGAGACTCAAGGAAAATCGTGAGCTTAGAACCTGTATTTAATGCCTATTTCTGTGTGTGTGTGTGTGTGTGGTGTTTGTGTGTGTGCCAGACATGGCCTCTCCCTCCAAAGATTCTAACCACGGGGACTAAAGTGGAAATAAAACATTCATTAGCAATGCTGTGAGGTCTACAAAAGAGTCATTTCCAAAGAACAGTGTAGACAGTGTATTGTCTCTTCTTTCTTTTAGGAAGGAAGTCACAGAAGGCTTTACAAAGGGGGCACCAATTTGATCTTGAAGTCAGCATGGGATTGAGGGGAAATGGAATTCGAGGAAGTGGAAAAAGTGCATGCCAAGTCAAAAGAATATATTCAAGAAATTGTGAGGGATTGATTATGACTGAAGTATAGGATGGACACAGAATAGAGAGGCAAGCAGATACACAACAGAAGCTTAGGAATGACATCATGGGGAGCCATTCAAGGTGTTCACACACTTGCCTGCTTAATTTCTTACTGTTCTTTACAGGTGCATGGGCAAATGATGTATGATTATCAAATGCATTTACATACAATGTCCAATTTAATTGTCATATCACAATGTAGTAGCCATAGCTAAGAATTTGCAGATTAGAGATACCCAGAGATACAGAATCACTTGATAAACTCACTCAAATAGAAAGTGATAGGCTTAAGAATAATATTTGGGTCCATTAATATACTGATTTATTATGAGCAAGGATTGTCTTAGATTCAAGTAAAAGTAAAACCAAGTCAAATTAGATGTATCAAAAAGCATAAATAAAATAAAGGTTTAAAAATATGCAAGAAAGGGTCAAGCCAAAATGTTGGACATCCAGAATAGATGGAATAAAGATCTTGAATGTCATTAGATCAATTCCTGTCTCTGCTCTGTTTCTTCCTTCAGGTCACATGTTTTTCCTCTATTGTTTCATATGTTGGGAAATATGGTCATTGAACTTTTAATTATTCTATTGCATGCTTTCAACTGTGAGAAGGCAACTCACACAAAGCTTTTTCTACTCTCATGTCACAAAAAAATAAGTCCTTTGGCCAGCGACCCAATTCTGGAACAACCAAACCAAATGCAACATAGGGTGGTGAAGTTATTCTGCATTTTAGTGTGAATGGTGGGGGAAGGACAAAAAATCCCAGGGGTACCCAACAAAAGCATCAGTTTTACTTTTTAAAGCTATCATATGTTAAATGAAAAGTGGAATGATGCCCTTTTTAATGCCATGACATAACTCTGAACTACAATAGTGAACTATAAGTATTTCTGTTCCCAAGCTAAGCTGCAATTACCTACTCCAGTCTATGAGACATCTAGTCATCATTTCTCTCTCTTGGAAAGTTCTAAGATTAGTGTGCTATGATAGGTACAGTTTTATCAGTTATCCAAAAGACTTTGGTTCCATATATGGCTTAGTCACTAATTTGGCAGTTTTGCCATCTACACATCATTTAACCTGTCTTAGCCTACAGGTTTCATGCCTGTAAAATAGCTAAAATAATGGCACCTTGCAAGGAAGTCAGGATAATTAGACTTAGCAAGGCAGTTGACACAAATTAGTCTCCCTGTAAAATGAAGTGAGTAATAATACCAACAAACCAAAAATAAAAATTGGTTCAATTAAATGTGAGGTCCATAAATGCACCTACCTTGTCTACCTTAGTTATCACTGAATGCTAGTGCCTGACATATAATAGAGGCTCCATAAATATTTATTAGGAAAACAAATATTTAACTGAATAGTTAATTAAATAAATGACTTAGATAATTGATATAAGAAAGACATTTTAAAACACATAATAGTCAGAACAAACATTTCTATATGGATGGCAAATCAATTAAAATAACCAATGATGCCATCTGATCTTTGACAAAGCAGACAAAAACATACACTGGGGAAAAGAATCCTTATTCAATAAATGGTGCTGGGAAAATTGGATAGCTACATGTAGAAGACTAAAACAGGATCCATACCTCTCACCATTCACAAAAATTAATTCATGATGGATAACAGATGTAAGGCATGAAACTATAAGAATTCTGGAAAAAAAATGTTGAAAAACTCTAATGGATATCGGTCTAGGCAAAGAATTTATGAAGAAGACCCCCAAGACAATCACAGCAACAACAAAAATAAATAAATAGGAGATGATTAAATTAAAAAGCTTCTGCACAGCTAAGGAATAATGAGCAGAGTGAACAGACAACCCACAGAATGGGAGAAAATATTTGCATGCTGTACCTCTGATAAAGGACTAATAACTAGAATCTATAAAGAACTTAAGCAAAACAGCAAGAAAAAAAAATAACCCCATTAAAATGTGGGCAAAGGACATGAACAGAAGCTTTTCAAAAAAAGAAAGACCAATGGCCAATAAACTTATGAAAAAATGCTCAACATATCTAATCACCAGGGAAATGCAAATCAAAACTGCAATGAGATATCACCTAACTCCAGTGAGAATGGCTTATATCAAAAAGTCCCAAAACAACAGATGCTGGTGTTGATGCAGAGAGAAAGGAACACTTATACACTGTTGGTGGGACTGCAAACTAGTGCAACCTACTAGAGGTTGTACTAGAAAGCAGTATGGAGATGCCTCAAAGAACTAAAAGTAGAGCTACCATTTGATCCAGGAATCTCACTATTGGGCATTTACCCAAACGAAAAAAATTCATTTTATAAAAAAAAGAAACTGCACTGGAATTTTTATTTCAACACAATTCACAATCACAAAAATATGGAATCAACCCAAGTGCCCATTAATACATGTGTGGCTTAATAAAATGTGGTATACGTATACCATGGAGTACTCCTCAGCCATAAAAAATTGGGGCACTAATACCTTTTGTAACAACCTGGATGGAACTACAGACCATTCTTCTAAGCAAAGTATCATAAGAATGGAAAAACAAATGTCACATATGCTCACTAAACTGGAACTAATCGATCAACACTTATACGCACATATGGAAGTAAAACTCAATGGAAATCTAACAGGTGGGAGAGGGGAGGAAGGGTTGGGTAAATTCACAACTGGTACAATGCACACTATCTGGGTGATGGGCACAGTTACAACTTTGACTCAAACTGTACAAAAGTAATACATGTACCCAAAATGTTTGCACCTCCGTAATATTCTGAAATAAAAAAATAAAGTTCTTTTGCAAGAGAAAATGACAAACTATATCAAATAATTTTAAACTTTAAACAGATTTCATAATAATTGGTAATGCTAATGTGTATTGACTACTGGTAATGAATGGAGCCCTTTATATTTCAAAATGTGAAAAATCAAAGTTTTATATTTTCTGTATAATTACAAATTTTGTAAAACTAATTTGAAATCAAAAGGTATCAACCCACCAAGGAAAAAAGTATTGAATCTTGATGGCTTATGGCTAGCACAAAATGGTTGGCCTCTCGCTGACAAAGCACTCAAATTTGGTTCTTTCTTGAAATACAGGCTGCCACTCAGGAGAAGAAAAAATAATACAGAACAGTTTTACACTGTCTATATAATGTCATTTCATCTGTGTAAATAAATACTCTTTCAATAATTTTTGAGCATATAAAATCTTTTATACTGCTCATTCAGGGTTAAAGAGTATAAGAAACTCCATAAATGTTGTTGAAATCAGAATTAACAGCTTAATTATCTGAAATATTGGTTTCTTTCTTGTTTACAACTTTGGCATTGATAATAGCTATAGTAATACAGTAGTGGCCTCTTCTCCTGTTACCATATTTCACATTATTTGTTTACGTATCCTCACATTCTCTGTTTTCCACACACAGTACCCCCTCCCTGTGCTCTGGTTATTTTTTTGGTGGTCTGTCTTTGTAGTCTACTTTGTTTGGAGGCTGTATACTATGATATTGCGTATCTAAGACAGCATGCCTCGTTTCAGAACCATTCGTCTTCACAGAAATGTTAGGAAATGCGCTTTCTCCTGCCTCTAAATCCTGCTGGAGCAATTCTAACTAAGAATGATTTGTGTTGTGAAAGCCCACCGAGGAGATTTATAGGGCCTCCTTCACCAGAGAGTTGTGTCAGGCATAATTAGGTGTCTTGGGCCCCGAGTACTGGGGAGAATGCCATTCAGGAGTCCTGATGCCTCCTTCCTCACACTCCTTACATTCAGGTAGCTGTGGTACTAGTCAGGCCTACTTTAATGAATGTCTGGGGCTCCAAAGGTTTTCAAATGTTGAGCCTCAGGGCTCAATGTGCACGGTGGCTGGGAAACGTAAATGTGGAGTTACGACTCTGCACCCCTGCCTAAACTGGACCATCCCTATTTTTCTGATCTTACACAGTTCTAATTCACAGAGAATTTTATTTGAACCAAAGATTTGTCAAACTTTGACATTCTGAGATTTGACAGAAAATAGCAGATTTCTAGATGATTAGATTTTACAATGATCCTAGACATAATTTAAATAGGGAATGGAAATTATGATCTCTCTGTAGGTTCAAACCTTTCATCTTGCTACTGAATTTGGGAGTGCTGTGTTGAAGATACTGAGTTTTCAGCATGATAAATTAGCCATGGAACCTAGAAAAAGGTGGATATGCTTGTATTTATTTAATACTAATACTAGGTCCTCAGCATCATTTTTATTGTTTGTTTTAGATAAGAAATGTGAATCTCTAAACCAAAAAAAAAAAGATTTGTCTAATATCCTATAATGATTAGGTAACATTAGCAATAATTTGGAAATTTGTGATACTATAATAATTTCACTGCACTAGATAATCTTAAACAAGTGGCTAAACAAATGGCACTTGCTGGGCAGAGCAAGCTGCAGTGTTGTTTTTGGGTCCTGTAAACAGCTCAGGTTCCTCTGGAGAGGCACTCTAGTGCCTCAGGTGGTGGGTGGGGCCCTGGGACTTCCAGGTGTGTCCTTATTCTCCACCTCAGCAAGGGGACTCCATTACCCAGCACTTGCTCCCGCTCTGCTAGGGCAGACTCAGAAGCTCAGGCAAAGAGCTGCAGATGCTAATGATTGAACGTCTTGCCTGGCTCTGGAAGGGCAACATGAGGTATTCTCAGCCCATCCCAGAAGTTGGTATTCTCTGTTCATCATTTGCAAAGCAAGGATAACACCATCTGCCTGACGGCACAGCAAAGTGCCCTAACAGACAGTCAGGTGGGGGGCAGTATCCTCAGGAAACTGAAGTGGGGGCTAGGTGGCTCTCAGTGCTGGGCACATGTATGTACCTAGATACAAGGGAAGCAGAACTGGAGCTCTAAGACAGAAGGCTATCTGTCTTCACTTGTCACATAGTTTCCTTTCCCCCAGCTGTGGTCACTGGTTCCTGCTGCTGGGACGTTCTTGTTCTTGTTCTAAAAACAGACATGTCCCACTTCAAACAGATTTGCAGTCCCTTGACAGCAGCCTTGTCTGGCACACGAAGGGACTCTGCCTCTCTGCATGGCTTCCCAGGGCCCCCGAGAAGAGTGAGGGTCAGTCCAAGCTGGCTGCTCCAGAGGGCACAATGGCCAGCGACTCCCACCCTCCCACCTCTGCTGGAAGGAGGAGTTTCCTGGAGTTATAGCTCAGTCTGTCTCAGAGTTCTGCAAACACACTGTTGAAGCTCCTTAATGCCAAATGATGTGGAGCCTCTTCATAATCTTAATTGCCATCTGTACATCTTCTTGGGTGAGATGTCTGTTCATATCTTTTGCTTGTTCATATCTTTTGCCTATTTTTTAATCAGGTTGTTCATCTTTTTATTGTTGAGTTTTAAGAGATTTTTGTATGTTTTGGATACCAGCCCTTCATCAGATATGTTGTTTGTAAATATTTTCTCCCAGTCAGTGGCTTATCTTTCTCATTCTCTTGACAGTATATTATGCAGAGCAGACATTTTTAATTTTAATGAAGCCCAGCTTATCAATTTTCCTTTGTGGAGTATGCTCTTTTGTATCTAAAAATCACCACCAAATGCAAGGTCATCTAGACTTTCTCTTATGTTATCTTCTAGGAGTGTTACAGTTTTGCATTTTATGCTTCCACTTTGAGTTAATTTTTGTGAAAGGTGGAAGGTCTGTTTCTGAATTCAAATTTTGCCTGTCATTTCCAGTTGTTTCAGCATCATTTGTTGCAAAGACTATCCTTTTTCTATTGAATTGTCTTTGCTCCTTTGTCAAAGATTGGTTGATCATATTTGTGTGGGTCTATTTCTGGGATCTCCATTTTGTTCCATTGATTGGCTGGTCTTGACTGGCCATGTCCAGTGGTGACCAGCTGTGACCCACTTTGACCAGCCTTGACTCACCTTGACTGGGTTATTGTATGGGGTAAACTACAATAGAAGCCACAGTGGAAAACCTGGGGAATTTGCAACGGGCCAACTGTTATGCATGGTGAACCCTCTTCTCTGGAAGTTTGATTTGAACTAAACTGGGGCCATTCCTCAGAACAAGTTTAGCTTGAACTAAGAGCAGCTACAGACCTCAAACTGAATGGATAAATGCAGTAAAAATAATTACCATCCACACTAATAGAAATATTTTTTTTCCTGAACTAAGGGAATCTGTTAACCATGTGGGACTTCTCAGTTATTTTTAAATAATTACTCTTCAGTGTTAAAAGTAATGTTAACTATGCTGAAAAATTTTAGAAGAGTAGAAAAAATATAACACAGGATCCTCTGACCCCTTCACACAAAATAAAGTAAATATTTTAGGTGTATTTGTAGGACAATGTAAAATCTACATCAAAACAATTCATTATGTTCTATGTGAGTTTTTTCATCTTTTCATTTTAATTAACATGAATTTTATGTTTTTTCACTGTTGTTACAAATTTATTTGAATGCTCTAAAATCTTTATACTAACCCCAGCACCTATAATTGGACACAGAGATAATAAACATATGTTAGTTAACTGAGGAAGAGCTAAATAAAGAAAAAATTATTCCTCTTTTTCTCCTGTTTCTCCTTACTGTTTTCTATCTGTAAGTCACATTATTAATAACTTAGGATTCAAGTGTGGGGTCACTCCATATCTCATGAGTTAACGGTGGATAGTATCTAACACAATCTGTAGTCCACGGTAGGGTTTAAATAAATGTGAGCAACTTTTAGGTTCCCACCTCACGCATCTCAAGTTTTCTGTTTCTACTACTGCTCTCTGGGTTAGATCCCTCACAGTGTTCCTTTTAACTTCAATAGCAATTACGCAGTTTTCTTTTCTTCTTTTATCCGCCACAACTAACCCAACGTAGGTAGAAATTATCAAAGAACATCAATTTTTCCAACTTTATTGCACTGTAATTGGTCATTAAAAATTTTATATAGTTAAAGTGTATAAATCCACATGTCTACAGTCAACTGATTTTCAACCAATTCTTCATTAAAGTGGACTCTTATCTCACATTATACACAAAAATCAACTCAAAATGAATTACAGACTTAAAACGTAAGACCTGAAACCATAAAAAAGAAAACATAGGGGAAAACTTCTTAACATTGATCTGGGAAATGATTTTTTTTGGGATATAACACCAAAAGCACAAGAACATAAGTTTCTGAGTCAAATGAGTTCAGCCATGACAAATTCCTATGCCTGCTTTGTCTCAACGTTATGAAATTGAGAAGTAGCTTTTCCATTTTTATCCTCAGCTTTCTCCTCTAAGAAATGGGGAAAATAATGCCAAATTAGAAAGGATTTGTCTGGATTTATGATGACATACTTGAAGTGCCTAGTACAGTGCTTCATAAAGCAAATGTTTCTGAAAAAATAGATATTACTACTAAAGGAAGGGTGGCACCTGAAGGAATGTAAATACATTTATTATAATAATAGCAATACTAATTCGAATACTTGTCTCACTTGGGGAAAAGAGGATTGCAGGCCATACTGCAGTTGCCCAAACCAATCATAGGATCCTTGCTTTCGAAGATATATACAGTTGGGAAGTAGGTTTTTTAGTGTCATAATTGAAGAAAATTTTTAAAAAGGCATGCAAGAAATGTGAAAACTATCAAAAACAGCAAATTTTGGAGAATTTCTACTGAAAGACAAGACAAAGTCTTTTATTTAATCTTCATTAATTATTGTGAAAATATCTGAATACAACCCATTTGATTAATATCACTGAGGCCTAAAACTCCGGGAAGTGGTATTTTTCTTGTACAATTTCAACTCAATCTTCTATAGTCTTTATCTGAAATTGGATGAATTGCATGCAGCAGCTGAAAAGATGAAGTGGCTGTAAGTTTCTGTAAGAAAGACTGATGATAAAAATTGGCCTGGACGAAAATACCAGTTATAATCATCAACCAACTGGTAAGGGGGAGGAAGTGCTATTCATCTCTAATCCCAACTGTTAATTACCTAAAAATATATACATTTCTTACTTATATTTTTGGCATATTATGATTTAATCAAAACATGGCCTGTCATAAGTTTACAAAAAGCATATTCAACTCATAGAGTATTTTTAATAATGTAATACTCCTGATGGCTTAGTAGCAGAAGACATACAAGAATAATCGGGGAACAGACAATATTTAGTGTTGCAAAAATATTAACATCCCAAATTAGGTGCCAGATGACAGAATGCTATACTTATTCCTAACCTATTTTACGATTTACACAATGAAATCTGAGCAGCCTCTTGGCAAGTTGGCAATAGCATTCTATAGGTTTGGGCACAGTAATTAGAGCTGTGTGGAGGTAATATCCAGCATCCTCAGGTGGTAAATAAACTCAGTGCAGGATCTCTTATAAAGGGTGTAGGTATATAAGAAGTATTTACACATATGTAAAAAACATCTATTACAGCCCCATCTGTTTTGTATGTATGATGCTGCAAAAGACGGCTTTCATCCCTGAGTGTCAGTTTCTTGTCCGTGAAATGAAGTAATACAGAATTAATGAGAAATTTTAAATACTAGCCACATTATTAGTATTTCAAATGATTAAAATGATTAGCATTTATAAAGTGCTTATGATGTTCTGAGAACTTCTCAAGTCACAACAGTTTAAAAACCTCACAGTATATTATTACATATTTATAGAATACATATGAATATATTGTATATACTTATACATAAAGCACTGTGTATTTATTCTCATATTATTTTCATCTGTAGAAGAGGAAACCAAACCACAGGGAGGTAAAGGGACTTGCTCAATCTCACGTAGCCCTCACAGATAAAATTTGAATGTGAACCCAGCAAGTCAGACACAGAATTCTGCCTTCTTAACCATTAACATCATACGACCGACCTCTTCTACAGTAAATGTATTCTGAAGGGTAACTGGCAATTGTAACTATTGTTATTATTACCTAGGACAAGAATGAAACATTGTTATTGAAGTTGGTAACAGTCTATCACACAAATACAGATTTCTCTAAGACACATAAAATCCATATATACATTTAGGAAAGGTTTCAGTTCGAAGAGGCATTTAAGTTGGACCTTGAAGAATGTACACATTTTTTAAGTGAAGGAGGACAAGTGTGGTTCTGGAAGGAGGAGTGAGGTGGCAAAAGAGGTTTTCAGTTAGTGGAAGTAGTTGCTGCTAAGGTACAGAGTTAGCACAAGACTGATGAAACTAGAAGGTTGAAAAACCTACTCTGACAGATTATGTTGGGGTGGTGCAGGAGAGTAGATTGTGTATGTATTTGATGCCAGATACTAAAGTACCTTTCATATCAATCAAAACCACTGAGGCTTTACCATCTTATAAGGCAATAACCAACCAACCTTTTTAGTGGTAATTAAAGAGATAACGTGATCTGTTTAAATGTTTTAGAATTATAGGTTTTTCATAATGTTGAATGTCAGACTAGGGAAAAGGATCAGAACAGAGAACCCAGATATAAAACCATCCCCATATTGCCATTTGATCTTTGACAAAGTAGACAACAATACACAGTGGGGAAAAGTATCCCTGTTCAATAAATGGTGCTGGAAAAATTGGATAGGCACATGTGGAAGACTGAAACAGGATCTGCACTTCTCCCCACTCATAAAAATCAACTCAAGATGGATAATAGACTTAAACCTAAGCCATGAAACTATAGAAAATTCTAGAAGAAAATGTTATAAAAACTCTTACAGACATCAGCCTAGGCAAAGAATTTATGAATAAGACCCCAAAAGCAAAGCAAAAATGAAAATAAATAAATGGGAGCTGATCAAATTAAAAAGTTTCTGCACAGCCAAGGAAACAATTGTTAGAGCAAATAGGTAATCTACAGAATGAGAGAAAATATTTGCATGCTATATATACATCTGGTAAAGGGATGATAACTAAAATCTATAAAGAACTCAAGCAAATCAGTGAGAAAAAAATCAAACTCCATTAAAAAGTAGACAAAAGACATAAACAGAAACTTTTCAAAAGAAGAAAGACTAATGGACAACAAATATATAAAAAATGCTCAACATCTCTAATCATTAGGGAAATGCAAATCAAAACCACAGTGAGCTATCACTTAACTCCAGTGAGAATGGCTTTTATTAAAAATCCCAAAACAACAAATGGTGGCATGGATGCAGGGAGACAGGAACACTCATCTACCTTTGGTGGGACTGCAAACTACTATAGCCTCTATGAAAAGTAGTATGAAGATACCTCAAAGAACTAAAAGTAGAACTACCATCTGACCAAGCAATCCCACTACTGGGTATTTACCCCCAGGAAAAAAAGACATTCTATAAAAAGGACACCTGCACTCGAACGCTTATAGCAGAACAATTCACAATTGCAAAGATGTGGAAACAACCCATGTGCCCATCAATAAATGAGTGGATTAATAAAATGTGGTATATGTATATTATAGAGTCCTACGCAGCCATAAAAAAAGTGGTGAACTAATACCTCTTGTATTAACCTGGATGGAACTGGAGACCATTCTTATAAGTGAAGTATCACAAGAATAGAAAAACAAACACCAGATGTATTTACCATTAAATTGGAACTAATCAATCAATACTTCTGTGCACATATGGAAATAACATTCACTGGAAATCAAGCAGGTGGAGGGGGGAGGAGTGGTGGCTATATTCACACCTAACGATTGATTACACTGCACACTATATCGGGAATGGGCACACTTACAACTTTGACTCACATGGTACAAAAGCAATTTATGTAACCAAAATGTTTTTACCCCCATAATATTCTGAAATTAAAAAAAAATACAGAAAAGAAATCTGCTACTAAAGGGAATCAGCTTGTGATTTGATTTCATCTGTTTGTCTCTCATATCAAACAATATGGCTTCATTTTTTGTTAGTGGGGACCTCTGTGATTTTTAAGATCTTCCAGCGAAAGCACTTCTTCTAGATTTCCGGTTTAGAAACAGTTTAGAAAAAAAAAAAATATCCTGAATCCTGAGTTCTATGCTCATTGTAAAATTGTCCAAGTGATCTGATTTTGACCTAAAGTGTGGGCAGCTCCAGAGAGACACAGTTAAATCTATTACAAAAAGATGTTCTAATAGAAAGAGTTATACAATGATGGAACTTGGTAGTTCTAGAGGCGTCAGCCCCCAGCGAGCGTAAGGGTGCACAGGCTAGTACAAAGACACAAGGAAAACTTAAATTTCAAACTTTAGTGTGTTTAAGAATCACCTGGGGAAACACTGCTAAATTTTTTGATTCCTTTATTCAGTCTTAGAGATTTAGTAAGTCTGCATGGATCCCATAAATATTCAAATTGAATAGGGCTCTGAGGTGCTTCTAATTGTGATAAGCTCTTGGCCCATTTTTAAGAAACAACTTTGATATTCTCCTTATTCTTTTAATATTAAAACTTAGCCATAGCCATGAGCCCGTCGGATCCTGGGCAGCATATTCATGACTAAATGGCAGTAGGTTAGAGGGAACTGTGTAGTATGGTGGGGGTGGGGTAGGGTGGTGGCATCTGTTTGAACTACACCATCCTTTCTTCTTTGCCCGGAACTATTTTAAGCTTAAATCTAAGAATTTTGACCCAGGGTCAGATTATGAAATTTTAAAGGAGCTCTTTCTCCCCAAAACAAGAAATTTAAAAAAAGAATCACTTATGTTAACATGACTCTGGGAGCATGAAAAATTGATTAGACCTTCAAGAAGTTGATCCTTGCTTTACACTCAGAATGCATGAACGATGACAGAGATCTCAGTGGTGCAGTTGAATGTTGACAAAAAAAAAAAAAAGGCCTGAGTCTCACACCAGGCTCCCATTCTGCCACTAGAAACACTTTGTGGAATTGTTAAATTAACAGAAAGGGCTATGAACAAAGATTACAGGCATTCTGACATGGAGGTGGACATAGCATTTGGGGATAATTACAGGAAAATGGCGAACATTGTTACTGAAGTTGGTAAGAGTCAATTCAAACTGAGTGAAACTGATCAAACTTAGCATCATTAAATGTCAGTCACCTACATTTGTCTATTGACATTGACTGTTCATTTGCCTTTGAATGTACTATTACTTGGCAGTGTAGAGAGCTTCTTTTGGTCTTCAAACTCAATCTAGTTAGCAGTCTCACCTGAAAAGCCTTCTCTACATCCAGGCAGGGTAAGGTAGTAGAAATTACGTATTATTTTCTGACTAGTAGAACTGTGTTTGGGTTTCAGCTGGGCTTAATATGAAACATGATCTTGTGAGAATTATTTAAATCATCTAATATTCAGATTCTTTGTCTATAAAATAGGAGCAATGAAACTGTTCTTATAATACGAATTTATTTTGTTAAAATATCATCCAATATTTGGGAACCTATTTTTAATTTTTTTAGGTATCTTCCATAAGCACAAACCTATAAAAAGTTGTATAAATAAAACAAACTATTTTTCCCAAATGCTCAAGTGATACCCAATTTTCATTCTTTTAGTCAATTTGATAAATATTTATTGAGTGCTTTTTATAGTCCAGGCACACTACTAGCTACTAAGGGTTCACTTTCAAAAAGACATACAAAGTCCTTCCTCTCTTGAAACATACTTTAGTAGTAGAGAGTGACAACAAATGAGAATACACTTGAGAAGGATGTCAGAAAAATATATTATTATTGTCTGTTGACTGAGTGGTTTCTGAGAGGGAGGTAAAAAGCAAGATAGTGAAATAGGATTTTCCAGCACTTGTCCCCTCACAAAGACATCGGTTTGAACTGTCTATGCACAGAAATACCTTCACAAGAGTCAGGGTATATACACGAGAAACTACAGCATCTGTGCTAACAGAGATAGAGATAAGAACAGAAACACTGAAGAAGGTAGCAAGGTGAGTTTTGTATTACTCATATCACACCTTCCCCAAGCCTTGGCAGTACAACCTGAAGAGAGATATCCTCTGCTTGGGGGGAAGGAGAAGGAAGTGAACACCTGAATTTGCTGCAAACTCCAGCTCCAGGCCTGCCCCAGTGAAACCTGGTGCCAGGCCAGCACCCACAGCCCCAAGCTACAGTCTGGTCCCCATAGACCCAAGCTCCAGGCTTGCCCAAGCTCCAGACTATCCCCTATAGCCCCAGATGCCAGGGTGGCACCTGTGTATCCAGTCTGCAGTCTCAACCGAGAACAAGGCTGGGCCCAGCAGTCCCAGGCCCCAGGCAGGCCCCCATAGGCTCTTCCAGGGCTCCAGAACATCTTTAGTGCCAAGTGGTTTCCAGCTGCCCTAGGTTTCAGGCTTGTCCCAGGCAGCCCCAGGTTTCAGGTCTGCCCCAGTGACACACTCTGTCCTAGCACCAGACTCTTGGTCCAGGTTCCAGGTCCATCCACTGATAAGCTTTCCCCAGTGGTCCCACTTGTCCAAGGCTGCAGGCTGGTCACCACTCAGGCTCCAACTGGCACTCACAGACCCAGCCTCAACAAACAGAGGAGAAGCTATAACACACTACTTTTGAAACAAGCACCCTCTCTTCTGGCCACACTTAGCTCAACCTAGAAAATGCTCTCATGTTTATTATCTTCTGTTTGCCATTAATGTCTAATTTTTCTGTTCTCTGCTCTCTGCTACAAAAGTCTGACCTATATGAAGCACATCAGTGTGCTCCCATGCCTCGGCATTGGGGCTGGATTAGGACAATAGGGAGTTGGACAGGAGATAAGAGGGAGCAAGGAAATTGCCGTCAGTGTATTTTTTTTGTAGGTCATCTTGGGCTTCTTGTGCCCACCATTAGAGGCCATTGCTTTTCTCAACATGAGACTTTTACAAAACACTGTAAGTTACTACTTGCTACCCTTGTCCCTTTAGGACCAGGGGTAATAACAGCTCTTCTATTACTGACCCAGGGTTTTGGCATCATTCACAATGCAATGCAATGGTAAGTTACCCTACCATCCACACTTCAATACATTTCCCCTTTTTAAATAACTTTCTTCAAATTATCCTAATTTAAATGTATAATTTGTTCCCTTTTGTATCCCTACCTGAGACAACTATCACTAGTAAAAGTATCCATTCAAATCCATTAAGTGAGACAGAGTGCGGGTAGCAGAAAGGGTGTTGTTCTAAGGCCAGTTACTTGGGATCCCTGAGTTTTAAGTCTCTCATGTAAAATGAGGATAATAATGTCACAAATGCAGAATGAAAGTATGAGACAAAGATACTGTATGTAAAAACAATCTGCATGGGGCCTGAAACACAGTCAATATCCACAGTAATGTTAGTATTTATAGCAATGTTAGTACTTGTTATGTGGCATACATTCTTGATTTCACCAATTTTATAACATTAAAACACTAACTGTTCTTAATTTGCATTTTGCCCCTATGGCTCTAATATGGAATATGTTGATATTTCGAAGAATAAGAGGATATGAAAATGCCAAATGCTATATAGAAACTGATTATGCACATCTACTATTTCTCAGGAACCCCTTTTACTTTTTTTTTTTTTTTGGGAAATATAAATTAATTAACACTCATAACATGTTTACAGGTCCTACTGAAAGCTTCAAAAGAAATGCTAGTGTTAAAAGTCTTCAACTGGGGGCTGACAAATTGCCCCAGGAAGACAACTGTCACCAGTAAGGAAGCATCTGTCTATCTTGTAAAACATTACAAAGCCAAGATGTCCTGTTAAAATTTAATGAGTTTAATGTTGCAGGTCTCTCAACTTTGTTCATACAAAAGGTTTATTTTTCTTTTTTACAGATAACGTAGATATAAACCAGACCAACAAAATTTTTCAATGATGGCAATTCTGTAGCCCAGCTCACCACCACCAGTAGTTTCTAAGCAATCTCCCTCTCGGAGGGAGGGAGGCCAGCTGAGGAATTTGTATATCTCCCAGAGAAATTCAGACCAATGTTCCTACCCTGCTCCAAATAATAGACCCATATACGATACTACTATATTTTTTCTAACTTTGGGTAATTTTAACTCTGTCTTGTGTCATGATAAAAATGGTTGGCAAATTTTGCAAAATCATCTGGAGCAATACCATTGAAAAAACTAATGCTTATTGAGTATCTCCTATGTGTCTAGAACTATGATGCATTTTTTTACTCGAATGACCTCATTGAATGCTTAAAACAACCCTTTGAAGTAGGTACTAACTCTAAATTAGAATTCTAATCCAGACAATGTTATACCTGGCTTGTGTTCTTAACCTCAAAGCTATAAAGATATAGCTACTTTTGTTAATTATATTCCCATCATGTGCCAAGATAAGATAGCAAACTTTCTAGTTTCAAACAAATAGTGTGGCCTGATTTCATTTTATTCATGACACTTGGCTTCTAGAAATGTCGGATATCTTTATTTGTCAACATCAGATGAACCTGAGTCAGACCCCACTTGTTGGTGTTTTCCAGAATCTAATGTCACACATTATCAAGGTTCCTTCTCCCTTTGGTTGTGTTGTGCAATGTTCCTAAGGCTCACCTGATTCAGGGTAAATGGAGGTAATTATGGCATTCAGTCCTGGCGGTTTCCATGAATACCTTTGCTCTTTTTGCATAGAATTCATCTGCCCAGTCCTAGTTTTTATATAAGTATCAGCCTACCACTTCTGCCACATTGGACTATGTATATACACACCTCTCAGAATTCTTCTGCTAACAGGGTCAGCCTCAGAGAATATTAGCCACTGTCTCCATGGATAGCATCCTGCATGTCCAATACCTCACAGTCTTCCGTGCAAGTATCCACTCTTCCCATCTTTGTCAGCGCTTGATATTTTGTACAAGACCCTGCCATTCATGCAAATGTCACAAGCCCAACCTCTTCACTTTCTCTGGAATATAATCTCTTTTCTGGGTTGGGCAAATCTCACTTCAATTAAAAAAATCAGACTTTATTCATATATTTTTCAATGGAGAAACACCAGGTTGAATTATTTTTGTGGGATAACCTTGAATTAGGAAGGGTTTTTGGTGTCCTCTTTAATCTGAATTCTGAAATGCAAAGAAGCTGTTAACTCCCGAAGGGTGGGACAATCTGTAGAATGAGGAGAGCCCGGATCTAAGATTGCAGAAGCAGTAGAGGGGAAGGAGAAGGGGAGAGTAGGGAAGGAGAAGGTTGACTTAGAGTTTTAACACTCTTTCTTTAAATAATTTATGGCTTTGAAAGGATGATTTGTTCGTTCCTCCAATAATTGATTTAATCTCCTGTTAATAAGGCATGCATTTTTAGCTGACTTTAATAAAATCTTGATATCACTGAGGGTTTGACATCAGAGACATGTAAGCAACTTAAATTCAAATACTAGGCATCCCATTCACAAAACTCTGTTATCTAACTCCACCCTACTGCTTAAGCTGTCTCTCTCTCTCTCTCTCTTTCTCTCTCAATAATTTATAACACCTAACATCCTTTTGTTTTGTAGTATAGATTACCTTCCTACTCCCTATTCATCCTTAGGCTCACTTTTGGATACATGGACATTTATTATTGTGCTTTATTAAAGAACAGAAAATCTATTCTAGATCCACCAAAGGAGGACATTAATCTTGGTGCGGAACATCTAGAAACAGCTTTAAAATTTCATTCCTTTTCTTCCTCCCTCCTTACTGATCTCTCATAATAAGGAAAGATTTTCTTCATTATAATGAATTATATTATTCCCTTCTCATAATACATAAGAAATTTTGAATTGAAGTTTCTTTCCCAACTCTCCTTAGTATCATTTTAACATAACTACAATTTAGATATTGTTATCCCACTATCACAAACTTGGAAACAGAGAAGTTAGTTGATTTTTCCAAATGTAATAAAGTGCCAAAGCTAGGATTTAAACCCAGTCAATTCTTCAATTTCTATTTTTACTATATAGTATATTTTTTAATCCATAAAAATAATTAAATATTCAATGTAAGCTATGTAAAAAAAAGAATTTTCAGAAGTATCTTAGAGCTGGTAAAGATACATTCTAGTTTCTGGCATGTCACATAGAATAAATTTGGAAAAGGTCACAGGTAATTCCCTCCCAGAAATTACTCTTTTCCCTAGCTGCATTACAGAGTTTCTGAATAACGACAGAAAAAAGTTTTAGAAGTTCTTAAGCTTTGGAATAATAGTGATAATCAAATTATGTTTCAAATTGTATGACATTTATGATTTCGAGCAAGTAACTTCTTAGAGCTCCAGTTTCTCTCTCTATCAGAAGCAGATAACACCTACCTTGCAGTACTTTTAAATTTAATTATTTTTTTTTAAAGCTGAAACCCATTCACTCTGCCATCAGAAAACCATGGCACTTCTTCAGCAACATTCCTTCTATCTCGCATCTCTCCTATAAACATCCCCTTTTCTTTTTTGGCTCTTACCTCTAGTCCCCTTCCACCTCTCTCACATTGCTGGAGAGAGATAAGGTAGTTCTTCTCAGTACCCTTTACAACTACTTCCTAGCAATTACTCTGCCTCCTCCCTCAAAGCCCTCAGACTTAGACATGTCCTGAAACCTAGACATGCTCTAACCCTTTGCAGTAGTTGTCTTCAGATTGCCAGTCATTCCCCTTCATTGCTTAAAGACATTAATGTCTCTCTCTCTCTCTCTCTCTCTCCCCTGCCCACCACTCCCCCACAACACAACTGCTTTCAAAACCCTTAATGATTTTAACTATCCACATAGATAATTCTTTCGAGACTCTAGCCTCTCAGTTTCTCAATTTCTTCTCCAATGCTCTGGTCTTCTATCTTACATTGGTCACCTACACTCCTAACGCAGATTCTGATATTCCCAAAAGATAGATGCCTCCTTAACAGATATGTCAAGCATCTCAACCTCCTACCATTCTAGTTCACTTCCTTAAATATGCCGACTTCAAAAATTCTTCAGCCCACCTAGACTTTTAACCCTCTGACACTGTTACCTTTTGTTTCTCATCCCCCCTCACATCCTCACTTCACTTCTTCCCAACCTTAGATTCCATTGTCAAACATTATAATTATACCATCAACTCCATTAGTTCTTTCTCTCTTTTTAATATTCCTCTTCCATGCCACAACACTGGGTAATTTTGTCTTTATTCTTGCAGCTTAATGCAAATATGGGGAGAGAGGAGGCACGCAAAACCATGCTGAGTGGTCTCAGTTTAAAACTTACAATACTACCTTTAAGTCAGGTGTCACTTCTGCCAGGCAATCCTACTCTATTTTCTAGTCCATTTTCTCTGATTTCCCATTTCATACCAGTTATGCTTTTCTCTAACTTGAACATCTTCTATCTCATCTTAAACTAAGCCTATGCTCGTCTCCTAGCTCACTAAGGAAAAAGGAGCAGTCAGAAAATAATATCTATATGCTTCAATTACTACATTTATCTAAACATTGTCTCCGTATCAGTGTACTCTATCTTCCTTACTATTGCTTTGAATGATTCATGTGGGCTCCTAGCTAACACCACTTTTTCTACCTATGCATCATTCCCTATACCCTACAGTTTACTCAAGGTTCTCCTCAGTCAAGCCCAGTCTCTCTACTGTATCAGAAAATTTTTTTCGACAAAGAATCATAGCTCTCAGCAAATAAACACGGTGCTATTTCATCCATTTAAATCTGTGTTTAATATATTACCCTCCAACTATTGCTCCATTTCTGTGTTCTACTTCAAAGAAATGATGTTCTCTTTCCATTTTCTCTTTAATTCACTCTACTTAGATTTTTATCTCCACCTCCACCCCGATCAATCAACACTGTTCTTGGCAAAGACTCCAACAGTCTCAGTGTTGCTAAACACAATGGTCAAGTCTCAATCCTCATTTTGCTTGATCTATCAAGGTTTATTTGGCATACTTGATCAACTCTTCTTCTTCAGTTACTCTCTAGAGCATGGTCTGTCTTCATTATCCTCTCTCACTGACTTCTCCCTCCATCATAGCTCTTGCTGTTGCTTTCACCTAACCAACCTGGAAATAACAGCTTTTTTTCCTCTCCTTACACTCACTTCCTCGGGCCTAGGATCTGGAAATCTCATCTAGTATGATGGCTTTAAATGTTACCTGTCTTGGATATCTGTACATTTCTCTGTTGGCGTATCTTCCTTGACCTCAAGACAAAGAAATCCAACTATTTCTTTTAAAAGCTGAACACCTGCTTTCACATCATCTCAAGTACCATTCCTACCCCAGTATCTCTCTTGGTAAATAACAACTTCATTCTGTCAGTTTCTCTGCCATAATTCTTGGAGTCATACCTGATTCCCCCCCTTTTTTTTTCTCTTTACCCTCACATTTAATCTATCACCAAACCATATCAGCTTTGACTTCAAAGTTTATCTGGTATCTGACCACGTTTTCTCATAGTACTCTCTGTCCTCTAAATGCTTTTCCATTGTACTTTTCTTTTCTCAATATCCCCCAGTCTATTTTTACCCCAAAGGAAGATTGATCTTTTAAAAATATAACTGAGTTAATTTCTCTACACAAACTTTCCAGCGGCTTCCTGTCTTATTTGGGTTAGATCAAAGCTCTTACAGTTGCCTGCAAATGTCTGATCTCTCACTACACTTTGACCCTATTTCTTACAACTCTTTCCTTTATTCATTTATTGTAGCAACATGGGCTATTTTCTAAAAATAGAAGCACTGAATTCCAGGGCACATTCTCTAGATGTTCTTGTCAATTTTTATATAATCTGTCTCCCCACCTGTAACTAGAATATAAGGTCCATGAGAGGAAGACAAAGACAGTGCTATGTTCACTGCTCCATATCTAGATCCTAGAACAGTGTCTACTATATAGTAGATGCTTTATTCTAATATTGGGCCAATGAGTGAAAGTGTTAATGAATTACTTACTTCTAAAATGATGTATTATATAAATGTAATTTTTGCAGTAGACTCCTTTTTCTTTTTGCCTCCTAGAAAAGCTATCCAACTACCTGCTGGAGATAGAACAATGGGGAAGATCAGCTTCAATAATTCAGGTAAGTTGTATTGACTTTCTCTAGTTCATATTAACAATCTCAGTCTCTCTCTCTTTCTCTCTCTCTATATATAAAGACCCACACGTATTTTATATATATATATGTAATTTTCTGAGCCCCCCCCAAAAAAATTAAGACAATATTTGCAAAGTGTTGAACTAGTTGTTCTTACAAATTTGTTTTGGGGGAAACTGTGATATGCCTCTGGTCCAATTCTGAACTTTTTCGGTTTTCTGACAATGATGTTACATTATTCCTTAATTTTACCCATTCCTTTTCACTTCCCACAGAATTCTTCTAACTTCTTTCCCTGCTCACTTTCTCGGATATCACAACCAACCTATAGAAATAAGCAGGATTCAGTCATCTTATATCTTTAAAATTTTAAAGTCTGAAATCCTAATGACTTATCCGGTCTAGTTATTGCTGCTCTGCATAGGGAAGCATGGATTTAGGTCTTGCCAGGGGCAGGTGAAATGATAAATTATTTCCCAATAGATGCTGGTAGTGGCAAGAATGCCATTTGTGAAAGGGGAAGATGTATTATAGGGGAGCTTCCACTCTAGACTTCAGCTATGTATTTCCTAAAGCATCAAAACCCATACCTTGCCAAAACGAGAAATAATTTTCTTCTCAAACCTTGAGTCTGTATGAAAAATTCATATCACTTCTAATCATACTAAATTTCATAGAAACCAATCATTTTTACCTCTGTCCTTATTATGCTAAGAGAAGCAGCCCTGTCCTCTACCACCTCTGCCATCCTGAATTACTGCACAAAGCATTTTTCATTAACTGGCAATAAATGGTTTTATGTCTAAATTGTTTCTTTTGAGACTCAGGGGAGAAAGTGTAAGTCCTCCCAGATAATTTTCATCGCACTTCCATGCACACAAATATTGAGAAAATGTTCATTCTTCCATTTCTTTTTCTAAGGCATATTAAATGATTTTAGATTCATTGAAAGAACTCATAGTCAATAAACAATAAGAAATGCACATGAGATTGCTGCCAGCCTAACTACCCAATCTATCCAACACTCCACTTTGCTTTTGCTAACGCTATGTCTAATTCTCATACTTTGATATTGTCGGAAACTTGGCACATATTTAAGTAATGAGTAAAAATTCACTGACTTTTCAAATAGCACTATTAAAGGAAATGTTAGGTAGAAATTTCAACATCTTTGAAACAGAAGGAATGAATGTACATTTGTGAAGAAAAGATTGCACCAGTTAAAAAGACAAGAAAGACTTTATTTAAGGCTACTGCAATATGGGAAAGACACTGAACTCAACTCTGCAGAAACAAAAGGCAGGGGCATTTTTTTAAGCCCTAGAGTAATAAAGTACTGGAGGAGCTTAGGAGGGGAGATTGGTCAGTCTGATTAGGCTATCTGTGTTTGCTAATTAGCACTAATGGAAGTTGGGCTCCTACCCTGCCACAGAGACTGGGAGAGAGGGGTGCTATCTTCCTTAATGATTACATTTCAAAGAGATGGTCACCAAGTTCCAGAGAAAGACATGCCTTGGGCTGTAAAACAGACAAGACTAGGAAAAGACTTACATCTCAAAGGGGCAGAAAAAGACTACAATGGCATTTTTTCTAAAGTCAGGTCTCCAAGAAAAGTGAGATCATGAGCCTATAGTCAGGAAGAAACCTATTTGATGTTCACTCAAGCTAAGGGAGATGTTAAGAACATCTAGGTCACATAAAACGATATTCCTGGAAAGTAAGGAATCTAATGCATATATTATATAAGGGAAAACACACTGCAAGTGTTAAGTAGACAACCTCACAGAGAAAACGGGTGGCAGGAAGATTCTCTCTAAGGCAGTATAAGAAAGCACAGTCTCCTAAGACACCCTGGATTAGGGTGTCTCCTTCTCCTCTTCTCAGAATTGTGTAAAACATCTGTGGAAGCCCTACAAAGCTCCTTGTACTGCTTCCTCAGTCAACTAGACCACAATATCTACAACAGTTTCTGAAGAACAAAAAACGCTTTCTAACTCTCCCGCAGATCCAACTCGGCTGATCCCAGGCCTCTTTCCCCAAAGGTTTGGGTCCCTCTGAGCATCCTCCCCACCTGGAAAGATTATCTCCTTCCAGCCCCAGGTGGCATCCATCAAGCAAGCATTCCTAAATCCCAGCTCACTGCAGAGCTGACTGAGGGCTTCTTAAGTGATTATCTAGTAAGTCACTTTGGGATAAAGAGGTTTAGGGACCAAAAAAAAAAAAAAAAAAAAAGCTACATGTGACAAGACTTTTTGGTTGGTGAGTGTGAGACCAAGGAAGAGAAAACTCAGTTCTTTGAGTTGATGTGTTCCTCCCACAGCCACCTCTGTCTAACTCCACCAGAAGCTTAGTCCTTCAGCATAGGTGAGATCCTGCATACTGGGAAAATTATTACACCGTGGAAACATTTTCTCTATCCTTAAAAATTTCTAATAGTACTAAATTTCACAATTTCTATTCCCAAATGAATGCTAGAAGAAATGGCTTAATTGGCTAATTATCACCTTAGCTGTGTTAAGCCATGATTGTCTGCTAGGCCAAACATGTAGTTGATAATATGTGTATTTTTAATACTGCCTGAGGGTGTAGAGTGGGAAGTAAGCCAGTCTGTGCTGAATTTAATTGCACAGGATGTGATTCCATGTGATTTAGGTCAAAGCCCTGTGTTTATGCCTCAAAAGGAAGTATTTGAACTTGGATATGCCATACAAATGTGATTGCATATGAGTGTATAAACTTGGCTTTCCTGGGAGTTAACAGGGTAATTCAACCAGTATTTGTTGAATGTCTATTTACTCCCTCTAATCCATCCTCCACATTTTCAACTAGAGTGATCTTTTTAAATTATTAATCTGACCATGGCACTCTTATGAAGTCCCCAATGGCTGGCAGTTCTTTGTTTCTTTAACTAAAGGACACAGACCCTAGGGGTATAAATTGGTCTGCCAAGGGTATGTAAAAGTGTTGGAAAAGCATGGGATGAGTTTTTCTAAATATTTAGATACTGCAGAGCTTTCATAGTAAAACCAAATACTCATGGTTAGAATGCAATGGCATTTTAAAAGACAGATGTACTTATTGCTAGTTCTTTGAGTGGTATTTGTAGTCTCCTGAGGGGATGCCTTCTAGCTATCGTTTATCAGGAATATTTGAATGGAAAAACTTGAGAATCACTGACCTGGGTAAAATCCAAATTTTTCAGAAATTCACATGCAGCCTTGCACTATCCAACATGATTCTTCTGGCACTATCGCCTTTTTGCCACTTCTGAGTCATATTGTATTCTCAACCAATTCCCAACAACTTCCAGTAGCCAAAACACAAGAGGAGTTTGTTTTTATGCAAACTGTATTACTTACCTTACAGTCCCTCCTCTCATCCTTGTTCTTCTGAATATATTCCTATGTGTTCATCAAAGCCTTGTGGAGGAACTCTCTTCTCTAACAAGCCTTGGCCGAAAACCTCAAATATAATGAATTTACTAACACCTCTTTAAAAACACTATGATCATAATATACTCTGCATATTTTCATTGTTGCCATTTTGCATTATTATACATGTTTTATCTACTTTGTTCCCAAATATCAGAAGCGTAGCAGAGAGGGAAGTCAGTAATCTTCAGTATTCTAATGCTTTCAAAGTAAGCATGGAATCCCTTACCAGCCCCCACAAGACCTGAGCCAACCCTCTGCCCTCCCCTGGAACTCCTTGCCCCACTCCCCTCTGTGTTCAAACCCTACACAGTTTTACTTGGTTTCTTAACTGAACCATAGTCTCCCCTGCTTCATGGATTCTATACATGATGCTTTCCCCCCCTGGATGCCTAGAATGCTGACCAACCTCCTTCCCATACCCAGTACTTTTTCTTGTCAACTTATACCCTGCTTTTGGGTCCCAGTGCCACTATTGTTTTCTTGAAAAGCTCTTCCTGATGCCCCCAGTTATATGCTTACAATACTCTATTATTGATTCATAGTTACCTACTCATATGAATATTTAAATCATGTGCATTTTCCCTTCTAGAATCCACCCTCATGAAAAAAGAGACTACATTTGTTTAGCTCAGCATCAAATGCCCAACAGACATTCAATAGGCAAGGCTTGTGGATGTCTTAGATATAAGGTATGAAGGGGAAAAAAATATTCAAAGGAAGTTCTGTTATTAGCCAAGTGAGTGGTTTTAATCTCTTTTCTTAGATGGGAGAGTTGGGGGAAATACAGGTTCAGAATGAGTTGGAGGATTATAGGTCATGAGTACTATTTGCCCATGTTAACTCTTCTTTTATTTATATATTTAGAGATGTCAAGGAAGAAATGGGATCTATGAATGTGTACTGAAAAAGTGAATGATTTATTGAAAGCTTGGCCAAAAACTACATAAAGTCATCTTGAAGTTCAGTTCACAGGAATAGAATTCTGCAAATGTCATACATTTTAAGTATCACTCATACTTACATTCCAGACCTTTCCCAATCATGATTAAAGCACAGTTGCCTTAACTAGAAATTGCAATATAAAGACTGAACATACAGTTGCATTGCTCCTATTTTTTTCTTCTTATCCCCTCACTTTGTTTATATGTGCTTCAGGCCAGAATAAGAAAGTCCTGGTTTTCAGGAGAATCAAAGAAGCAATCCTGGATGAGCTCTTATGTAGCACAATTGTGCTAACTGGAAGAAGCCTAACCTCAGCTGTGACCTTATCTTTCTCCTGTGGGTTGTAGGTATGTTTTGGTGTGCACACTAGTAATGAGTTTGGAAGCTCTTGTTTGATGAGAACGTTTGTGGGAATTCTGGCACCGTGTACTTCCCAGTGCACAGCGTGAGTCATCTACGATGAGCTTGCCAAGATGACACAGATCCTAGATAACAATTGGCTGCAAAATCAAGCTGCAGGTTTAACTAAATCCTAATTACAAGGAAGATTATACGATATCTTTGTGATAACAGAAGGGCCTGCAAGATGGTACAAAGCACAAAGCAGCTCTAAGTACGAATTCAAGAATTGCTGAGCACAAATAAAGGAGCATCATGCCAGGGAGGGAACTGCAGGGGACAAAACCACAACCGAATTTCAACACAATCACCTCAAAAGGACAATAACAAAAACAATAATAGCAAAAAGCAATACCAACAGAGAGACAGGCCCAAGATGTTTCTTAAAAAACCTGTTACTTTCAGCCAATGTCTGGGAGGTAAGGTTTTCTCCAGATTCTTTATTATACATTTTTAAATTTTATTTTTAAGACCTGAGAAAATTTTAATTCCTTCCTCACATTCATCATTTTCCCCCCATAACACTGCTTCTGTCTTTGGTTGAGCTATATCTACTATATATTTGGATTCCACAACGTTCCCCCATGACAATCCTGTCCTTCCAGTTCACTCTGAACTTCAGACAAGAAAGAGATGGTTTGGATGACAATGACATGCAAAAACAAACAGAATCGGTATCAAATCATTGTGATACAGTAGTGATCCTTCCATCATTAGCATTTCTTTTAACTGTGTAACACATTTTTATCTAGCACATACTTGCTATCACTCAGTGCTCTACTAGGTAGGTCCTTCCCCATGTCATTTTTGTAGTAGAGCAATGAATATAAAAATTACCCAAATAATCAATAGCATCAATTTATGCTATTTTATAAAAGCATAAAAAGTGATGTAGAGGGTGTTATGGAAACTTGACCTTTGGCACAAACATCCATGGGACTGGGTACAGATGATTTCTCACTATCAGTGTGAATGGAACTTGGACAGACAAAATGAGAAGAAGAAAGCTGGAGGATTCACATTTCTTGATTTCAAAACCTACTACACAAAGCTACAGTAATCAAAATAGCGTGTTACCAACATAAAATCAGACATATAGACCAATGAAGTAGAATAAAGATCCCAGAAGTGAGCTGCAATTTAAGAACGAATGCTTGATGCGCCTCACAGAATGGGAGAAAAAAATGTGTAAACCATAGATCTGATAAAGGATTACTATCCACAACATATAGGGAACTCCTGAAGCTCCAGAACCAAAATAACCGTATTCAAAAACGGGCAAAGGATTTGAATAGACACTTCTCCCGAGAAGATACACAAATGGCCGATAAGCACACGAAAAGACACTGAATATCACTAGGGAAATGCAAATCATGCAAATCAAAACTACAGTGAGATACTACCTCACACCCCGTAAGATGGCTACTATATATTTATTTTTGAAAATAATGTAAGTGTTGGTGAGGATTTGGAGAAATTAGAACTCTTGTGCAGTGTTGGTGAAAATGTAAACTAGTACAGCTGCTGTGAAAAATGATATGACAGTTCCTCAAAAAAAAAAAAATTAAATTAAATTACTGTATGATCCAGCAATTCCACTTCTAGGTATATAACCAAAAGAATTCAAAGTAGGGTATCAAAAAGATATCTGTACACCTGTTTTCATGGTAGCATTATTCACAATAGCTAAAATGTGGAAGCAAACCCAATGTCCATTGACAGATTAATGGATAAGTAAAATGTCATACATAACTGCAATGCAATATTATTTGGCCTTATAAAGGATAGAAAATATGACATATGCTATGATGGATGAACCTGGAGGACATTACACTAAGTCAAATAAACCAGTGACAAAAATACAAACACTGTTTGATTCCACTTATATGAAGTAATTAGAACAGTCAAAACCATAGAGACCAAAAGTAGAATGGTAGTTCCCAGGGGCTAGTGGGAGGGGAGAATGGGAAAATGATTGTTTTAAGGGGTAGCATTTCACTTTTGTTAAGATGAAAATAGCTTTGGAGATGGATGATGGTAATGGCTGCACAACAATATGAATGTACTTAATACCACTGAACTGTACACTTAAAAATGGTTAAGATGAAAAATTTTGTTTTGTGCATTTTACCACAATGCAAAAACTAGTAAGAAAAATTAGCCAAATAATCAATGGTATGATTGATTTTTCACTAAAGGGGATGTAGAGGGTGATATGGAAACTTGACCTTTGGTAAAAACATCTTTGGGACTGGGCTTTTGAATGTAAAGGTCTGGGTGATTTCTCACAGTCAACTTCAAAAGGATGCAAAAATATGGGCAACCTGGCATAGGGCAGAGGAACACCTTCTCCTAGCTTTTAATACCACAGAGGAAACTAGAGCCTTCAAAGCATACAACATGCACACGCACACACACATGCCCTCTCAAATGTGCCCAGTTAAAAACTTGAACGTGAAAACTTAAAACACAAAAACAATGACCAAAAAAATACGGCCTTTTGGTATTGTAAAAATTTCTTACCTTTACTCCCCTTCCTTTTCTTTCCTCCCTCCCTTCCTCCTTCCCTCTTTCCCTTCCTCCCTTCCTCACTTTTTTCCTTCCTCCCTCCCTTCCTTTCTCCATTCCTTCTTCCCTCCCTCCCTCTCTTTCTTCCTTCATGTATAATGTACTAAGCATTGTGCCAAGAATTGGAATACAATATTAAAATGAAACACTATTGGGACTGCCTGACCTCCTAACGTTCCACTCTTATGTACAGCATACATTAACTATTACAATTTCATAGCCTCTAATGTTGTGAATCTGCATTTTAAGCACAAGCAATTCTGATATTGGCAGTAAGCAATTTAGTCTTTGAGAGAAGGAAACAAAAATGTCTATTTGGTAGGCAACACGGCTAATTCTCAAGTTGCCACAAATTGCAAAAAGAGGTATCCAGGTACTTTTTTTTTGAGTTTTGTTTTTACTGTTCTTTTTGGCCTGTACCTACTGATTGCTGTAAAATCTTGTCCCTTTACCATCGTCTTCCACCATCCCTACTTCAGATGTGCCCAGACAACCTCACCTAGATCAGGGCTCTCCAGGCTCTCTGGAGCTTCTGCTCCAAACTAAATCTCATAGCCCATTCCTCGCAAATCTAACAGCACTGCTAAAAGCCAAGGTTATCTGGGAACTAACAGAGCAATTGAAGATGACTAGCGCATTAAATCCTAATAAAATAAAATAGTACATTGTAATATATATTTTCAACATATTGAAAGAAATACAGAACTATGTCAAATGGCTTTATTCATAAAGAAATCGAACTCAGAAGAATAGTTTGTCTAGCAAGTAAAAGTAACCTGGTTGAGAAATGCTGGTCCTAACATACTGGCATGGACCCGTGCCTTTTGTCTTTTTTGGCTATGGTGTCATTTTTTTCACCTTTCCGGACACCCTTATACAAGTAGTTTGAGTGCACTATGAGCATTCCCGGGCAAGCAATTCAGAAATTTTGATTTTATTCATCTTACTGTCCTCAGATCCTATTCCACAAGGATTTGTTAGGGAGCTACCAAGAAATTATCAGGGGCTGAAAAACTAACTTCTTTTGGCAAGGATGACATGTAGAACAGAATGTTTAAATCCTAAATGGTATACCTATACCTAGCTTGGTGTCTCTATGTCTATATTTACATCTAATCTCCATATACCTAAAATGGCATTACTTACTTATGTAATTATTTTACTTATGTAAATAGGATTTAAAAAGAATTAGTATATTTATCATGTTTTCTGCATCTCAGTATATTTTTCTATAAAACAGAGAAATATGAAAAACATCCCAATAGGTTATCCTATATATTTGCATAATAAACAGTGGCCTCTATTATTATTATTTTATGATCATGTTTCTACATTTCCATCTCCTTTATTTTGTGTCTTTTGAAGTCAGGAACAGGGTTTTATTCAACTCTCTGTTCCCTATGCCTATACAACCCCTGCCGATCTTTAAAAATGTTGCCAAATATACCTTGCATTTGACGTTCTAACAAAGGTAAGGAGAAATCCTCAGGTATCTTTCTTATAAAGTTTCTTGTAAAAATATAATATTGATGGAAGTGGCTAGAAACGTGATTGGCACATGGCAAGTGCTCAATAAATATGATTTATAATTATTATCCTTTATCCTTTCCCTCTAGCATACCAATTTTCCTGCATCATTAAAATGAAGAGTTGGTAGTACGTACTTCTTTGATTGTCCACCCTCAACCCCAAAGGGACTGGAGGATAGGTCTCTATTGTGAGGAAGGTATTCCAGGAAAGCTGTCACATATTCTTCAAACACCCAGAGGAAAGTTATCTTGGAAACAGAAAGATAAAGGGTAATTGCTACAGCTGGGAGCATACATGCATTTGAAATGCAATTATCCTCGCCTTGGCTTTTAGCCAGATAACATGGAACTAATGATAAAGAAGAGTTTAAGTAAACCTCTCCTTCCTCTCTTTCCTCCTCCCCACCTCCTCTAGTTCTCTGGTTAGGGTGTCTCAGCCGAGGTCTTAGACAGATCCAGTCGGGAAGGAAGTGACACTTTAATCACATCTTGACTGTGTATAAGACACTCCACATACATGACCTCAATAAAATGTCAAGGTGCTTTACCTATTATTCACTTGATTATTGCACTTACTAATTACAGTAGTGGAAATTCAAAGAACCTAAATAAGTGACCCAGGCTAGAGTGGCTCAGTCAAGACTGGAACCTTGGTCTCTCTGTCTTTGATGTCCTTGCTCTCTTCTAGGTTACCACTCTTCCCCAGAGTTTGCCATCTGTCCCCACTAACATCGGCCCAGGTATTACTAAGTGACAATTGACCACATGGTGCAAGGAATATAAGGACAAGAGGTCTTGGATTCCTTCGCTAATAATATTTTCCATATCTTTTAGGTATCCAACCATGATGGACTCTGACTGACCCAGGGGTTGACTTTGGAGAAGCAGAGTCTTTAATCCTCCAGTCCCTGAGGAACAAGGATGGCTCAAGAGTAGCCAGTGGCTTCAAGGGGACTGGTATGAGGACTGCTAGAATATATCACTTAGTCTAAGGCTGGTAATAAAATGAGCTAATTGCAATGCCTCATTTAGCTCCTGTGAACAATATACCTGCTTGTATGAGTTCTCCATTAAAATAACACAGATGAAAAAGAAAATCATGTCATTTTTTTGTTTTAATTACCAGGACCTATTTTAGCACAAATTCTGATAAAAGTAATATTAATATGTTTGTTAAGACTCTGACTATAAATTAGATAATAAAATCAGGAGCTTACATGAAAAAGGAAAGTTCACGGAGAGGAGCTGAAATAACCTCACAAAATCACCAAGCCATGTCAGGACTGGTAGGCTTGGCCTTGGGGGCAACAGTTATGGGGACTTAAACCTTTTTGGAGCTCTCAGTTTTGTGCCTAAGCGTCTCTCTGCAGTGAAGTCTCATAAATCTTATTTCCTCTGCATGACAGTTT
>CM052442.1:127495422-127518165 GCA_028533085.1 Varecia variegata
GAGCAAAGATCCTGAATTTCAGTCTGTGACAATTTAGGTGAATTATTTATTTTCATTGAATAACTATTGAGGAAAGCAAATGAAGCAAGAACATAAAATCATCCATTTACCTGACAAATCTAAGTGCAATAGTCAGATAGACTATCTACTAAATAGGTTCAAGTCCACTGGAAAAACATTATTTACATAATGGTTCCCTTGGAAAACAATTATGTGGTAAGAGATCTTTTTTTAAAAAAATAATATTTTAAATTATAGCTTGGCAGTTTCATTATAAAAAACTAAGTTTGTGTAGCCAATATACCATTTATCTTTCACTTTTTAGTCCTTAACATATCGTTTTGAAACTCTGTAACAGTCTTTCTATGAGGTGTGCATTTAACTCTTGATTTCCCCCAGGGCCTAAAAGATTGCCTAAAAGATTGCCTAAAAGATAGTGCTTGGTGAATGTTTGTTGAACAATTGGTCTGCATATCTACTGCTTCTCTCAGTTATAATCTCTAGTGTTGGCTTCCCTGCCATACCATTTGGGGTTGGACAGTTAAGTATTCCTGCCTTCATGAGGTTTCCAAGCTGGTGAAGTCAAGTAATATTAATAACCTATAAACACTTAAATATGCCTCTCAGGTGTGAATTTGATCTAAATCAATCTTTATTAAACTCCTACTATGTTCCAGATACTGAAATGGCTACACACAGGAAAGACACAGACTTCTGTATATGAACTTTATATCCTACAACCTTTCCTGCAATCAATTTAATTAATTGCTGTTCTAATTTCCATTATTTCTTTCCTTTCCTTTTTAAATCTTAAATTTGCTCATTTCTCTAGTTTCCTAAAATGGAAGCTGACATTGTTAATTTTATATTTTTCTTATTTTCCAAAATACATATTTTTATGTATTTACTCTTTCTCTCTCCTTATCAGAATCACGAGGGATCATTATTGGCTCTTCACCATGAGAACCTGGTAGGGTTCCTCAAGGTAAAACCCAGGAAATTGGCCGGGCCTCCTAAGACCGCCTCTCCCAAGGGTTTCTCAGTCTCATCCTAGTCTACACTCACCCTCCCACTGTTAATCGAAATGATCCTGGAAGTGTTCGCATCTGTTTATGGCTTCAGTGGCGTTTATTTCAGATAAGCTGATATTTTCTGTGACTCCCTGGATTCACCTGTCTCCAGAATTCAGGTTGTCAGTCTGTCCTATGTCCTCAGTTCTATCATCAGTCTAAGAAAAGTCATTGAGCTTCAGTTTGTTCAATTTTTTCTTGTTTTATGGATGGTAATAGTGATGACTATCAAACCCTTTACACATCAGAGATGACAGCAGAAATATCCAAACTGCTGACTTGTAAAATGATAGATTGATTATTGTTCTGTCGTAAGTTTAATGAATATTAACAAAACTTTGGTTTGACATTAAAAGAAATAGCTTTTGTTTTTTTACCTTATGCCTCAGGAAGCTCTTAACTCTTTCCATATGGTATTTAGAAGCTTAATTGATACCTTGCCTAGAAAAACAACCAAGGGATCTGACCCCAGAGACTTACTGTGGTACTGAAACAAATCAAAATGAAATTAGTGGAATAGAATTAAACTGTTCCATGCTAAACATCATATAGGGATGTGTTTAATAGGGGCCATTTGTCAAAAAGAATGTCAAAAATAGAATGAACAATATTTGATAGCACAAAAAAGTGACTATAATCAACAAGAAGGTAGGGCATACTTTAAAATAATTAAAAGATTGGAATTAGAATGCTCCAAACACAAAGAAATGTCAAATGCCTGAGGTGACGGATACCCCAAATGCTCTGATTTGATTAATTCACATTGTATGCCTGTATCAAAACATCACACACACCCTATAAAGATATACAACTATTATATACTCATAATTAAAAATTTAAAAATTAAAACCCCACAGAATTCGCATGTGGTAGGCACATTTTTTTTGTGTGTATATATATATATATATATATATGTATATACACACACACACATATAAATATACATAGCCAGCCTAGTATTCTTTTCCACCTCTTTGGTTATGAGATCGTTCCTAAATGCAGGCAAAGTAGGAGTTCCTTTTCTCTCTAATCAGAGCCCAACATGACAGTGACAGTGTTTCAAGGATTCAAATATGGCATAAGACTGATTACAGATCATACTATTGCAAAAGAGACACCTTCTTCTCCCTAGCAATGGTAAGAAGGAATTATAAAAACTTTCAGAGAGGATTTGTGAGGAACACTCTTGCTTCTGCAGAGGAAAGGCTTCCCTGAAAGTCAAGCAAGGGCAAGGAAAGCAGAGCCAAGACATGGATCAAGACAAATCCTGATGACTGAATGACCTCAGTCTTGCCTGAATCCCCTGGAAAAATTAACTGTATGAATCCATGAAGTCTCTCTAGTGCACACATAAATTTGGGTTAGGTTTTTGTGATTAATGTATATATTTTGGTTCCATAGGATTCTCTGGATTTTGGAGATGGTCTCCTGAAATTAATTTTGTTTTACAAAATTGCCCTTGAAATAGTTAAAGACAAACAAACAAACCTGGACCTTGTCTGAACTGAACAGGATTCTTCTTCCTATGAATGAGCATGGTAGGGTCTCTGCCTTCCAAAACATTCTTAAACTGACATAATGAAAATAGAAAGGATTCTATTCATGGAGGAGCAGGAAAATTGTTCAAAAAAAAAAAAAAAAAAAAAAAAACAGACTCATGTAAGGGCTTTTCAGATAAAAATATAAACACATGATCAATGGAAGGGAAATGTGATTATGTGCATTAGTATATTAATGAATATATTGATATAATTCACTAAAATATTTGTTTTTCTGTTTGGCCTGAAGGAATGCATCTTAAATGAGATGCATCATAAATACTATTATTTATCTGTGCTATCTAATGTGATTCTTAAACCAATCCCACAAAATATGTATTAATATCACCCTTTAAAGAAGATACACTGGGGATCAGAGGGGCTACAAAACTTACCCAAGGTGCTTGGAAGTGAGCAAGATTCAAGGCATGGTTTGCCTAATGCCTTTCAAGTTATCATGTGTGGGTAATGTTTTTATTTTAATATTAAATGTAGGGAATCAGTGGCCCGAAGCTGTTTGAGTACTCCTGGCATTGAGTTTTTTGTTCCCCACGGTACTAAACTAACTACATGACTTTAGGCAATTACTATGTGGTGAGGGTAACTGATTCAAGATGGCAACAGGAAACAAACAGTTGACTCAAATTAATTGGTAGAAAGTTTAATAAAGGGACTATTAACACAGGTATGGCTGGAGAGTAGGGGAGACCACAAAAAAATAAGGCAGAAACCCAGGATTAGTGACAACAATGATTTGACTCCTGGTAGGCCTCAAAAATTGAGAGAGACAGAGAGTGGTTACCCAGAACCTAGAATGGGAGATGTGAAGGGAAGGTCTCCCTGAAAAGAATAGTGACTTTCTTTGGTTGAGAGATGCAACCTGGAGAATCTATGCATTTACTGCTTTCCCTCCCTCCACTCCTGCCATTGCTCCATTCACTCTGCCTCTTAGAGCATAGAGCAGAGAAGAAAAGGGAGGGGTGCAGACACGGAACACAAAATGGGAAGTATTCAGCAGACCAACCTCTTCTATTTTATTTCATTTATATGTACTTATTTTTTAATAGCTCTTGGTGACTTTAACCCTTTCTATTTGAAAAACCAAGCCTAAAGCAATGAGTGTATTACTCAATTGGCCTTTATATCATTTTAAAATAAATGTAGTAAACATACACACATATACATAAATGTGCACATGCGTGCACACACACACACACACACACACTCGCTCCTTGGTGTCCCCCAAAATGAGGTTAACATTCCATTTTAAAAGCTAAGGGTTTATAAGAAGGGTAAACATACTCCCCAGGGAGAACTCAATTTTCACTTTTAAAAAAATCACATTTAGTGATAATGTATGTGTTGAAGAATGCGTGTGAAAACAGAACAAAACATTGCCAAAGACTGACAGAGAGGAATACACATATATACACACACATATATAATTTTTGTGTGTGCATAATTTTAATTATCTTCCTTTTATAACTTTTTAGGTGCCCATTTTCTTAAATGTATTATAAACATCAAACAACAATTTAACAAACCTGATGATTAAATTTTATTTGACATGTGCTTGGTAAGTTTTAGGTATAATTTACCATTTTAATTCACTCAAAAAACATATTAAAATTCTAATATGTACCAGACATTATGCTACGTATTTATTTATTAATATTTCATACAACTAAGTAACTTAAATGGATTCTCCGGAGTTATTTTCCAGGTTTAATGGCAGGGGGTGGGAACATGCAGTATTGGTTTAGATTTTATAAAGGATTTGATTGATAAATTCACATTGACAAATCATGTGAATGTGTATAGATACCAGGAAATAAAAGTAGGAAACCTCTTTCAAATTAAAAATAACTAAGCCTAATTTAGTCAAGAGTTTTTTGTGGGGTTTTCTAAGGCCATTCAATAAGTTCTGATCCTTGTGTAATTCACACCTCCTTTAGGGAATTTGATTCTCAACTGTAAATGAAGTAAGGTATTGAAGTCAATAAGCATTATGTAAAATCACAATCTATTTCCACATGAGGGAGTCAAGAAAACATTAACTACACAGTAGAAGTAGAAAATATGTGTGTCAGGACTTCCCATTACCGTAGTGGCAGAGAAGATTAACTTATAACATCACTATCTCTAAAAATAACACCTATCAAATACCAAGTTTAAAAATAAGAATTAAAAACCAAAACAAAAGCAGGATCTGCAAAAAATACTGCAGAATTTCTAGGCCAATTTGGGAAGGAAGCCTATAATCAGACAAATATGCAAAATATCAGAATACCAAAGCTACATGTATCCTAAAATACTCATTGGAAATAGTACAAAATAAAACAAAATTTAAAAGGAACATTTTAATATCACTAAAATCAGAAAAATTTTATAGTAAATCTAATAAAATGTGTGCAAGAACCATGTACAATTTTTGAGAGACATTTGAGATGACCTAAACAAATGGGAAAAATGGTCTATGTTCATGGATTGGAATACTTACTATTATCAATATATCATTTTTTCCTAAATATTTAGAGATTCAATAGAAGACCAATCACAGCCCTAATCTTTCTTGGTTGTTTTTATTTGTTTATTGTCAATTTGACAATCTGTACCTGAAATGTAATGGACATTTTGGGTGAGGATACAGACTATGCTCCTTAGGCAGATGGTGTTTCTGGCTGTGCTCTGCATTCGGGCAGTACTGAAGGCCTGTTGCTGGGCAGGTCAGGTCTACAGGCTGGGCTTCACTATCAGGCAGAACCACTAGGTGTGCCCTTCACTAGCATGGGGGTGCTAGCCTGGCTCCCTAGTCAGCTGGGCCTGCAGGCTGTGCTCCATAGCTGGGCATATTTTACTAACTATGTTCCACAATCAGTTGGGGCAGAGGCTGAAGTGGCCACAGGCTGGCCACCTTCTGAGCTCAATTCTCAAGACAGATCACTGGTTGGAGATATTAATCAGGCAGAACTGCTGAACATTCTCTCTTGCCAAATGGGGCCCCTGGCTAGGGTTCACGGGTGTTCATAAAATTTCTGGCTGGGCTCTTGGATTGTGAAGGCCACCACCAGGGGTCCACACTGGTCATGGTGAGTCCTGTCCTCCTTCTTTGCTCCTACATGACCCCAGTTTATGTAGCCCTGCCATTCTACCAGTGTTCCCCATGTGACAAGACATAGAGTGGGTCTCCTGGGAAGTCAATCATAATGCTAGGGAAGTTGGATGTATGTTTCAGGCTCTCTTTTCCCCACTGGAGAAACTTTAGGCCCAGAGGACCTTCTCAGTGGCACTATGTAGATGGTGGATACAGCCTGGTGGATGAGTGACACCTTTTCTTAGTTTTTGAGCTCCAAGGGGGTACGCTTCAGCCTTATCCCCAGATTGGGGGGCTTTCACAAGTGTTCTTGCCTGTGGATAGCTAGTCTGTATTTTTATGAGGGGCACTAGAGTTAGGGACTTCTACTCTACCATTTTGCTGGTATCTACAATTAATTTAATTCAATTTTAATTAGTGACAGTAATTAGGTCAACAATAATTTGCATGCAACAATATGGCAGTCAATGAAGTTTTTGAAAATATTTAAAAATGTTTTATAAATATCTTAGCTAGGAATTGCTTATATTTTATAATTATGCTTGTCAAAAATTCTTGGCTATCTGATATATATTCTTCAGAGTTCCTTTCAGAATTCAATAGATAGAACATCATTTTTTTGGCCTATATAGTCTTATAAATATGATTTACTTGTACACTGATATCACATAAAAACCTCCATTTTGGGCTTCCCTTCAAAAAGTTGAAATCTGGCAACAGTGAGCTGTCATCTCCTCATAGCAAAAATTGGCTGATGTATATGTTCTCCAGTTAGCCAAGGTCCTTACGTCACTGTTTTGTGTTCCTGACTAAGGCTCCTTCATGCATTTCATATGGTTTCCTGCCACTTGTAGGAATTTAAGTTTGTGATTTTGCCTAGAACCTTCCTACTGAGATTTCAGTTATACCACAAATCTTTTTCTTTCTTACTTTCTTTTTGTTTCCCACAGATATGGCAAAGGAAAACTTCAATCTAGCCAATGAAACAATCTTGTCACACATTCCAAATGAATAGTATTTTGAGTCAGCCTGATGTTAGAAAAAGAAACTTTGATATTAGACACTGACATATCTGACCTCAAGTTCCCAGCCTGAAGGGCTGTCATTCCTTGTACTTGTGTCTCAGTTTTCTCATATCTAAAATGGGGATAAAAATGCATACCTATTTTGAAGATTTAAATGTGGTAACTGCCTGACACGTAACATATAACATACTTGAAGAGAGTAACTTCATTTCTTTTCCCTCCATCCTATGAATTTATTCACATTCTCAGACATACCTCTTTTTCATATTTCTGTACTACAAGTAAAAAAAATAATTTTTATAAGAATCTAAGAAATCAAACTAATATTACAAAAATCTAACATCAAGTATAAGCAGAATTAGACAATCACTTATTGCAGTTTTCCTATGAATTGACAATAATACACATTTACAGTGCTTTAAAAATTCACTTTATAGATCATAGAGTCAGTACAGAATGCCAACATTGTGATACTCACAATTCCATGTCATATCTGGGGCCTGATCCTGAAAAGTCCCAATTGCTGTGTGACATTTTATTCTTTGAGGGTATGGTAAGTGTAGTTGTTGGTAAAACCATGCTCTACTGATACAAGGGAACCTATCTACTTTATATATATTATCACATCAGCTCATGAGCTAATCCCTGATTAGGTTTAACAGGAACAACTCTTAAGAACATTAGACTCAGTCTTACATTGCCCATGAAGGCAATGACCTTGTGTGTATTGTTCTTATTTGAATCTCTAGGCACTAACACGATTCCTGGGATATAACTGAGACTTAACTATCTGTTGAATGGACAAATGAATGAAAACATTGATCACAGCGAAAGTTCCATTTTGTAAGCACGTGTAATCCTTTCGATTAAAAATACCAAAAAATACCAAGTCAGTTGATACAAACAATAAATTAACTCACATAATAATGACTCTGAAGAACAGGAGCCTGGCTCACATGTGAGTTACATCAAATATGTTTTCAAGAACCCATAATTTTCTGTCCTTAATATGTGGACTTTCTTTTCTAGCTAGTGGTCTCTGTAGTAACCAGTTGGTTGCAATGGTTTCATAAACAGCATCCAGCAAGGCAATGCCCAAAATCAGAAGAACAATATTCTTTATTTTGTGTCTATTTTCAAGAGAAAAGGAAACCCTTCACCACAAACCCACAACTAGGCCTTACCTTATATGTTATTGGCCAACATTTGGCTACATAATCAGCCCTGAAAGCGAGCAGAATTCTCTAGCAAAGAAAAGAGACTTAATATGATTGGTTTAGAAGGTTTAAATAGGTTCTGAATTAAGGATAAGTGCATTCACCTTCTTGAATAATACTGGAATTTTTTAGTAAGGATTACAAAGGAAATGTACATTAAATGAACTAAGAAATATATTATTAATAAGAAAACAGTTTAATAATCTCTCAAAATATAATTTATTTGGGAAACAGATTATTTTGTTCAAGTATTTAAATAGTAGATTTCAAAGGAAATATTTATAAAACATAATATGATGTTTTCCTTCGTTTGGTTTTCCTGAGTTACAATCTCTTATAGTGAGGACCAGAAAAAATAATTTTAAGAAACTATACAAGTTAATGTTGCTTAATCATAATAGTTGCACCTGTTTCCTAAGAAGATAAGGTATTTAATGTATCTAAGGCTTCCTTTACTGCCATATAAAGAGACCTTACTGGTAGTATACCACAACAGTTATCCCTGTTTTGTAGATGAGGAAATAGACTACAGAGAATCTTATTTACCTTGGTCAAGGTTACACAGCTCATAATAACACAGTTAGGTTTTAAGACAAGAACTGTCTGACTTGAAATCTCAGGTCAGCTGCCTCTAAATGAAATAGATGTATATAGGAATTTTTTTCTGTCCAGTATGAAGTGATTTTAAAAAAGAAAACATTACTCAAAAGAATTGTTAAGTAAGGGACATTATTATTTTAACAATTCTCATCTATCTATAAATGTTTCTTCAGTGTCTACTTCATGTTCAAAACCCTAAAAATACAAAACAAACTGTAACTTCCCTTTCTGTGTAAAGATGCAGATTATATTCATTTTAAAGCTAGAAATAATTTCTAGCATAGTAGATAAATCAGTGTGAAATGCTGAAAGAAAAATGTGGACAATTATGGGCAAAAGTTCAGCATAATGTCATTGAGTAAATTTTATCTGTAAGCTTTATGGAAGTACAAAATAGAAATCTAAATTAAGCCTTCAGACTCAATAGAATCTCTCTCTCTTTCTCTCCCTCTTTGCATCTCAATTATCCCATGTTTTCCCCTTGACATTCTTTTTAGTAATTTACACATTTTCTTTAGATGCTGTGCTTTTTGATCCATGTGTCAAAAATTTCCTTAACAAAATATTGTAATTTAGCCTTAAGGATAAGTAACATACTGAAAAAAGATGTTAGCTACTAACAATCCATTTGATTTCATAAAATATAAAAACTATTTAAAAATTAGTAAGAAGACATATAATCAAACAGAAATTTGGATAAAAGAATAAGTAATTCACAGAAGGGCAAAATTCCAATGGGAAAATTAACATGTGAGTAACTGCTTAATCTGGAGAATTTCCATGAAAGCAATGGATTATATGTATATACTTACATACACACACACACCATTGGAGTGGTCTACAAAAAAGACTATCACTATTGATTCATTGGACAGAAATAAGGTAACATGAACTTTCTTATAATGCTGGAAGGAGTTTAAATATTGAATATTGGTTCTGACATGTTGAATAAGAACTTTACAGTGTCTAATAATTTTAACAGATACGTCCCTATTACAGATAAGTTACATTTTTAAGGATATACATCCATGTTTACTGTGGCATTGTTTGTGATAAAGAGCTAAAAATAAAGTGGGAACAATATAAATATCATTATACAGCAAAAAGAATCAATGACATTTAGTATATTAAGAAAATAAATTTTTATTTGCTCTGTTGATTGTTTTGTTGGCTGTGTGGAAGCTTTTTAATTTAATCAAGCCCCATTTATTTATTTATTTTTGTTGTTGCTGTGATTTCCCTTGGGGTAGTCTTCATAAATTCTTTGCCTAGGCCAATATCTAGAAGAGTTTTTCCATCATTTTCTTCTAGAATTCTTATGGTTTCATGTCTTAGATTTAAGTTAAGCCATCTTAAATTAATTTTAGTGAGTGGTGAGAGATATGGATCCAGTTTAAATCTTTTGCATGTGGCTATCCAATTTTCCCAGCACTATTTATGGAATAGGCATTCTTTTCCCCAGTGTATATTACTGTCTACTTTCTCAAAGATCAGCTGGGAATATGTGGATGGCTTTATATCTGGGTTCTCTGTTCTGTTCCACTGGTCTATGTCTCTATTTTTGTGCTACTGTCATGCTGTTTTGGTTATTATAGACTGGTAGTATAGTTGAAAGTCTGGTAGAGTGATGCCTCCAGATTTGTTCCTTTTGCTTAGGGTTGCTTTGTCAACCTACAGAATGGGAGAAAATATTATAAAAATATGCATCCGATAAAGGGCTAATAACCAGAATCTATAAAGAACTCAAGCAATTCAGCGAGAAAAAAAATCAAACAACCCCATTAAAAAGTGGGCAAAAGACATGAACAGAAGCTTTTCAAACAAAGACAGACTAATGGCCAATAAACATATGAACAAATGCTCAACATCACTAATCAACAGAGAAATACAAATCAAAATCACAATGAGTTATCTACTAACCCCAGTGAGAATAGCTTTTATCGAAAACTTCTAAAACAATAGATGTTGGTGTGGATGTGGAGAGAAAGGAACACTTATACACTATTGATGGGACTGCAAACTACTACAAACTCTATGGAAAATAGTACGGAGATTCCTCAAAGAACTAAAACTAGACCTACCATTTGATCCAGTAATCCCACTACTGGGTATTTACCCAAAGGAAAAAACAGTCATTTATCAAAAAGACACATGCACTAGAATGTTTATTGCAGCACAATTAACAATAGCAAAGATGTGGAATCAACCCAAGTACCCATCAATTCATGAGTGGGTTAACAAAATGTGGTATGTACACGATGCAGTACTACTCAGCCATAGAAAAATGAATGAATACCTTTTGCAACAATCTGGATGGAACTGAAGACCATTCTCCTAAGTCAAGTATCATAAGAATGGAAAAACAGACACCACATGTACTCACTATTAAATTGGAACTCATCAACACTCATGTGTACAGATGGAAGTAAAGCTCGATGGCAATCAAGCATATTGGGAGGGGGAGGAGGGGGCAGGTGAAATCATACCTAATGGGCACAATGTACACTATCTGGGTGATGGGCACACTTATAACTCTGACTCCGCAGTACAAAAACAATCCATGTAACCAAAATATTTGTACCTCTGTAACATCCTGAAATAATAATAGAAAAAAGAAAAAAAAAGAAGAAAATAAATTTTTAAACAATGGTCCTGAGAGTAAGCAGCTGGTTGCTGACAGCTAGGAGTTGACAGGTCGCCTGTATTCCCTACTTATCATAAAGAACTTTCATAGAATATGAACAATACCCCAACAGGAACTGTGTAACCATGATAAAACAAGCAAGAGATAAGTTCACTCTGAAATCAACACTGAAAGGAGATAGGACAAAGACATGCAACCAGAAAAACCAAAACCAAACCAAAACTAAACATCATTGTTTTTGATTAAGTAACATTGTTTCTTGAAAGAAATTCTATAAACTCTAGGAATATAATGGAAACTCTAGCCTCATTTTAATCCTTCCTGTTCCTACATAAAAAGTAAAATGTATCCAATCACTAGATCCCCACCCCCCACGCACTTTTTATTGACCATACTGAATTCAAAACTGGCCATTCCTTTCCTAAATCTTTCTCAAAGTCACTCAGCAAAAGACAGGCTATGGGTCCTTCCTCATTACTATTGCAGCTTCATATATTTACTTTGATCATGACACTCATCACATAATTATTATTGCATTTTTGTGTTTCTGTGCCTACTTCCCCTCAAGACCTGAGTCCCTGGAGGGAACAGACCCTTGTTTGTTTGGCACCCTGTGCCCAGTGCAAGGACTGACACTCATGCCCAAGAAACTTTTTAGGTAGTGAGTGAACAAAAGAATGGATTCATCAATGCATTAATAACCAAATAAATAAAATCACTGGGAAACACTCTGCATTTCATTTCATGGACATAATGTTGCATATAAAGAAGATATTATCCATTAAAGACTAATAAAAAGTAATCGTGTTTTCTAACATTTCCTTCCATCATCTCACATTTCGCCTCTCCATAATCCCACACAATAAAATATAAAAGAACGAGAGATATCTCAGTGTATCAATTTTCAAACATGTAGCTTCTATTTACAACTTCCAAAGCCCAATTTTGAAAGTTGTGTGCACAGTAGTATATTAATTATGGGGATTATGAAACCCTGTGGCTTGAAGTATTGAAATAGAAGAGGGTTTTAATTTTAGGGGAACTGTCTCTAGATTTTGATGTTAAATAATATTTCTTGCATCGACCCTGCACTAATGAAGATCAGACTGTTCTCTTACTGTGATCAGAGCTACTCCCATGTTGATTACCACTCAGTGAGTTGAGAGGAAATGAAAAAGCAAAAGCATTGATTTTGAAGAAATTTCTCGTCTTGCAAACCACATATTACCCAAATAGATTTACTCTTAATCTTTTAATAAACTGAAACAGTTAGTGATTTCTGCAAATGGTGTCTCAGCCTAATCTCACAGAAGACTCTACAGCTCTGCAGTGGATTAGAAAAGTCTCCCATCTTTCAATATTTGTCTTTGTTCCTTTCAGTAGCTGAATTTAATTCTTATTATCCTCAACCACAAGGTAATTTCATATGATGAAATTTATCATGTGAAACCTACACCTTTCAAATAATAATTCACAACTTCAAATTGGATTCGTATGTGTGTATGTGTGCATGTGCACACAATTTACCTGAAGATGGCAGTATCATTTTTGAACATATAATTCATTTTATAGATTAAAATGTTTTTAGATATAAAAAAATGAAACACTGTTGTTTGTAAGAAAAGATTAAATTCACATTATCCTCAGGTTCATAATAAGAGATGAAGCTTCAAAACTAGGAAAAAAAAAAAAAAAACAACCTCACATTCTAATCAGTGTGGTTGAGCAAATATAATGTTAGGTGAGTTTGAAAGGACAATGCTCCCGTTCCTGATGCTTCCTGCACCTACCCAGGTTCAAATGTGCATTATTTCTTGCCTAGATTACTGTATCATCTTCCTAATCGATTCCTCCGTGAAATTTCACCCATGTATCTATTCATGACATTATATCAGAATGATCTTCCTACAACCATGTTAAAAATAAAAAAAAAAAACAAACATGGAATTTTCCTACTTATATCTAAAATGTTAAAGCTCTTAACCACGTGTAGTCCCTGTTACAGATGTCATGATTTATTTTGGTTTTGACTGCCCTAGCTGTTACACAGATATGACTGTCCCCTTTAATGAATTATGAATCTGAGACTGAGAAAAATTGAGATAATTAGTATAAAGTCAAGAACAGGGCTTCCCAATGGCAGCATTATTGGCATTTTAGGTTGGACAGTTCTTTGTCGTGGGTACTCTCCTGGGCACTGTAGAATCTTTAGCAACTTCCCTGACCTCTACCACTCTATACTAGTAGCATGCCCGTGCACCCAGATGTGAAAACTGAAAATGTTTCCAGACATCGCAAAATACCCTCTGGCTAAATTGCCAACATGGCTTCCATTTGAGAACCACTGGTCTCATGCTTCATCATTACCAAATATTGATTAATTCATTCTTTCCTTCATTCTATTTTGGGACACGTTTAACCACTTGGGCTCAGTGCTAGTCTACCTGAGTTTTCTTCACTGGTTTTATGACCTTTGGGCAAGTTCTCAACCTTTCTGTGCTTTAAACGTTTCATGTGGATTTGGGAATGACAATCACACTTAACCTACAGGTGTGTTATGAGTGCCGAGTTTGGTTTTCTATGTAAAGATGCTAGAAACAGTGCCATTCTGAATTGGTCACCACAGTGATTAGGCTGGAGTACATCCACGTGTTCTATCAAGTCACTTTTCATCTACTGTTACCCTGCACCACATCAAAGAGCAAAGAGCCAAAACCAGTCCAGTGAAGCAACCCATTGCACAGAGACGTCAGAAAGCCTCTTCCCTGCCTACAGCTCCTCCCACAAACATGCTATCATTGCAATGTCTGGTAATCATATAACCTGCCATAATTACTCTTTTCTCATACTGTTCACCACATCTTTGTCACTGGAAGGATTAGCCAGAGTTATCACATTCCAAGAAATAGAAAACAAGGATCTGATGTCATATCTTCACCTGAGACTTTTAGATAATGTCTTCTTCTGCATAGGGGAACCATTTTCCACTTGATTATTTTGTGTAAACACATGTGACAATTCTTTACAGCTCCTGGTAAGCTTACTACTTTTCCTAGAACTAATTATCTTCTCCTTATATCGACCCTTTCTTACTTATTTGGAGTGGTGATACACATTTATCTATAGATTGAGTACAGAAATGTGATTAATAAAAGACAAAGGAGATCTGTATATACTTACAGTGAAGTCTTCCAGAGTATATGATGTTTGAGCTTAAACCTGAAAGGAAAAGTAGATATTAGACAAAAATAAAAAGGTGAGCCAGTGGAGAAATGCTTTAGCAGGAGTAAGCCAACAAAATACTTAAGTGTGTGGGTCTAGAAGAACATGCATATTAAAGAAACAAATTCAGTGTACACATGTCTGTGAAATAAATGAATGTTTTGGCCTTTGACATATAGAAAACTCTTGGCTGAAGAAATGTCTGATTTATGCACTGATGCATCTGAAATAGTCCACCTCTACCTTCCCCATCTCCATTCTTTGTTCTTTAGATGGCTAATTCTGTCTCATCTTTCAGTTGCCAGCTCAAAACTGATCTTCCCAGAAAGTTCTTCCCTAACTACTCCCCCCTAGTATAACATTCTTTAGTAAGGGTTATGGAGAAAACTTACAAATAAGAAATCTTCCAACAAGAACTCTTTATTTTACTCTTCATTGTTTCCCAGCCAATAAATGCAAGTTTCCCAAGGGCAGGGGGCTTGTCTGTCTTGTTCACCTTTGTGTCTCCAGCGTTTAGAGTATTATTTGGCACACAAGAGGTGTTCAAAAATATTTACTAAGTGGATGAATGAACAAGTAAATGTTGCCCACTGCAATGTCACTCACTATTTGTATTCTAGCAACCTGAGGCTTTGCCAACAACTCAATATCCTTTGATGTTAAGAACATCACTCTGCTCAGAAAGTGGGGGTGGGGAGAAGACTTTTCTTTTAATAATCTCATTTTTTTTTTCCTTTTTACTGACTTGGCCCAGACTCTGGCTGTTTCATCCTTATCCAAGGCCAGGAATATGTGTGTGCCAGGCCAACTGATCGTACAGAGGCTTGATTTGGAGTTCTCCCCCATTTCTGGAGACTAAAACAGGAGAGCTACGCAAATTCACTGAAGTCAGAGGATTGAGAACAAATATACATTTTGAACAACAACAAAAATTGTTTACACACTTGATTTTCACTAAAAGACACACGTGTTTCTTTTGAAAATCAATTACCATCATGGAGGCAGAGGGTTCTGTGCTTTAAGGTTTTAAAACAACTGACAACAAGCAAAATAAATATGGAGGGAAACGTTAACTGTTTTAAGCATGGGTAGGAAAGGAAAATTAAGTCCTGTGCTACGAAGGACATTTTGGCTGTATCAATCTGCTCAGTTCCGTGGGCCTCATTTTGTTCCAATTATCATTAGGGGCGTAAAATTAGAGTACATCTCACCATGGGTCCAGATTTCTAAGGGCCTAAAATAGTGAAATATATAATTTAAAATGTATTTTCAATTACAATAGTTTGAAGGCTCCATGAACACGGTACAATAATGATTTTTTTTTTTTTTTAGAACTAAAAACCAGCTAAAGTCTAGCTCATTTATTTGCCATTTTCATTTGTGACCTCTGTCAGAAGCTGCAGGTCCAAGAAGTTGTGGTTGTGCTGAATTCATTTTCTATTATGCTTCCTAGTACAGTGTTTTGACCACATCTGATTACATAGCTCAATTGGAGTGAGGGAAATTACCCGATAATTTAGAAAAGAATTCCCTTTCAGTGCCTGCAGGAATCTGCTCTTCAATTTAGAAAGAAATTTACAGGATCAGGTTGTTTGTGTGAGTTGTAAGTATTGTTTAGTGTTTTGACCCAGGGTTGCTTGATATACCATTCAACCAAATATGATTTTATGTCTGTCTCTTTTTCCTTCTCTCTGTGATATGAATTCTGATGAACTCAGAATATTTTCTCTGCCATCAAGTCTTACAAACCTTTCTCTCTGTAGCTCTGTTATATACTTCTAGTAAATGTATTCAAGCCCTAATATATTAATGAGGTTCCCTCTGTAACTTTGCTTAAAATAAGAGACAGGAACATTTTCTATTTTCTGAAGAATGCCTTCTAAAGGTATTTCTATTTTTAGAAAAAGACATAAAAAATTACTAATGCATATATTAACAACCTGTGTTGATTGGAAATGCCCAAAGGTGTTTGTGAAACTGAGCTTTCATGAGATCAATCTTTTTTCCTTTTATGTCTTAAATTTCATCTCCATTGCAAATTGTCTGACCCTTGTGGAACATTGCTGTTGGGCACACATATGAAGAGGTTAATTACTATCTCATCTACACATTTCTCTATTTTACAGCATCCAGGCTTTTTTTCTTTTACTCAGTGGGGATGTGTTAGATTTTGCCCTTCAGTTACTGAGAATAATTCTGGTCCTCTATATACTTAAAATAGACCTTCCACACAACATAATCACATTTTGTACTTTTGCCATGCCCCAGATCAACCTTTTAACATGAAACATTAAGCACTATGTGTTTACCAATAGCTAGAGTATACATCCTGTCTAGTGAGACCATCAAGTAGGTACATGGGCAAAATGAAACATAAAAATGCAGTATCACAAAGGGGTACTGGGCACATTAGACAGGAAGGAGTGTGGGAAAGGAGGCGACTGACTTTTGCATGGCTCAGAATTTATGACACAGGACTTTGAAAGGCAGCAAAGGGAGGAAGGGCATTTTGCAAGCAGGGCATAGCATATGTAAAGACATGGAAGCAAAGGAGATGTAGGGGTACACTTGGGAAACTACAAATATTTAATATTTAAGAATCTCAGGGCTCATGTGGGGAAGTGAGAGTGTCAAATTTGAGAGCAAGGATGAAAACATGAAATGTATCATAAAATTTGCAGATCTTATCTATCTGTAACCACAGAGTAGACCCCCCCCCCTAAAAAAAAATCTACTATCTATTTTTTTTTTTTTTTTGCTGTAATAAATAGAACATACGGTCTGGAATCAGATGTCCTGTATTCCCACCTGCCCACTAAGTTACTGTGGGCAGGCTGTCCTCTGTTGAGCCTTAATTCTTTCAGCTGAATATTGAGGACAATGAAGTATTAATCTCTTAAGGCTTTTTGAGAATCGTACATGTGACGAAAGAACTTTGAAATTTGAAAAATACCATTCAAATGAATGTTCTTCTTTCATATAGTCATTCATCTATTTCTGAGAATTTGAAGGTTTACCATGTATCAGGCACTGGGCTACCCACGGGCAATTTATCAGTAAGCAAGACATACAGGTAAGGCCCCTATAAAGACTACAGAGAGTAAGTATTTCAGGCAGAAGGATCAGAAAATATAAAGATCCAAAAACAGAAATGGCATTGGTATAACCCACACACACTCACATGTGCATACACACTTGTGTATACACACACAGAGACCCTTACAGAAGATGAGAGGGACTGTAGTGTCCCTTTGACTGTTGAGTCCCTGTGGGAAGGACTGGGGAAGTGAAAGTTTTACATCCAGGACACCCAATTCTCATAATTGTAGCCACAGGGCATGTGGGCCATGAGGCCAGCGGCGTATGTGCCATGACTTTAGCCTTTGACACCCTCTCACCAAAAAAGAAGAAAAATCTTTTTGCGTTGCTAGGATACCTCAGCAATCTAGATTCTGCAAGGCCTTGGGCTTTTGACTCTTGCCCTTTCATGTCTGTTTTCATCTGTCAGGGTTCTCAGGTGAGAGGAGAGTGTCAGGAAGCCATGCACGGGCATCTTGCTTTGCAAGACACAGACTGACTTCTCTTACTGCTCCCTCCCATGTGCACGTTCTCCCTTCCTTTCTTCTAATTGGTCACAGAAGTTCTTCAAACTGTCAAACTGGGACAAGAATGGCAAATGCATGCCAACCCACGTGCCAGCTCTGATCCATTGGTGGAAGATGCCTAGAATACCATGTGGAGAAGCATTCCAAGCGAAGGTGAGGAGCTCAGCAGAGAGTGGGAGGGCAAACTGGTCAACAGCTGTCTTGGATTGGGTGAATAGCATAAATGGTAGACTTGGACTAGACTTTACTGAAGGAAATCTTGTTGCTCTTGTCTTTAACATATTTCATTTTAAACATATTTTGTTAGGTGCCAGATAAAAGAAAATTTATCATAGTTGCCTTAAACAAGGAATATTACTGCCAAGAGTGTAGCCCAAAAGACTATAGATATCATTGCCTATGGCTGTTGTTTCCCTTAATAATAACTCTACATAGACTACCACTGATATTCTCAGCTTCTTACACATTATGCAAATGACTTAACATTTCCCAGCCTGTTCCTTTATCTGTATCATGGAAATAATAGGACAGCTTACCTCCTACATTTGTGCAAATTCAATGAAAAAAATTCTTTAATGCACTTGCACTAAACCTAACACATAAAACATTGTTAATAATTCCTTAATAAAAGTTAAGTGATGGTGATGACAATCATGTCTCTGATGCTTCTGAAAAGAGTTCTTCACAAATTTAACTCCAAAGAGGAGGATCTAGCTAATTCTCAAGTCCAATCTCACACAATGGGGTAACTGCATATCCCAGTCGTAGTTACTTAAAGACTGACTGAACAGCTCCACCCAGCCGTCATGAGAAGAAATTAACAAGACAGACGCACATCACTTCTGCCACAATCATATTTAATGCTGTGTGGCACTGGTGTAAAACTAGTGTTCTCAGCTCTTTATTTCTGTTAATTAATTCAATCCTCCAACCACCTTATGAGGTAGGTGATGGTATGCTCATTTTACATATGATGAATTGAAACATAAAGGAGTTAAATAATTTGCCCAACTGCAAAGAGCAAGTAAGAGCCACAATTCAACTCTTGGGACTCAGTTTCCAAAGGGTAAGCTTTTACAAACCAAGCTTTACTGCTTTTTTTTTTTTTTTTTTTGTAAACCATCATTGTCAACTTCACAAACTGTACTATGTGTTTTATTATCCTAATTTAACAGATGGAAGAGACCTACTTCAAAATAATAAACTATTTGTCCAAGGCTGCACAAATAGTAAGTGGAAGGAATGGACTCTAAGTTTCCCTGATGTTAATGGCTACGTTCATCCACCTGTCTCTAATTACAAGGTGACACTCACACCGTCCAACACTGATCATTCAAGAGTGGAAATCCACAATATACAGCACTCCCTTACTCTCGTCTTAAAGGCACAGCATTTTTGCAGTGATCCCCAACCTTTTTGGCACCAAGGACCAGTTTCATGGAAGACAATTTCCCAAGGAGCCACGGGTCAGGGGAACATACAGTACTGATCCACCCGGGTTGGGGACCACAGTCCTATAGCAAAAGATATCAAGGCAATGGCTGGTCTAAGCCATGTTTCATAAACTGCATGGTGAAGTGAAGCTGTAGATAAAGTTACAAACTACCTTAAGGATATATTTAATCAAGCAAAAGCCTTAGGATATAGTCCAGCTGGTGGAGCCAGCCATGAGATAAGAATAGGAAACAAAACATTAAAGATACCCACTTAATTCTTCAAAGACATCTCTTTTTAAATGACCATGATAAAATCTAGGGCTTGAAAATAATTTTAGATGGGACAAATTTCATCAACAGTAGCATAAAGTTTCCCGGGTATGCTTAAAAAAGGACTAAAGAGACTAAAATAAAAAATAATTATAAGTAAAATGGTTTTAAAGTTAGGCATTAACTGAAGTTAACTACAGAATAATTGTTTCAGAATTACAGACGGAGTCTATGCCAGCTGAAAAATTTAGACTATAAGGTCGCAAGGTTGTAGTCTGCTCTCATATTCTTTCTTTTCTCTGACTTCTTTTTTGCTTTCGCCTTTGTCTTTTCAAAGAGGGATTTTTAAAAAAACTCATTAGCACCTATAGTAGAAGGCTGGAGCCTGGCAGAACTTTGTTTAAATCTTGGCTTTTTCATAAAATAGTGTGACCTGGAACTAGTGGGTTAACCTTTTCATTCCTTTCATCCTCAAACGAGGATGAGGGGGAAAAAACCCACAACTACTGTTCAAAGTTATGAATGTTAAATGAGATAATGCTTTATCAAAATATCTGACATATAATGTGTTCATTGGTAAACGAATGATTGAATGACTGCATGTTATTTTCCTTACATTTTTCATTTCCATGTTCTTCGCAGGTAGAAGCTAGGAAAAAGATTAGCAAAATGATGAAGGAAAGAAAAATAGTCTAACACTTGGGAATGCCAATGCTTTTGCTTCATTGTTCTTGGGGATTGCTGTCTTAATTTCCAAGCTATGGAAATTTAAATAACACTGTTATTATTTGTTTTAAAAAACAACATTATGTATAATGTGGGATTTTCATATTCAGATACTTAATTCAGACAGGAAGCATCTGACCCAAATCTTTTGCATGTAATTGGTGGGTTGAATAAAATGCCTTCCTATGTGTAATTTTTCTTTAACAGCAGGTAGCTGGGTTTTGGATTCTGTCCCATGTCTAGTTTTCACTTCTAGGCTGAAATTTTGTGAGCACTAAAACTACCTTCCATCAGGTAAAATTATAGTTATTATGTAGCATTAGAAAAAAAAAACTAAGTATTTTCAGCTAAAAATTTACATCAATTGCTAATGGCTCTTATATCCTTAAAAAATAGACATATACCACTTTCCATTTTAGGATTTTTTATTTCTAGTATGTAAAGCCAAATACCAGATTCATTTGAAGAGCTGTAGCCTCAAAAGTACCTGGCTTTTATTAATGAGGAGGAACAAATTCTGATTAGTTTTGATTAAATTAGAAATATTATATTGCTTTCCTGAGACATATTAGAAGGACGCCTTTTATAGGTAGTGAGACACTTAACTCTGCCCTTAACCAGCTGCTTCTCATTACTGATTCTGATGGAATTTAGCTGTCGCTGGAAACTAACAGGGCTAGCTGAAATTAAATAAGTTTTCTTAAGGGAAAAAAAGTCTGTGTGTGTGTGTGTGTCTGTGTGTGTGTGTGTATGTGTATATATTCCTAAGGATGGCATTTTCACAGTTCTTCCTTTGGTATATGATACTTCTTGGCAGTAATTATTACTCTCTTGGCCCAGAGGCTCACAGAATTTTAACTCTTTCCCCCCAGCCCTTAAGAAATAATAATAATAAAAAACATTCACACGCTATTTTATTAAGAAGTATTAAAGTAAGGTTAAAACTCTCATAAGAAGTGAAAATTTAGAGCCCATTCTGTCCATTGTCTCAATTGCAGCTTGAATTGCTCCAAAACACCTATAGAGGTTGGTATTAGAACTTCTTCCCCAATATGACACTGCCTTTTAAAACTACCAACTGAGCAAAAGCAGCGACCACTATAACTTTCCCATGAGGTCTTACTTTTGTCCTATATGGCTACACATAACAATCTAAAACTCTTTCAAAGATGTCCCACCCCTGTTTCCTTAATTCCAAAGGAATGTCAAACCTATGGGAGGTGCCAATGGGCAATCCATCAGTGGACAAAGTCTATATTGCTTCCAGCTAGCCATGAGCACTCATGGTCCGTAAGATGGAGCACAGAATAAATCATCTTTAAGTGCATCCACACTGCTTAAGAGGAATGTTTAAGAGGACCATTCTTCTCAGTCCCCTCTCCTGTATCCCTCTCGCTTTGTTCCTCTCCACTTTTCTGCCATTATTTCATCACCAGGCTGCTCCTTTCTCCAGAGAATTCTCAAGGTTCTTGGCTCCATCATGGAAGACAGAGCAGAAGAGTCAGTTATTCCAGATTCATGGGAAGTGCTTCTTCATAAGACACAGACATTTCTTCTTCTGACATTGGTAAACTCTACCTCAGATTATAATGATTGAAGATTAATTATGTTGCAATACTTCTGAATCTTATTCTACGTACACACCCCAAGAACTGTGGTATTTTTTAGTCATGTTTTGTTGGATTTTGTATGTGCCTATTTGGCAACCGTTCATTACAGAGCCAATTGTATCAACTTATTTTCTTATTTTCTGTATCCCTGGATCTCTAGCATTTGTGGCCTCTCTGACTGGGGAAAGACTGTCCCCCTACCCTCCTGGGCCAGACAATTCTTAGAAAGAGCGGAGTTCTCTGCAGGAGCATGCATTTCACATATTAACCAGCCAATCCCTAGTCTATACTCCCCCAACCAACCTCAGGAACACTCATACACTGCTGGTGGGACTGTAAACTAGTACAACCCCTGTGGAAAGCAATATGGAGATTCCTTAAACAGATTCAAGTAGACCTTCCATACGATCCAGCAATCCCATTATTGGGCATCTACCCAGAAGAACAAAAGTCATTCTATAATAAAGATACTTGCACCTGAATGTTTATAGCAGCACAATTCACAATAGCTAAGAGGTGGAAACAACCCAAATGTCCATCAATTCATGAATGGATTAGTAAAATGTGGTATCTTTATACCATGGAGTTATTACTCAGCTATAAGAAACAACGATGATACGACATCTCTTTGGTTCTCCTGGGGAGAGTTGGAACCTATTCTATTAAGTGAAGTATCCCAAGAATGG
>CM052442.1:127518665-127538525 GCA_028533085.1 Varecia variegata
CATCCCTAGTTAACTTATAATGTAAATGGTTGTTACACTGTGTTGTTTAGAGAGTGATAAAGACAATCTGTACATGTTCATTATAGACACACCATTCTTTTTTTTGTTTTTCAAATACTTGTGATCCACAGTTTGTTGAATCTACAGAGGCAAAGCCCATCCAACCATGTACTGTAGTATCCTCCTTATGCATGGTTTTTCTTTCTGTGATTTCAGTTACCTACAGTCAACTGTGGTCTGAAAATACTATATGGGAATTGCTAGAAATAACAACCCATATGTTTTAAATTGCATGCTATTCTGAGTAGCATAATGAAATCTTGTAACCATTCAGCCTTGTCCTGCCTGGGAGGTAAACCATCCCATTGTCCAACATATTCATACTATAAACTTGACCCACTTGTTAGTTATAGAAAACCTCTGCTCTGACAATCCAACCAAGGACATCTTAATGGCTTAATGATCCAGGATCACCTGAAACAGGTGATCCTCTTTTTGACGTATCATTATAAGGTCAATAATAACCCAATGCTATTCACGGTGCCTATGCCATTCACCTAACTTCATTTCATCATGTAGACATTTTATTATCTCACATCATCACAAGGAGAAGAAAAGGAATATACTAATGTAAGATATTTTTAGAGACAGAGACAAGATTCACACAACTCTTATTACAGTGTTTTGCTATACTTATTTTATCTTATTATTCATTATTGTTGTTAATCTCTTACTGTTCCTAATTTTAAATTAAACTTTATCATACATGTGCATGTATGTATAGAAAAAAACACATAGTATATGTAGAATTTGATACTATTAGAGGTTTCAGGTATCCACTAGGGGTCTTGGAATGTAGTCCCCCAGAGATAAGGGAGGATTACTATATGTTCAATAAATGCAGGAAGATTGAAAGGAGGACTATCTCCAGATTGTATCTAGCTTTGAAGTTCTTTGCTTAAAAGAAAGGTGAGAGAAATAATTCAAGTAGTCCAACAGCATTCCGTGTTGGATAAAGAGCTATAAACCAGCTGATCGTCAACTAAACAGTGTTCCAGGTTGATGGTTCACTTCTGTTCTCCTTTTAACTGTGTACTTTTTCAGAGTAGTATGTGTTGCTTAAGAGAGAGAAAAGTCACATGTAGCATGAGACTTATGTCACCTCTTGTGTCATTACTAGGAGAGTTTACTTTGCCTTGTTCACCTCTCAACAACCTCCTGATTATTTTCCACTTCCCATGGAAGCAAACTTGTTCCAAGGACGCAATTCAGGGAGCAATGCATCAGAAAGGAAAAAGGAAGCACGGATGGTGCCCAAACAACTGTGTATCTGAAATGCTTTTTTATGGGTGAGTATTCAGCTTTGTATCCTGCTTTCAAGTGTAAACCAATCAGCTGGGCTCCATTTTCTGCAACTCCATTGCAAAAAAGAGGCCCAAGGAAATAAAATTTTCTCTTTGCTTAACCCAATAGTCTGGTTGACAAAGTTCCTTGATAGACAATGAACTTCAAATTTTAAATAAGGCAAATAAAAGTAGGAGAGAAAATAACATGATTGAGATTTAGTTATTTATTCAACCAACATTTAATAAGCAATTATTATGTGCCATACACATAATTGCTGAGAGTTTAGAGGTCCATGATATGATGAATAGCATTGTCTAGTTAAGCCAAGTAAAAGGTAAGTATGCAAGTAATTAAAAAGTTATTATAGATTGGGAGAGTTAATATGAAGGATATATACATGTATATTAAAATATATATAATGTAATACCTTTATATTGCATGCTTTAAGGATGCTTCATATAGGATGAAAAAGGAAGAAATTTCATATCAGGCCCCTTTGATGCAGTGAAATTTGAGCTTAAAGTTGAAAAATCACACTCCTGGCTCTGACAAAGATGGAATAACAGGAACGAGATTTACCTTTGACGGGAAATAAGAAAATGTACATATACAAAACAAAAGTTTTTCAAGACATTGAAAAACAGACAACAAAGGCATCAAAAATATCAGACCTGAGAAACGGCAAGCAAACTAGTGAAGCCCTATTATTGACCTAGCTTAATGCCTTGAGAAAATTTCCAGGCAGCAATGGAGATAGTAAAACTCAAGCTGCATGCAGCTGTCTCCCTGAATTGAAGAGACATGACTGAGAATATGGGATACACTGATGGATAGAGTTCCCAGGATAGAGGAACAGAAGAGAGCTGCGCACAGAGAAAATTACGCATATCTGCAAAAGATCCCCATTTCGTATTAGTGCATCAATGAGAGGAAACAACTGGACACCAGAGAAAGAACTCTCCACAAAGATGAAAGGTAATGATGTTGGCACTTATTGAGAGCTAGAAATAATGCTTTTGCCAAACAGCCAGGCTGGGAAATATTATGTTTCATTGAGCACTGAATACAATACACAGGGGAATAGCCCTAGACTAAGAATTAACCTATTCCCACATAAGAAATGATAAAGTAAGACATGTAAGAACCAAACTGTTTCCAAGTTACATAACTGTGTTCCAGAAAAAAGGTTTACCAATATTTATATGAATAGAGAAATATTCAGCACCAACATAGTAAAATTCATAATGTCTGGTATACAACGAAAGACTGTCAGGCATGCAAACAAACAGAAAAATATGACCTATTATGAAAACGTAAATCACTGAACTGAAACTGACCCAGAGGGGACACAGGTATTAGACATAGTAGGAAAGAATATTAAGATGGTTATTATGACTATATTTTATATGTGCTAAAAAATAAGTGGAGACATTGAAGATATAAAAAAGGTACAAGTCAAATTTCTAGATATTAAATTTCTGATATCTATGAAGAAATATACATTGCATGGGAGTTATAGAAGATAACCTATTGCAGAGAATGAATTTGAAGACATAGGTATAGTAATTATCGAAAAGGAAACAGATTCAGAATTAAAGAAAACAAACAAATCATCTAATATGTTGTTGTGAGGTAAGTTCAAGTGATCTAATATATGAACAGTTATAATTCCAGAAGTGAAAACCAAATAGAGAAAAATGTATTTGAAAAAAATGGCTGAATAATTTTAAAATGTGACTAAAATAAAAAAAAAAAAACAGATTCAAGAAGCAGCTCAATAAACCCCAAACATACCATCAAACTATATCCTAATCAATTTGCTCAAAACAGATGATAAAGAGACAATCTTAAAAGTATATTTTTTGCACACAAGAAAAAAAAAATAAAAAGGACAGCAGAAGGCTTGCTGGAAATAATGCAAGCAAAAAGATAGTGAAACAACACAATTTAAAGTGCTAAAAAAAAATTTAACAGCAACCAAAAAACACTGTCAACTTAAAATTATGTACCCAGCAAAATTATCCATCAAAATGAGACAAAAGAAATACTTTTTCTGATATACTAAAGCTGAAGGAATTAGTCACCAACAGACCCACATTACAAGAAACATTAAAAGGATATCCTTCAGAGAGAAGGAAATCATTCCACCTAGAAATCTACACCTACACAAAGGAACAAAGAGCACCAGAGATTGTAACTACATGAGTAAATATGTAAGATATTTTTTCTATTATTTTAATCTCTTTAAGAGTGTTTAAAAAATTAATTTAGTGGGGAGTTTTGTTAATATATGTAGCTGTAAATTGTCTGACCACAAGAGCACAAATTTCAGGCGGAAAAATGAAAATATACTAATGTAAGTATGTTACATTATGCGATTTATATTGAAGTGAAGATAATCACATCCCATTCCATATGCTCAAGACAAAAGAAATCTAATTTCAAGGGAAAAGTGTGTGAGCAAATATAGTTCCAATGCTTATTAATTAAAAAGGAAAAAAAAAAAGTAAAAAGATTTAATCCTCCTTGCCTGGGATCCTGGTATGCTGTGAAGTAAGATCAATTATTCAAAATCAGTATGTTAGAGACATACCCAGTTATCATACTCTGGCAGATATTTTTTATGCACTTGTGTGTTTTCGTGTTTTTGTGTTTATGTGTCTGTATGTATTTCTATGCTTATATGTTTATATTACATGAATTCAGGTTCTGTCACATATAGACTGTAAATACTTGTGTATGTCATTTAACTTCCTTGACCTTCATTACAGCTTGAAAATGAGCATAGTAACTCCAGCTATGCTACCCTCATGGGGTTGTTATGAGAGGTATAAGACATGAAGGTGCTTGGAAAATATGCTCTATTTTTATGTGCATGAGAGATTTTTATTTTGTGTACATTTGAAATGAAATTAAAGTAATACATTAGCGATTTTGATAGTTTTGGTTGCAAAACTTAGATATAACATCAGATTACAATTAATCAAAATGTTCACAGTTTGTCAGTAGTTTATATGAGAGTTTTTAACCTGGTTCTACCTATTATTTTCTATGTATTTTACTATCCATTATTGTTTATGGATTTTAAGCAAGTTACTTAAGTTCTCTGAACCTTAGTTTCATCAAGAGTAGATTGTAATAAATAATATCTGCTTTGGGCCAGGCATGGTGGCTCACATCTGTAATTGCAGCACTTTGAGATGCTGAGGCAGGAGGACGCTTCCAGAATATTTGTGAGAATTAAATAACATTATATAAGAATCATACCTGTAAGATATATGTATATGCATCTCATGTGCTTCATAAATAGGTATTTAGACAAAGGGATAGATCACATGGAAAGGTGAATTATCAAGTACATTTGTTCACATTAGACCCTTAATTCATTTTTTAATACCATGGATTTCAGTGTTGCCCCTGGGGGACATTGGTAACATATGGAGATACTTTTGTGTCACAGCCAGGGGTCAGAGGGGTGCTAGTGGCATCTAGTGGGTAGAGGTTAGAGATGCTGCTAAGAATGCTACAATGCACAGGACAGACCCCTGCAAGAAATTATCCAGCCATAAATATCAGTAGCACAGAGGTTGAAAAACCCTGTTGCAATAAATAAATAAAGACATGCAGGATTCTATTCCTCACATGTGTACAGCTTCTAACAAATGAAAACTTTGTCTATGATCAGACAGAGAGAAAATAGAAGCATATATTTTATGACTTGTCTTTCTTTTGTATCTTCTTTTTTTGCTTGTATTTTTCAGCTGGAAATTGTTTACTTTTGTGAGGGTTAGTGGTCAGCAGGGTCCAATAAAGCAGCCACATCTTATGCAGAAGCTCTGACTATTTTCATAATAAAACAAGAACACTGTGTCCAGTATGGTGACATTATTTTTCATTCATTTTCTCCTGTTTCTTTTTCTCTTGGAAGATACTTAAATTATTTCATAGAGGCTCTCTGTATGTCTTCCTGCATCAACTAAATCAAGATGTGGGCTGATTTGGGATAGTGATACACAGTCTTCTCAATCTTGATTCTTTGTTCCTAAAGACAGTAGAAGGATATAACTCTTAATTTTGATTGGCCAGATCATCCATTTCCTCTCTAGGATAATTCTATCAAAATTATTTTAAAAAATAAAATAAAAGATAACCTTGAAAATGTACTACAAAGCCTCATATGCCACATCTAGACGTGTAGCAATTTCTGGTTTGGTAAGACGGGTATCAATTTGTCATCAATAACCCCAGATCATAAATCCTCTCTTCAGGTGATGTCTGATCTCCCATTGTGAGTCAGGGTATTGTTCCTCCCATCAAGAATTCATTCACGTGTGGTGGCACTAATGCACAGAAATTCACAGGCACAAAGCCAAGAGAGAGCATTATATTATTAGGGCAATAAATGCCACACGGATGACATGAGCACAGGTATACAGATGAGAACAGTGGGAGCATGATCCTGGGAAAGTAAGCAGGAAGGTTATTTTATGGCATGTTTTAGTTACGGAAGTCGTCCTGTGGCCAGCGTCTGAGCGGAGGTTTTTTCCAAGTTCTCGGTGTTCATCAGAAAAAGAATTTTAGGAAGCACTAGTTACTCCAAGCAAGCAACAGTTTTTCTTGAAAATAGACACTCTCAGGGAGGAGAATGGGCAGGCTCAAAAGACAGCAGCTGAACCAGGAGACAGTGGTTTTAGATCTTTTGTAGTCTTACTAATCGAAGGGAAGAATATTCAAGGCCAAGGGGTTTGGCCTTTACTAAGAATTTGGGTAGTAATCCCTAGCATTGGGTTCCCTCCCATTTTCATACTTCATATGGTTGTCTCGGAACTGTCATGGTGACTTTAAGGCTAGAGAGAAATTTTAAAACCACAACATAAATGATATTATAATTACCCAAAGTTCATGTAAGGTGGCAGACATAGCAGACAAGGCAGTCAATGCCAATTCTTGTCTGTGGTTATCAGCCCCTCTATTTAGCTTAAGAGCTGTTTATTTTAACACCTGCCCCTGATCCTCAAGCCCCTGCATCCAGTCTCATCCATTTCCTATTCTCCTACTCTAACAATCCGGCTTGTTATATTATTATATTTTATGGCAGTAGTAGAGCATAAACATGGTGGGCATGAAAAATGTTTGTCCAGCTGAGTTAATTAATATTTGCTGGTTACTTAAGATGAAACAATTGACTTCCAATTGTCCTTAAGGTAAAAGCCAAAATCTTTTACACAGTCTGCAAAGTTAACTTTCTTTGAATGCATTGATTCTTGTCTTAAACTCCTGTTTATCCTTCAGATTACACCTAGAATCCACCTGGATATCTTCCCCCAATCCCTGAATATAGCATACATATCTGTTCCTTACATTACCTTTTGCACTTTACTCATCTATTAGTCAATTAAGTTCTTTGGTGGATCTCCTACAAGATTGCAAATTCTATAAAAAAGTCAGGGACTATAAACAGTAGCTCACCAGTTTATTCCCAGTATCAACACATAGTACATGCATACCATTCACAATAGATACAAAAAAAAAAAAATACTTTGGAATACACTTAACCAAGGAAGTGAAAGATCTCTACAAAGAGAATTATGAAACATTGAGGAAAGATATCACAGATGACACAAACAAATGGAAAACCTATCATGCTCATGGATCAGTACAATCAATATTGTTACAATGTCCATACTACCCAAAGTGATTTACAGATTGACAGCAATCCCATCAAAATACCAATGTCATGTCTTATAGATCTAGAAAAAAATAATTCTATGCTTCCTTTGGAGCCTGAAAAGAGGCTGAATAGCCAAAGCAATCTTAAGAAAACAGCAACAACAAAAAATCTGGAGGTATCACATTACCAGACTTCAAACTATACTACAAGACTACAGTAACCAAAAAGCATGGTAGTGGCAAAAACAATAGGGACACAGACTGAAGGAACAGAACAGAGAACCCAGATATAAAACCATCCACACGCTGCCAACTGATGTTTGCCAAAACAGACAACAATATACCCCAGGGAAAAGAAACCCTATACAATAAATTAAGGTGCTGGGAAAATCAGATAGCCACATACAGAAGTGTGAAACAGGATCCATATCTCTCACCACTCACAAAAATTAATTCAAGATGGATGAAAGACTGAAACGTAAGGCATGAAACCGTAAGGATTCTAGAACACAATGTTGGTTCTGCTTAGGTGATTTGTCTTTTTATTCTCTATGTTTGAAATCTCTCTCTGTCCCTCTGGCACCCTGTACTAATTCAGTTCTTCTCTCAAGGAAAATTTCCTAAAAGGTACCTTCCTAACAGCCAAATTTATGGCACCCCCTCAATCTTCACTGGCATTTTTAGACTATTATCTTGCTTTTGTTTTCCCATTGCACTTAACACTATTTTGAAATGCATTGCTTATTTAGTTGTTATTTTTTTTTTTTATTTTTCCATCCTTTAGAATGTAAGTGCCCTGAGGGAAGAAAAGTTGTTTCTGTCTTTTTTTTTTTTTTTTTTTTCCGCAAATTCTCCCTCACATCTCTAAGAGGGCCAGGGACCCAGAAAATATACGTGAATATCTTTTCTATGAGTATATGAATTGAGAAAGGATGAATGCATAATCAGTGAAGACTACAGCAATTCTAAAATTTAAATTTGATCTCACAGGGCAAAGAGGGTTTAATATTCAAAAAGAGGGAGGCAGATGTTAGGCAGAAGGAATGGTATGTGCTGGTCACTGAGGCATAAGAAAATTATGGTGTTTTTGTTTTTTTTTTCTCCCCTGAAGTGTTATGAGTGTCTTGGTCAGGGAACCCAGACAAGCCTACAAAAGTAAAAAGGTGAGAGTATGGCAGATTGTGGAAGGATCTCAAAGGTAATGCATTTATCTTCTCTTCTCTGAGCAATAGGAAGTCACACAAGGCATTTAGACTGCTAAATGAAATGATGCATTTGCATTTTAGGAAGATCAATTCAGCACTTGAATGGAAATGAAATGGAAGAGAAAGTGGCTGCCATCCAAGAAACCAGTTAGAAGACGATTGCCAAAGTCTAGGGAGTAGTTCTAAAGCATCTCCTATATGACTCTGAGTTTTGTTTTCTTTAAAATATGGCTCTGATGATATTGAGTATTACAATCAGCCTTTAAAAAATCTATTCCTCTCCCACAATTTTGTTTCTTTTTTAATGCATTTAATAGTTTTTATTCCAAGTTTATAAATGTAGGAGAATGTAAAGAGAAAGAGGAGTAAGAAAGATCAGACACATTTTCGAAAGCCTGTTCTAGTTAATATGCATATTATCAAAGGTTAAGCTACATAAATGCATTCGTAAATAGAGGATAAAGAGAGACTAAGGTAATACACATTGAAAAGCTAAGGCCAGAGGGTAAGAAGGCCAAGAGAAGGTCAGTATTACCATATGAGACTTAAATAGAGATTATGGGATGGTATATATGGTAGAAAAACAGTGACATTAAAATTAGGAACACTGGTAGGTGTCAGAGCAACAAAATGGTCATGAGGGTAAAGATGTTGACACAAATGCAACAACGTAGATAAACCTAGAGGACATTATGCTAAGTGGAATTTAGCTAAGCGCAGAAAGACAAATACCGCATGACCTCACAGATATGTAGAATATATTAAAAAAAAAAGTCAATCTCATAGTAACAGAGGGCGGCATCGTGGTTACTAGGGACTGAGGAATAAGGAGAAAAGGGAAACCATGGTCAAAGGGTACAGATTTTCAGCTATAAGATATATAAGTTCTGGAGACCTAATGTACAGCATGGTGACTATAGTTAATAATAATGTATACTTGAAATTTGCTAAGAGAGTAGATCTCATGTTTTCACCACATAGATACACATGCCTGCACACATAGATAGTAGTTATGTGAAGTGATGGATACGTTAGTTAGGTTGATTGTGGTAATCATTGTATCACCATGTATTCATATATTAAAACATCATGTTATGCACCTTCAGTATATACATTTGACAATGAATACATATATCAAAACAACACAGTGTATACCTTAAACATGTTTTTTGTCAATCATACCTCAATAAAGCAAAACTGCAATGAACCAAGAATTCTGTTCCACCCAGGATCCTGTTTTAACTCTCATCCCTGCTAATAGTCTGACATTGAGTGAGATTACCCTTTCCTCTCTGTAGAATTTACTTCCTTTCTCTCTTTAAAAAAAGAAATTGGTCTCAATGTGTTATTAAAGGTAGGGGTCCCCTGCTTACTAAAGCACTTCAAAGTAATGATGAAGATATTAAAATCACATTCAGTATTTCAGAACTCTAAAAGGAATTCTACGTTTTCTGACAAAAATACTGCAGCAGGTATCCACATCATCAGAGTTCCTTTTTATGTCGAAAAATATGATTCATTGTAATTATTTTGCATTGTTGGTGGCTCTGATTAGTAATTATATAGGTTCTGTTCATAAAAATGGAAACATTACTGCTGTCTTGAAGTGATGTATTTTGCAGACCAAAGTTTATCAAACAAGGACCAAAAGGAGAAACATATGTAACTGAAGAGATGCCCGAGAGATGCACTCAGATTTTCGGCACCAAATAATGAATGGTGGTTCCAGCTCTTTTATTGTTTTCCTTCTTAGAATTTTTAGGTGAGAAAAACAAGAGAGTTTTCCTTTGATAGCCTCAAAGAAGCATCTGTCAGAATATTTCCTCAGCAGATCCATGAAGAGTTAATACTATGAAGTGTTAATTTGTGTGAGAAAAACACACAACTGGGAATCTTGGGGCTGTTTTGTCATCTTTTCCACTGGTTTGCTATGGACAGTGAGGCTGTATCTCTGAGATTATAGAAGCTGTGCATGGATTTCTCTTATTCCTTTGCAACTAATTTGTTACCTTTACACATGAGAAAAAATATTCTATTTATGAAATTTCTCATTTCCCCCTAGTGGTTGGAGGGTACGTGCTTTCTCATCCTAGTTATTTGGCAAGAAAGCTCACTTTCCTTTTGATAGAAAATAATTTAGAACATGTAGAAATGTTGGTTTGGGGGAAAGCAAGCCCTGAAAGTTTATCTAGGGGATTACAGAATACTCTCTTAGAAACAAATATAACTTGAGAAACTAGGAAAATGACGAGAGGCATTAATTGGTATCAGAACATGCTCTGATGCCCTCTGAGGGGTGCCCTGGTATTGCATATATAAGATTAACACACACTGGGGTGTTTTTTGGAACCATCGGTTTATGCCTTTTCTCCAAATCTAATTATTATTAGGTCTTCATTTACTGCCAGTAGGGTCCCAGTCTGGATGATGCACTCTATATTTACCATATATATGGGACTAGATCCAGAACCAGGTGATTTCAGAAATTTCCTACAGCTTCTGTTCTATGACTTTGGTACATCCAACAGGGACCATCCCTTCTTTGTTTGTGGCTTTTACATTGGTACCCAACGTACCTCTTTAATTTACCTGATTCTGCTTTATCACACCTGAGGATTGGATTTGATTTGCCCTGTCTGGATTTGTAAATGGATTTCTTCATCTTTTTTTTTTTTTTCCAAAAAAACAGGAGGAAAGAAGGGTAGTTACTTTCCCTAGCAAAAATTGTGTTTTACCTACCCTTTGTTACTCACACTGTTTCCCTTGGATCTACTTTTAACAGTTAAATGTAGGACTTGCTGGGTTATGGATACCAATTTCTGTTTATTTTACGAACATCAGTTTCTTGTTAACACTATCTAGTGGAGAATTAAACTTCAGATCTCAACTCTGAACTTGACTTATTCCATCAATTATTTACCCATTGATCAGCTGTATGATACTAAAACATCATCAATTTTAAGTAAAGTTCTATTCCCTCAACTCTAAAAAGGAAATAGTGATACAGGACTTTGTGGGGGGGGGGAAACAAAAATGTGGGCAATAGCTCACCATAGCATATGACATATGTAAATATTGATCAAATGATAGTTCTTTTCCTAATTGAAAAATGCCAAATATATATAAAAAATGTTATCAGGGAATTGACATGTGACTACATGGAGCTTTTGATACTCTTGATTTAAAGTATCCACATATAAAATAATACCTAGGGTATCAACCAGATCTGGTTGGAATCTGATTTTTTGGTTTTTATTGTTGCATGACCAAAATTTCACATATTGGAGAGCCTTGGATTATATATAAATTGAGCAGACTTGAATGATTTAACAGAAGTTTACATGTATTATTGGGCACATAGCATTTACATGAGATATCATTTTGCATTCTTCTTCCTTCCTTACAGAAGATACATATGGTTGGGAGTGAAGCATGCAGTGCTTTGTAAAGAAGAAATCCATGATATTGAATGTGCCCACATTTGGTGCCTCTAATTCATTAAGGTATCCTCAGGTCTCCAGGAACTTCATCATTTTAAGAAAAGTGCACTGTCAATTGTGGTAGGGGATTGCCTACATGAGGCAGTTGTGATTTAACACTAAGTACAGAGTTTTTTTAATGAAAAAGTAGGGAAATTCAATCATGATGGCTGAGAGAGAATACAAAGTAATATTACATGAACTTCAGCATTAAAAAAAAGGCCTAAATAAATAAATGCAAGTAAAGAGAAGGCATAAAGATAAAAAATAGTCTGTCCTTTATCTGGAAATAGAATTTCAATATTCACCATCCAAATGTTACCTGTGCTGTTTCCCTACTTAAAATAGAAATCAGGTGTGCCTACTCTTTCTCTATGTACATTTCAGTTTGTCTGCATATACTGATACTTGAAAAATTCAAAGTCTCAGAGGCCATTTATATCTCTGCTTAAAATCATAGAAAACATTTATATAAATTTATTGAAAATATGTGTTAACAGGGTGATAGAAAATTTACAAACTTAAAAACTCAGGCAAGGGAATTTTATTGGAACTGGGCAGTAGAAACACTGCAATAATTCTAAAGCAATGTATTTGTTGGTTGTTCTCATTCTTATCTTAGTATTACATAGGTCATTTGTTAACATACAGTTGGCTGTCATGTACCCTATATGCTTGTTGTCCCAGTTGGTAGGGACAGGGCTGAGACATCTCACCTAATACCCAGGCTTCAATGGCCCCTTATGGACTCTGCAGTGTATCCTTTCTCTTTCCATCATTATTGTGAGATTTTATTCCACGTGGAGATGAAACAAGTCAGAACAGAGAGCCAATATGGCTTCATGAATATATGGTTTAGTTAAGGTGTTCATGACCACATCAGGCGGAGCAATGAAAAGCCAGCAGGTGTTCCCAAGATATTCTCTGCCATGTATAAATGCCCTCCCCATAGACAGGCCTTGAAGGAAATGCTGAAGTAATGACATGTGAAGGGGAAAGTTTTGTTATTTTATTCCCAGAGTCCGGAGGGAAACACACACACGCACATGCGCACGCACGCACACGCCACAAATTATATTTATTTTTCACTTTAGTTTTAACCTTTTAGTACTCAATTGTTAATGCTTGACCTTGCCTGGTCCATTGTTTTATCCATTTCTCCCATGAGGCTGTACAAACATCAGCTCATTGGATCAGAATTGATTAATGCCCCCTGGTTAGTGGAAGTGTCAACCCCTATATACCACTGGTTTTTAGTTTCTTCTCAAAGATTTGCTCTTGAGGATTTTCCTTAATTTCTTGTTAGTTCAACTAGGCAATACAACACATTTTTGTTGTATTTATCCAGGATTTTAAGGGCTTTATAATGATGAGTGTTTTACTGTGTTGATGTATTGATGAAAATGAAGTCAGACTATTCTACTTCTAAAAATATGCACAATAATATGTTTTTAAATAGAGATCCTAAAAAGACTTTACCATATATAACATTTATTATCAACTGAATTTCCTGGAAAACTTATTACTCTTTGAGATCAATGAAATTCTTTCCTGGGGGGATAGTTCCCATTCCTAGGCATAAAATTTTCAATTCCTTATCACTAACAGCAAGGTCTTAACAGAGTACCTAAAGGCTTCCCAATGCTGTTCTTGCTGTGGCTCCTGCCTCCCTCTCACCAGTACTTGCTTCATCCTCTGAGAATACAGTACAGCTAACACTTTTCACTTCTGACATTTCTGCCATATTGCTCCCCTTTATCTTGAAAACATTGCCATTCTTTCTCATATGTGAAAATCCAAGTCCAATGACATATCTTGTACAAAAGTTTCTTGGATACCTAAAACTAACCTAAATGTCCGACTTTCATCTTTGGCAGGTAGTCCATTTTAGCAATTGGCATAAAATTATATGCAATGAAAAGTAAATCACTCACCACAAACTTCTCAGTCCATATTACAGATACAATCTCCCAATAGCTTCTGGTGCATCCCTAAGATAAATAAATAAGTAAATACATATAAGTGATTATCTTGTAATTTTGTATTGAGAATTTGTATTGATTATCTTGTAATTTTGTATTGAGAATAATTTGTGTATTGCACAAATTATTCTTTATGCTTATTTTGTATTTCTTAACTGTACAAAAGATTGCTCTATATCATATAATACTTTATTAACCAATTATCATCATTCTCACAAACTGTTCAAGTTATAGGCTCATACATTTTGCTTTATAATTGGGCAATTTCCTTCCTTGAAGACAGGGGATAACAGGGGATGACTTGCTCATCTGAAGTGCCTACAAGGGTGGTAGGCATGGGGACATTCAGGATATAGTTTTTAAACAAAGGAAAGTGGGTTTAGTTTCTGCTCATTAATGTATTTTTATTTCAATGGGTAATGTTCATACAGGATTATCATTGCTCTGGAAATTCCCATAACTATTATGTTAATGTTTCAACTTTTAGGGACAATGCTATTCACCCTAAATTGTAAAGTAAATTTTATTGCACTCAATGTGGCTTAAAAAAAATAGATGAATTAGGAATTTGAAGTACCTTGACCATTGCTTCATTAAAAGAGAGAAAAAGTTCAGAATTCTCCCACACAGGCCTTGCATGCATGGAATCAGCTTTGCCCTTTTGAAAATTTCTAGCTGACCTTTAGAGAAAGCTGAGACTTTAGGGCTCAGCAGTAGTAATAACACAAAGTGTTGCTGCTACTATTACCATTTTGAACAAAGGAAAACTCATGAAAAATTTAAAACATGGTCTTGGTTACTTAAAAAATATTTTCAGCTCATGAATAGTAATGAACATTTAAAAAACAGGAATTATTCAAATGCAGATTGTTTGTGTGTGTGTGTGTGTGTGTGTGTGTGTGTGTGTGCATGTGTGTATTTTTGGAAGTTTCAATCTGCTACTTCCAAGTTGCACAGTTTGATCAGCTTTTGCAACTCTTTCCCTCATTTCCTCACCTGTAAGATGACTATAGGCATAGTGAGGCATACAGCACAGTAGCATTGCAAGGATCAAATATTAAGTGAAATATAAAAATTACCAAGCACATATGCTGCCAGATGGTGCAGCCCAGAGGAAAGACATTGGTTGGTAAAGAAGGGGATTAGAATTAGTTCTGTCTTTGCAGCTAACTCCCTTTTTATCCATTCCCCATTTGTGATCAAATGAGAAGTGTGCTCTGGATGCTCACAAAAGCCTTTTTCCTTTCTTTAAGTTCATGAAGTTGTCAGCTGTGGAACACCATCTCTTAAGCTACATCAGTATCCTCTCAGTAGTATGACATTTCACTGAATTTCATTACAACTCTTTACAACACATGCCTTTTTTTTTTTTTTTTTACATATTGTAAATAATTTTCAAGAAGTTATTGAAAAATCTACTGCTTCAAACTTAAGAAACTGACCAAGGAAAAATAAGACAGCAAGGGAAATATCTGATGAGAAAACCAACATCGGAGAGAAGTAAGGTGAATCCCAAGATGGCAGCTGCACAGCAGGCCTGGGAAGAAACTGGTGTTGGCTGGAGCAAGGGACAGTGGGAGTCTAGAGGAGGTTATCAGGGTAAAAACAAACTAAACTAATAAATGATCTAACTTTTCAATTGTACCATGAATTGTGTTGCAGGTTTAAAGAGCCCTCGGAACACATATAAAAGCTTGGATATTCAAAGAAAATTGAGAGAAGAAAAATGAGACAACTATTATCCATAAGAAAACAAAAACAATTGTTCAAACAGGGTATTAAGCCATGGTACATTTTTTGGCTCCGTAATGAATATTACTTATATAGACATACTATTAACATTATAAATATTTACTAATATTTAGAAATTGAGACATAATTTATTCGGCAAAAAGGACAAACGGCAGGAATGTAAGTGAGCTCAATCTGCATCTACTGTAAGAAAAACAATATGTGAAGTCTAAATTTAATTATTCAGCAGATAATCAGGATACACATTTTATTTTGATACATTGAGGTAAACACCAAGATAAAGAGCTAAATGAACTATTTTATTTTTTAAAAAATAGGGAGGAAAGTAGTTGGTGCTGCTAACAGGATAAAAAAGAAAGAAGAAAAACTTTGGACTCATTTTATGTTATTAATATAAATATTTCACTATTGCTTTTAACCTGATACATGTTCTTTTCAATAAGGTTGTACAATAACAGATACAAAACAAATTGTCAACGGATGACATATATAGAATGAGATTTCTATCTCATAAAACATTGATGGTACTAAATATATTCTTTCACATGTTTCTTATAGACAGTCTGTATGGTAAAATTTATTATCACCCAGTATTATTGAGGAAGAAAGCAAGGTGTTAGGAAATAATGGTATCTACAGATGCTAGTGAAAAGAATCACTCTTGAAGCTTTGGACATTAAATAAAACATAATTGACTTTTCAGAGAGCTGCCACTTTTAGCATTGACTAAATCTCTGCACTCCTAGTTAATTGACATACAAGGACTTCGAAGTTGCTGTTGACCCCTGGTATACCTTCTTCCAGATAAACAGGCCCATGTTAGATACAGCACTCTGCCCCCATCTCTGGGGTGGTCCGAGGTCAAGGATGCAAGCCCTAAGAGCTTCTTGCTACCTTAAACATTATGGCAATAGACTTGCAGTTTAACAGGTTAAAAAAGCTATAAGGAAAACACAAGTGTGTTACTACAATACTGTGATTTCCATTGTGGTAGAATTTCATTTGCTGTCACTGGGAAAAAATACAAATAATTAAAAATAATGTGCACAGAACTGACCTGACCAGTAATGAGATAATAATTTTTCTAGCTGTGTGTTTGGATATTGAGTTTGCAATTTTATCCTCCAATGCTTCTGGGTATTCTTTCACTTTTATTGATTACTGACAACAGCTGCCTTTAACAAAAAGGTACTCCAAAGGCCAAAAGCTCAGTGCTTCTGGCAAAGGCAAGAATCTAGGCATCATAAAAAACACCTACGTTACTATACATTTACTAATATTTTTCTGTATAAACATTTCAAATAGGATGGAGTCATGGAATACTTTTTGTCTTGATGACAATCTGTTTAGTACCTGATAGCTGTAGATTCCACATATAGCTATGATTATTACTATTACTAATGATAATTAAACTTAAGGGGAAAATGGTAGAAAAATATTATTGTGACAATATGATTTCTTTCCTGGGACACCTATTAACATGCAAGAACCAACACAATTTGACCATGACGAATACTTACTAACACATACTTTTGATCTTCTAAATAACACCACTAATTTATCCTTCCATGCACAGATGGATGCATGTAATCATTCCGATGTTTGACAAACCATTTTCCAGGTACCCACCACAAACCTGTCCTGGTTCTATCCTCAAAGGATATGGAGATGACAAGCACAGTTCATACCTTTTATATAAGGAGACAGAATACAAGGACGTAGTTTTAATAAGAAATAACAGATGGGGTAATCAAAGTAGAGGAGGCCACAGCTAGAGTCCAGGGTAAACTCAGCTCCACGTGTTACTTGAGGATCCCCTATACAGGTGGTTCTGCTTGGCATTTCTTTTCATAAGAAGGAAGACTCAGGGAAATGAACCTGGGTCCAAGGGAAGGGGTGATTCTAAACATATCAGTATCTTGCTTCTCTGATTGTCCTCCAGCCCAAGCCTCTTTCTGTTCTCGCTGAATCCTAATGTCAGGACTGACACTACAAGAATGAATAAAAATTATAATCTGTCTCTCCTCTCTTTTATGTCATCTCCATGCACCTGATACTGAGACAACTGGGAGAGTCAAAGACAGAAGTCAGACAAAGATCAAAGCCCAATTTCATTCTAACTATGTCCTCTCTGGGGATGTATCTCCTAGAATTTTCATCAAAAACCATTATCTTCATGGTATACCACAATGTCATACTCTGAAACAGACCTTAAGTAGATATTACCTGCCCTCTGAGCTGTAGGTAGCGGAAAGATAAAACAATGAAGAGTCTATTTTTTTCATTTGGCCTTGGAGAGTTTAAAATAAGAATAGGAGAATAAGTAAAAATGTTTAATAATAATGAGAGACCACTTAAAACAGATTTTAGCTCGGCTTGTCCCCAAAATTTAGCTTATTATTTCTTCTTAAATTTAGCTTATTTTCTTACTAAACCCTATGTTAATTTTGAAACTGGGAGGGGAATTAGCAATATATCACTTAAATATAGTTAAGTCAAAACAAACCCAGTGTTTTTTGTATTAACAGCTGTTGAGAGAAAACAATTTGCAGGAGAATTGCAGGCATAAATTGGAGAAGAAATACTATTTCAGATGTCCCTTATATTTCTAACTTAAACACGCTTCAAAGTATCTTCAGATATTGATATCACAAAGCTTATTTTACTCTCCCCCAGCACAAAGAAGGAAGATGTTTATCTTATACAGATTTTTGCCTTACTGAACATTTTTTTCTTGGCAAAAGTGTGCTTTCATTGGTTTAATAGCTGAACAAATGGTGCTTTCAATCTTGTGTAATTTGGTCTAAGTATCTGTCATTTCCTATGATTAATGCCAGATGGACCCTGGGAACATTTCTAAGAGTTCACTGCTAAAATAAAGAGAGGGTGCAAATATTAATACCTACCCAGGCACAGGTGGTAGAGAAGTGTGTGGGTAAAGAGGCATCTGTTTTAACAGGAGACTATACATGTGGCTTTGTAATAAAGGTACAAGATCAAGGCTGACCTCTTAAAACAAAATGCAACAAAATAAGGACCAAAAGTCTGGTTTATCTCTCCTCTTAAGTGACTACAGATTCACTTTACTGAGCATTTACTGCCTACTGGGTACTGGGCTAACCATTGTCTGTACAACGAGGTTCAATGCTTATCTCCATTTTACAGGTGAGAAAATAGACTCTGGAAGGTTAAAGAACTTACGAGATTCATACTTACAAAGTGGCAGAGGTGAAATTTTAATCCAAAACCTTCTGACTTAAAACCTGTTCATACTCCACTGCATAATGATTATAAAATCTTGTAATTTTAGGTCTGAAAAGGATGATACTATTCAAAAATCAACCACCCAAATCTTTCACCAGAATTCTTTTCACGGCATAAACAGGTGATCCTCTAGCCTATTTAAACACTTCTACTGTTCATGACTCTGAAAACTTTTTCAGTCATATTTTCCCTTTCTGACCATCACATAGTATATTTGTCCATTTCTTCACTCCTTCACCCACATGGCTGCCAGTCTGAACTTCTCAAATACAGATCACAGGAAAGCTATCCCCTTCTAACCCCTTGAGGCTCTCCATTGGCTAAAGGATAAACTGTAGAATGCTTCCCAATGTGACAAAAATCTGTCTTTCTAGCTTTTTTCTGTTCCCAAATATTACGAACAATAGTGAGTAACATCAAAGTACAGTTTCTAAATTCTATGAAATTTGTGTCTCTGTATCACTGGTTATGCTACTTTTGCTGTCTAGAATACTGTCTTTCTAGACTTTGCTGTCTGTACAAAGTCTACTCTTAAATTGAGACCCATTCCGACGATCAACTTATTTGAGAAGTCCTATTAGATTCTTCAGTCAAAACCAGCCTCACGCAATATTGAGTTCTATCGTTTTTTGTTTACAGAATTCTGTAGCCAAATCAGCACATTCTGATTTATTTCAAAATCTTTTCTTTCTCAATGGATTACAAACATCTTGGAGATAGTTTTCATAATATCTTGTCTCCTTCTGTTAACTTACATACCTGGAACATAATAAATGCTCAGTAATTATTTGAGACATGACTTAACTTGAGCTATAAAGCTGCTGACAAGGTCATATTTTGTTCTCACTTCATTGGCAATCTACCCCTTATATTTAGACTTTAATTTTGTCATCTCTGCACTATGCTGTAGCATTAATTCTTTTTTAATTATGCTTATATATATATTTATCAAGGCTTAGCTCATGTGGGCTTGGTTATTACATGATTATACCTCCAAATAACTCATGTACACATAGTGATAATGTAGAAAATCAAACTTAATTTAGGCCAACTTATGGACAATTATACACAATAAGTAGGCAGTGCCTATTTATCAGAAACTTTTTCAATGCTAAGTGTTTATTTTCTTAAATCAAGAAATTCCCATGATGTGCAACTTTA
>CM052442.1:127539025-127630542 GCA_028533085.1 Varecia variegata
ATTTCTCATTGCTAACATTGTTTAGTGCTAAAACTGGCTAAGAGAAAATAAGATTTACGCCTTACTACCTATCAGTTCATCCACATAGTATCTGTCTGCATCCCTGCCAAGAAACCTACATGCCATTTATTCAACCATCAAAGAAGCCATGGCACCTACTACAGACAAGTTATTGTTCCAGACACTGAGAATTTTCCATCCTCAGTGGGATCACAGCATTTCTGCAGAGTTCTAAGTTCCAACTGAGCACTGGAACTTAGCAGAGGAAACCTCAGGAAAAGCAATGGAACAAGAAAAAGAGGCGTATTTTGGGCACACATTCAAAGTATTAAATATAAAGCTATATTTTAGCTAGGGTGTTAGAAATAAATAAGAAGTCCTTCAGAAAATAAGAGTTTGAAAAAAATTCTAGACAAGCAGAAAAGCATGGAAATTTTACTGTTAGTAAGATACATAATACTCTTTCATGTCTTCACGCATTTCAAACGCTGACCTCTGACTCTGTAACATTTCTTCTCTTACACAATTTGATGCTATTAAATTTTCAAGATCAAGTAAAACTATTAATTTCTTTTTGTTTGAGGTCTGCTCACCTACTCAAGCTGTAGTATTTGTACCATCCTCTTTGACCTGGTGGTGAAAAAATATGATACAAATTCTTTGCGGTGGATTCTGTAGTGATGCACCAAGACCTTCCCTTTATGGCCAAGAAAAATCACTCACAGCTGCTGGAAATATCTGCTGCTGATGGTCCACAGCTGTGTCCTTCATTAGATGGTCCACTTAGCTTCAGGACCTTCACCCAGGGGTGGCCCCTTGTCATTTACTGGCTGATGACAGAGGCCCATTTCCCTTACTTAAATTTAGGACAAGTGAAAATATCCTTTATGAGCTCAGCTTTGTTGGACTCATCAAGTGATAATGTCAGCTGGGATTATAAAAGTGGATCCAACATTTACTGGGATAGAGTGCCTTACAAGCAGGTGGTTCAGGATCACCCACTACTGTTGTGCTTGTGCCTTGCACCCCTCCCCCCACTCATACTTATGGCTGCATGGACAGGGGCTGGAAGTGATGAAAGAGAAAATGGATGAATGTGGTTCTTCTAGGGATTGGCTCAGTATGTGGATCTGAGATGCAATTTGCTTTACTACATCCCCATTAATGAGTGGTCATTAAAGATAGTAGAAAGAGAAAAAAATGATAGGCAGATCTCTGGGTGGTGGACATGGTCATTCAGTATGTGTGAAAAGCAGTGGCCTGAGACTAGAATATACATGGATTCATAGGTAGTTGCAAATAGCCAACACAATTAGTCAGAGGTCTAGAAAGAAAAAGATTGGAAGATTATGGATAAGGAGATCTAGTCGGCAAGCATGTAGATGGACATATGAGAGCAGGCACAGAATATGATATCTTTATATTGCATGTTAACACCCACCAGACAGTATCCACCCTGAGAAAGACACTTAACAAGAAAGTAGAAGCATACTCCAGCCAATTGACCTCATTTGACCTCTGCCATTGGTCATTTTAGGGAGATGTATTTTGGTGCATGAACACAGTAGCAAAGGTAGTGGGACAGAGGTTATATGAGGGCAACAGCATGGATTGCAATTCACTGAGACTGATCTAGGTATTTCATTGCTGAATGTACAACATGATAGAGACAGAGACCAGAGCTGAACCCCCAATATGGCACCATTTACCATGGGAACAACTCATCCACTTGGTGGGAAGTTGACTACATTGGACTCCTTCCAACTTGGAAGAGGCAAAGATTCAGTTTGAGAGAAATAGGTACATATTATAGGTAGAGGTTTATGTCTCATGCTCTCTGGACATTGGCCAGAACAACTAAAGTGCATTTGATATGAGATACCACATATTACCCACTCCACAGAAAAGGAGCCACACTAGTGGGCACATGATGATGGATTACTGGTTTTATTGTATACCACATCTTCCAGAAGATACCAGTCTAATATAATGATCTCATAAAGATGCAGCTCAGACCCATCAAGCAGCTTTTTACATTAGAAAAGGAGACATTTTCTGGTAAAGAAGCAGCACCATCCCCTAGATGCAGTATACATCCTAAATCAAAAGCCATACTGTGTACACAAAAGGTGGCATTTGTGGATTTGGAAACCATTAGTATGATGCTGCACAATGGGAAAATGGAAGAATGTTTTTCCTCTCAAGTGGTGGCTATGTGTGTGCAAGTGCATGGCTGCAGGAGGTAGTTGTAGGCATGTATGTGGTGGCGAGGGCTGGCAATAGGGTTTGTCACTTGTGTGCAAGAAGCAGCTGCCAGGGCTGGGGCTGGAGGCATGCACATGTGCAACTGCAAGGGACAGCTGTGGGCTAGCATGTGGTGGTGGGGGCTCGTGACAGGGGTCAGGATCAGCTCAGCTATATGCACACTCATAGCTTCAGGGATTAGGACTGGTATAGGGCATACATATGGCTAAAGGGGCCAGCTTAAGGAGCCAATGCTGAGGTGAGAGCTGGGGCCAGCAGCAAGAGCCCAAGCTGTCTGCAGATATGAACACAGTATCCTTGCTAGGTCTTGGGGCCAGGTTGCCATGTCAGCAACAGCTGGAGTAGCTGTAGAGAGGGTGGATGGAGAGGCATGGCTCAGGTTGCTGGAGTCTAAGAAGGCAAAAATCTACAGGGCCCTCAATGGTAAAGGCAGTGGGTAGTCCACGGAGGCCATGTTGGCTGTTGGTTTCCTTAGCAGTGAAAGTTCTTGGGTTCCTCTGTGGAGCAGATCTCTGGGGTCCATGATAGTAAATACTGTGAGTTCCCTGGCAGTGAAAGTTGCAGGGAGTTCACATCAACTATGAGGACTTTTGAGGTCCTCAGTGGCAAAAGCTATTGGGGTTCTCTGTAAGCAGCCACCTGGGATAGCAGTGGGACCCGCCTAGTGGACACTGGTAGCCCTGGCCTTGTACCTTTGTTACTAGCTATCTCCAGATGTCTCAGCCATGCTGATCTCCCTGGCAATCTGCATGGGGTAAACCCAACGCAGGTCCTTCAGGCAGTGTTCCACAACACTGGAGAAACTGGTCACTCACCCTGCTCTCCTTTCCCTGTGAGGGGACCTCACAAGCTGGACAGTTCCCACTCAGCACTGTGCTGACCTGGGGGATTGGATGATGCAGGGAAAAAATCAGACTCTTCTTCCTATCCTTATTGTGCTGTTATTCTCAAATTTTTGCTCCACTGTGTTGTCAGAACTTCTTAATAGGACTCCTCAGATCTCCAGAAATACTTTTGTTCATGGATAGCTAATTGTTGACTTTTGGCAACAAAAAAGCCCCCACCATTTAGACAAAGCTCTTTCCTTTTGAGGGGAAAAAGACTGGGATTTCCTCCTCCACTATCTTAATTATGCCACTCTGTTTTTTTGTTGTTGTTGTTGTTTGTTTGTTTTGTTTAAGAGGATAATTACAAATCCACAATAACAGACTTTTTGTGTATGTGTGTGTGTGTGTTTAAAATTTGCTTTGTTGTGCATTTTTTCTTTCTGAATCCTGGTAATCACATAGCAATTATGAAACTGAGACTATTGACCTGATGAACACAATCTTCTTTATGAGTTAAATGTCAATTAATTTCAACTAAAAGAAAACCGATTCATCTCTATCACAGACTTCATCAAGACTTATGCGTTTAGTTTTCGAGAGGTTTTGTGAGATATGTTTATGGATCCAAGGACACAATCCAAAGAAGCCTACAAGGAAAACGTAAAAAAATGATAAAAGTAACAAACCATACAAAGCAAAAAATACAAAGACGATATACCCCTGTGACGGATATTTGGTCAAACACCGGAATGGATGTTGATGTGAAGGTATTTTTTAATGTGATTAACATTTAAATCGTTAGATTTTGAATAAAGCAGATCGCCTTCCATAATGTAGCTAGTCTTCATCCAATAAGTTGAAGGCCTTAAAAGACTGAGATCCCCTAAGGAAGAAAGCATTCTACCTCCAGACTACCATCAGATTTGAGATTGCAAGATCAGCTCTTCCCTGAGTCCCCAGCCTGTGGGCCTGTCCTGCAAATTTCAGAATTGCTAGCCCTTAAAATCATGTGAGCCAATTCTTTAAAACCTCTTTTGTCTGTCTGACTCTTTTTCTCCATCTCTCTGCGTATCTCTTTCTCTGTCTCCATTTCTCTCTCTCTCTATATATATACACACATACACATACATACACACGAGACATAACGCTAATATTAATACATCTGAGTAAAAAACAACAGTTCTAGAACAATTTTAGAGTTGACAAAAATCAACTTCTATTATTGTAACATACGGCTATAGTAAAATATGTAGTTTCTCAATTGAATTTGGACTATTGTAATTTAAGCAAATACTGATGGGAGTGGTTGTGGTTTTGGTTTTAGGATTTTATTTATTTTTAAAAGCACAGTAACTCTTTTTTTAAAGAAATAAAATGCCAATACTTTCATGATGCACTGTCTGTGGCCATCAGAACTCCATCTATTTTCAGATAATCTGCTTAAGGATTACAGGGATTAGTCAATACTTTTTATTAATCAACCCTTCAGCTTTAAATTAATTTAAAACCAGTTTATTTGGAATAGAGGTGAGTTACTTTTTATCTCATTAAAAAATAAGCAACAAAAACATTTGTGCAAATGAAACCAGATTTTGATTTGTGTTCATAGTTGTGGCTCTTTAGGATTGAATGTTTAAAAATGAAATTGATATTTGCCACAAAATGTTAATATAAATTTGTTCTGATTTTTAAGGGTTGGTCATTTTTTAACATTATGTGCCTTATTTAATTTGTGAGTTATGATATTTTGATAAATTATGTCTAAAAATCACAGTATTTTATGCTTTTTTTTTTTTACAGTAATGATATAAATTTATTTATTTTCTAAAGAACATACAAAGAAGTGACTTTTGCTCTTGGGATTTTTAATCACTGGTGATGGATATCACTGAAGTCCACAGCATATGGCCTAATTTTTTTTTCCAAAATGTTAAGGGATACACCTATTTTTTATTACATAGGTAGCTTTTATAATGCTTGAATCAGGGCTACTAGTGTGCCCATCACCCAATTCTTGATTCTAACTCAATGTTTGGAAACAGGAGCAAGACTTCTTTTTTAGTACCTCTTTTGATAAGTTCAGATATATAATCACATGCTCAATAATCAATCAAACTATGGCCTAGATGTCTAAGGTATATCCTTTTCACTGGTCAAATATCAAGCAAGAGCATGTATGTCACACCAAGAGCAGCATCATTTGCCAACACATCTTTGGCCATGAGAAGATGTTTGTCACTTTACCAGCAGTCACTTCTGAGATACTGCAGTAGAACAAATTACACAAAAAGCTGAAGGAGCTATGGAAAACACTGTAATTATTTTCCCTCAAAGATCAAGTTTTCTTTCACAATAGAAATGTAGATGTTGGATCCTACGATTTCAGTCACACTATAGGATACAAAATGACCAATGGGATAACAGCCTGGTTGACAACAATTTGGGTGGCTGACCTAAAAGTCTGATTGAAGTATTGACTTTTGAAATATGGGTTCTGGGAGAACTGTGCAATTAAATAAAAGCAGCACACAAATTATACATTAGAAGATTTTCTAATGTACCACCGCTGGATGAGTAATAGTATAAATAAAATGTATGCAGTGATCAAGGTAAGCAACTCCTAAGAGCTGGGCTAGCACTGCTGTGAAGCTTTGTTGTCTGACTCTCTCCCAATTCTGCAGAAGACACAGAGCAGGAAGCCAGAGCAAGCCTGTGTAAGTCCTTCTGAATCAGAAACTTGGTATCTCAGAGATAACAACCTGTCCTTGCTTACGAAGGACATCCATGGGAGCCAGAGAAAGATGGACCATCAGCCGATGGTAGGACTCTTTCTTTTGACATGTTTATTTAATGGAACTTTCAATCAACTTTTCAAGGAAGGCGAAATTAACTCATTCTATACGTGGGTAGTGAAGGTACTAAACGAGGTACCCGATCATCTCTAAACCCAACGCATATGACTAGATTAGGAATGACAAGGAAAAAAAAAAAAGTAAATAGAGAAAATGCTTTATCAGTTCTGTGTAAGGTATTTTGCTCAGTGATTTAATTCACTTCATTTCATTTTCAGAAAAAAAAATTCTGCAGTTTGTATATTATCTTCATTGTGTAAGTAAAATGGTGAATCTTGAGTATTTTGCCTACAATTACAAGACATGTCAAGAATTCAGATCCATGCTTGTTTTACCTAACATCTATACTCTTTCTACTACACAATAATGTCCTTCTGTATGATCAATCAATTAATTATACAACATAAGTGGAAAGATTATGATTTTCTAGAAAGTCTATGGCCACTGTTAGATGTTATAAGTGGCGATGTTCGGAACAAAAAAAATAAATCCTGCATAGAATGAAGTATGCACATCTCTTTTTAGTGTCTATTGGACATGTATCCTTATATCATTTTAGAGTATTGTAATAAGAATTCTACTGATTCCTGATATCTCTGGTTCTTTACTTCTTGAAAGCACATGGGAAAACTGAAGTTCCCTAAACTTTTGAAATTGGGATGGTTAAGTACCTAATTTTATGTCAATAAAATATATGAGAAGTGGGTTGCCACTTGCAGGTCAAAACATTTAATTGCCAATTCTTGATTTTTCAGCTCTCTCTTTCCATACCACAATAAAGCTGAAAACATTTGCGTGTGATTAAATCATAAAATGGCGAGTGTGAGTGGGTGGACGCAAATCCACCACCAACTTGTATTGAATATGTAACACGGATATGAGAAATAAAATTTAGCTACGTTAAGCCATGAAGATTTTTGATATCTAGTTACTGCAGCATAATCTAGCCTCTCCTGACTGATGAAGTTAAAAGTGAGTAATTATTTTTCTTATGTATTATTCTTTCTTCGCAAAGTAGAGTAGCACTTGAAGTAGCTAATATGGGGAAAATATCAGAAGAAAATGCTTCCATGCTCATTACTGCATTCCATTTTTACTACAATTTATTTTTTATCACCTCATTTTGAAGAAGAGGGTGTTCAGGTGCATGGAAGTAAAGGAATTTGTTCTCTGCCGCACAGCAATTACCTGAAGTCTGGATGTGAATGCAGATAATCTACCTTTTAGCATAGGATTTCTTTCTCTTGTCCACAGCCAGTCCCAGTTCTTAGTGCCAAATCCAATAAATGTGTTTTAGATCTAAATGGACTCTTTTACTAGGTTTTTGTGCTGCATTTGACGTTATTGATGTTGTCCGCCTCAAAATTCTCTATTCTCTTGACTTTTGTGACACCACTTATTTTTATTCACTCTTTTATCTTTCTTTGCTTCCTTCATGGACTTGACTCCCTTTACCTGTCCCTTAAATATTCATATTTATGTGTTCTAAGATAATTTCTTTCCCTTTGCTAACATCACCAACTGGGTGATCTCATCCACTCTTACGATAGTAATTCTCATTTTTACACTAATGATGCTCTAATTTATAGGCCGGTACAAATTCATTCTGAAATTTAAAGCTCTATAGCCAGTGCCAAGGAGGCATCTCCTTTTGAACATCCCCAAGGTAACTCAAACCCATTATACCCATTTAAATGCATCTTTCTTCCCATCTTCAGGTTACATGGTCCCCAGAATTTAAACAAATTTCATTCCCTTCACCTAGTCACTTAATCCAGAAACTTGGACATCACTCAAAACCCATCCATCTTCACCACAACACAACCTATCAAATTCTGATACAAGTTGATTATAACTTCTGGATAATATGGATATTTTCTGTCCATTTCCCTCCTTCTGCCAAAAATTCAGATTCTTTTTTTTTTTCTTTTTCATTTTTTTTTGGTCTTTTCTATTGAACTTATGTGCAGACGATAACTAGGCATTCGGATGCCATCTCCACCCTTTTTTTTCCTCAAAGTCACACTGCTAGCTGTGTCCTGTTCCTGTAGTATATTTTCATCAACCTTTTTTGAAGTATAATACATAATACATTTTGCAAACATATTTTTTTTTGAAGATTTTAATAAGACAACATTCTTAATGACTTAATTACCTCCTAGAAGCCTCAGCTCCTAATAGCATCACACTGGGAGTTAGGATTTCAACATATAAATTTTGGGGGTGGTGCTATGATATGAACGTTGGTGTCTCCCCCAAAATTCATATATTGGAAGCTAATACTCAATGTGATAATACTAAGACAAGAAATCTTCTGGCAAGTTATTAAGTCATGATGGCAAAGTCTTCATGAATTGGATTAGTGCCTTTATAAAAGAGGTTGAAGGAAGTGGCCTTGCCCCTTCTGCCATGTGAGGACATGTAAAAGGTGCCACTATGAGGAACAAGCCCTGACTAGACACCAGATCTGTTGCTGCCTTGACCTACGACTTCCCAGCCTCCAGAACAGTGAGTAATAAATTTCTGTTGTTTATAAGCCACTCAGTCTAAGGTATTTTTGCTATAGCATCCTGGACAGACTAATACAGGAGACACACACATTCAGTCCATATCATACGCCTGTCAGACTCAGCTGCCACTGTCTCTGATCTCCACTTTCTCAGCTCAGCAGACAGCCTTGCACAGGGCTTGAATGCTAAGGAATTTCCCCTGGAAAGATATCTGGGCAGTGAGAGTCATCTCATGAGTTCCCCCTTCCCTCAGAGACCTCTTGGTTGCATTGCACGTTGTCTGAGCCTGAAATATGTGATCTCGTGTCTTTTCCAGTTTTAGTTTTCATGGTGAAAATTGCTAGCTAGCCTGGGAACTGGTACTACCTGAAACATACGTTTTATGATATAATTTTAGCTACATTATGTCCATGCTAAAAATCTCTTAAATTATATGTATCAAGGTAAGTTCAGCATTTTTGTGTGTTTGTTTTTGTTTTTCAAGCCCCCTGTTGCCTGGTTCCTTGAGTTTACTCTTCAGCATCTTCTAATCTTTTCATTTCTGAAATTCTAAATTGCAAACACCATGATGCTGCTTGCTCCCATACATGTCAACACTCATGTTTTGTTGTTTGACACCCCAACTTACACATATGAAAAGGTTTGGGATCTCCAAAATGCTTTTGACATCACTTAGATATGTTTGCCCCATATACTGACAATGGGCTACTGAGGGACTAAGGGTACGTGCAACAACTGTGTGAACAAGAGTTCTGAGAATCCACCCCAGATGGTGAAAAATAATCTTTTAAATCTTTCAAGCAGCAAATGATCAAATGTCAACAGTATCATTCAGATAAACAAATGATGCCAGGTTTTCCTTTGTTTAAGGAAAGAAGCATGGCTTTTCCCTTGATTGGAATGAATCAGGTATGAGAAGGGGCATTTCTTTTAATGTTCTTATAAAATACTAGCTCCAAATGAGAGGTCAGAAAGAAAAAGGATAATCAAATATTCTAAAAATAATAAACTTAGAGGAATACACTTCGAAGACCTGTAGCTTAGCATATAAATAAAGCTTTATACATTCCATTCACATATTTATCAAATATTTATGAATCACCTGCAATATATAATATTTACTGGGGATACATAAAGATGACTGAGACCTTCCTTCTCCCAGAATGCCTTTTTAGATAGTTTCTTGGACATGCCCTAGAGGAAAAAAACAAACAAACAAACAAAAAAAAAAACCCAAAACACTTTCTCTTCAATTGGAAAGTCCAAAGGTAAATAGCTTAAAAGAGAAGCATTTAAGTATATTTCTCATTAGCTTAGCAAAGAGAGATGAGATGGAATAAGAAATGAAAGATTTTTTTTTTATCATGGAAAGAAACCACTTAAAGTAATTAGGGTAAGATTTTGCTACAACAATAGCACTAATGAGTTCACCAAAAATATTAACAAATAGCATTTGTTTAAAGATTTTCCTTCAGATCATTTTAGGAGTCATGTTATTTGTGCCTTAATGATACCTAAATTGGACAGATCATGGGTTATTTTCCCCATTTTATGGATAGCAAACTTTGGATTCTGTGAGTATAGTGATGTCACCACCGTAACCACATGTCCTCAGCATTCATCATTTCTACATACGTTCATGGTTTTCTACTTCCAGAACTTGTGACATTGGACTGAGAGTTTTCTCTTGCAATTGGAGCAGGCTCTTGACCATGGGGCAGGCCAGAAATGACAGGGATTGATGCCGCTGGAGCAGTGCTTGCCAGTGTTGGACAGGAGTTGGTGAGTATTTGCCCCAGTTTCCTCACTCTTCTAGGGAGACATGAGGCTTTCGTATATATTATTTTCAGTCTCCCAGAGGTCTTAAGTGGGACTGAACTCTTATTTGCCCACAACTGTGACTTGTTCATTAATGTACACAGTATGGACTTTCCTCTCTTTTCCCTATGTCTCCCCATTGCCCTACTATGCCGTCTAGCTTTGCTTCTTAAATAAAAACCAACAAACAATAAAAACAAACAAACTTGCCAACAAATCTTTGTCACAGGTAGGCTTCCAGGGGAAATAACTTTTGAAGGGACTACCCTAAATTCACATAGCTAATAATCAGTGGCTGTAGGACAAGGACACATGCGTCTCAAATCCAGACATTGATAACTTTAATCCTTAAGAATTCAACTGAGATAAAGGTCCTCCCATGGAGTTTTTCTTTCATGCCATCTTCTTATCAAATGGGCCTTCATTTAACCCAGGTAATTTGACTTCCAGTTCAGCTCTATTTCCCACTAACATGTGCTAGTTAATATTTTTGAAAGACATTATAATTCAATGGAAAGAGTAGGGATTTGATGTAAGAAAGATCTGAGTTTAAATCTCTTTTGCGCCTCCTTACTTGCTGTAAGTATTAACTTATTACCTCGAGTTTCAGGAGGCTCTTTCAGAAATTAATGCTAATAATAAGAGTATCTAAGTCACAGAATCTTCATGGGTTAAATCAAATAATATGCATGGAATACTTCACATAGCTTTGTTGGTACTAAATACATTACACCTTCTATTATGATGATTATTTCTTCTTTGAGAGTAATATTTTCTCATTTGATTTTGTTTTAGTGGCAAATGAATACTTAGGATAAAATCAGGAACTGGATTTATTGATCTCTTTGAGTAAATGGACAAACAGAAGACTACTTATATGAGGGAAGCTACTCTATTTTAATGCACAGGTAAAGAGCTCCAACAGATCTGTAATCCCCTCACAAGCTTTGGGATGTCTTGCTGTAGAACCAGCATTTTGCTAAAGAGCAAATAACTCTATCTATTTATACCAGTTGGTTTCCCACGGATATTCTCCCTGGCTCCAGGTGACAATATATGAAAGCTGAGCTTATCTGGAAGGCATTAAATTACTTTTGTTTAAAAAAACAGAATAACAGTGTGATTCTGTCTAGGCAGGATTGTTTATTCCTAAGAATCCATAATGTGTTTCTATGAATAGCCAAGCCTTATAACCTTTGGCAATGCCAATATAATAGCTATCAGCTAATAGGTGACTTCAAGGTGTCAGGTCCTTTATATATTTTATATAAGTTTTTACAATGTTGATGCGAAGTGGGTAGAAAAAAAAGAGACTCTAGTTTGTTAAATTACTTCTTCAAGGTCAAACAGCAAGTGCTTGATGCTAAAGTTTGTTTTATCCTGCTCTGTATGGTTTCAAAAAGTGCTGTGGTTAAAAAAAAAAAAAAAAAAGTGTGATGAGGAATGAAATTTACTTGAGGATTCTGAGAAGTCTTCAAAGAAGCATTGATTTGGAGTCTGATAGTATTGAATATGTTTTCCTACATGCCTGGTACTCTTCTAAAAGATTTTTGTGCATCAACTCTTTAATTCCTTATAATAAAGCGCGCATCCTGAAAGATCAATGCCATTTTTAGCACATTAAGATAGGAATTGGAGGCAAAGAGAAGCTGAATGACTTCACCAGACTCTCACAGCCAGTAAATGGCATGGAATTTGGACCTGTGCAGTCTAGCTCAGGAGCAAGCACTCTATGCTAAACTTATTCTTAGTGATGGAATATGATTTCATTATAAAGAAGAAAAGACAAAGAGAATGAGGAGATTCTAAGGAAAGTGAGCAGTGTGTGCGGCAATTAAAAGAGTCCTGAACATAAATGATGGTGTGTCCAAACCATGTTCTATAATATGCTGTGAGTTAAGTTAGCATTAGGAAATTCTGATGGATACTTTCAAGAAATGACTAAATATAATAAAATTGTCATTTACTTGAAAGCATCCTTGTGGTTCTCAAGAGGCACCACAATTTCTGAAAAGCTTGATGGTTTAAAAAGTACCAAAAATTAAAATAGAGAGAGAGAAAATTAAGAGAAATATGACATCATGTCCATTAAAGGACAGATTCTAAGAAATGGCTTTTTAAGCTTGTACAAAACTGATTCCTTAAACTCTGGTTTATTTGACCTACATATTGAATTGCATCTCAAGCTAAACGTCTGACTTCCTTAATCTCGTTCTCTCTCTGTTTTTCTTTTTCTTTCTCTCTCCCCTCTCTTACTTGATTCCTTCCAGGACCTGTGTATACTCAAGCATAATTAACACTGCATGCATCCTACCTTTAACCTTTGTATGTCTGTTCTACGTTGAAGGTTAGAACAGCTAGCTTTATGTAAAACTGAATTTAAAACTTATGTTTCAATTTTACCATTTTAAGAATGCATGATGCTTTTATTCCCAATCTCCATTTGCCTTTAATCAGGACCTAAAATATGACCTTTCACCTGATCATCTTCCATGGACTGTTTAGGAATTCAAGACCATCCTTGAGTTCAACCTTACATAGTTATCAATTGCTATGAAATACATTACCCCAAAATGTTAGCAGCTTGAAACCATGACGATTTTACTATATCTCATAATTTGGGAAGCTTGGCAGGAACAAAAGCCATGATGCTTATTCAGTGACAGAGGTGAAAAATGAAGCATGTCTTGTGTACACACACACACACACACACACAAAATAGTTAAATACTAAGCATTATTTTATGCAAAACATTGTTCTAGCACATTGGATTATCTTATGAACAGATGGAGAAATCAAACACAGCATATATATGTATGTACACGTGTGTACTTTTTATATTGCATTAACTTGCTTAACATATATTTATGTATTAAGTGAAATATATAAATATGCTATGAATTTTACAAATATTTCTTTGTAGTAATTATGGTAAAATATTACTCAAACACATACATGCTCACATACATTTGGTACAGAAATATTGAAATAAATAAAAAATCATTACTGCCTTCCAAGGATATCACTATCTGTTAATAATAGTGAAACTGATATAAAAATAGGTGACTAGCAAACACTGAGATCCTAAAAACGCTAAGGATAAAAAGCATTAATATCTTTTATATATTGTCCTTCCTCAGCAGATTTACAATCTTTGTGCATATGAATGTTTCTGTTTGACTAAACAAGTATTTTCTCTCACTTTGTAATTTATGTCTAATCTACGTTAGTATTGTCACCCAGGAATGTGATGACACTTGATCTTCAACATGCATCAGTATTGCCATATGTCAGGCTCATAAAAACTTCATATTAATTAAATACCTGAAAAGGAATGGGAAACACTGAAAATAACTTATGCCTATAAATAACCCACTGTGGGCTAGAGTAAGGTAGGCTCTTTACCCATGTCATAGTATTAAATCAATCACATAGTTCTATGAAACAGATATTTTTAATCTATATACTGAGTGTGGTAGGTAGAATCATGCCCTTCCCCCCCAAAGATATCCACACCTTAATCTACAGACCCTAAGAATGTTATCTTACATGGCAACAGTGACTTTTCAGATGTGATTAAGGTTATGGACCATGAGATGAAAAGATTATTTTGAGTGGAATCTCTAATTACATGGGTCTTTACAAGTGGAGAATCATTCCCAGCCATAGTCAGGGATATATATATATAAAACTATAAAAGAATGGCCAGGAAATGCTATGTTACTGAATTTGAAGACAGAGCAAGGGAGACGGAAACCAAGGAATTTGAGTTGCCTCTAGAAGATAGACTAGGCAAGGGAACAAACTGTCTCCCAGAGCCTCCAGAAAGAAATACCATCCTGCTGACACTTTGATTTTAGCCCAGTGAAGCCTCTGACTTCCAACATAAAGAACTGTAACATAGCAAATTTGTGATGTTTTAATCCACTTGGTTTGTGGTAATTTGTTATAGCAGCAATAGAAAATTAATCTACTGAGAATGACACAAAGGGTCAGAGAAGGACACACACATACATACACACATCCCAAACTTAGACTTATGAGAGTCTGACTCTAGGCCCCAAAATCTCTCCACGACAGCAACCTGTGCTGGAAGACTGTATTTTTTCTAGAAGCCTCTCTTTTGTGGATCAAGGACAGATTTTACAGCAGAAGAAGATATAATTCCTGGAGCTGACAGGAAAATACCTTCACACAGTGAAGATATAACATTATGACATCAGATTTTATGGAAGATGAGGATAAGAAACAACATTTTGAATAGGATGTCTGTGTCTTCTCTAAACTTGCAGTAGAATCTATTGTTTATTATGTTTGAAAATGCCAGTTATATTAGGACCTTGACTGATAAATACTGTCTTGCTGTCCCCTGATAGGAGCTACTGTGTCAGTGGAATTAACTTTTAATATTATCACAAAAAGCAACTTCATAATGCTTTACTCTTATTTCTCTGTCCAAAAAAGGAAGAGCAACATTCACAATTTTTAAATAGGAGAACCTGGTAACAAAGATTAATCCAAGTGAATTCTAATAATTAAATCTAATTTCATAGGCTTTGTCAAAAGTTTATCACTGTTTGGCATTAGTATCTTTGTTCTATTTTAACTTTCTCTGTTTTATGGTTGATGAGATGTCGTATCCCATTTCAACCTTTTTTTTTTAATATAGCCAGTTTTCAAATAATTCTATTACATATAGTGCAATAAATTGTCCTTATGTTATATAAAATTACAGTATTTTTAATGTGTTCAATAAATGTCATTGAAAATATATTTTGTGTGATGCCCTAGTACATGTATGTTCCTCTGAGCAGTGAATCTCCCCCAACCATACCCTCAACTCCATAGCACATTTATGCTTACATAGAATAATGTATACTGGGTATTACAGACAGCTTTTATTTCCAGTTGCAAACCTGGATCTTTAGTAGTGATTTCCTAATGTGCTGTCCTGAAAAAGATTCAGGAGGCTCATGTTAGGTCCGTGGAAATGTACATGAATAATAAGGGATACCATGGTCACAGAAAGGAAAATTGCTGGAAGTTTACTTCTCATTTGCCAACTCAGTATATATAGCATGCAACATATATACATGTACGTGTATTTCTACATTCTATGGGTTTGAGTGGGTGTGTAAATGCAGTTTATTTCAGGAAGTGATCCTCGGGATTAGTGAGGCATTAGAAAGGGTGACGAGGGAAGAAAAAGCCAATCTAAGGGTGCATTATCAAACTGGTCATCACTATAGGCCCCTGGCATCTGTGTCTTTGAGAATGACTAAGGATCCTTGTAGAACACTGCTCTCAGTTGTGCATGCAGGAGACAAAAGGAGGGTAATATTTATCTACTAACGTGGTTTTTTTTTTCCCACCTGTAAGTTAAAGATTGACCACAGAATGTTAATTCCATTGCTCGATGAGTGTTGTACTGCATAGGAATAGGTACCTTCAGACATCCTATCTCGTGACATCAGAGAAACCCCAGGACAGCAAGAGAGAGAAATGTGGCCCAGCTGAGACAAGCTGCTCTACACCTGGAAAGGTTGTCATTGCAGCACTGGCTGCAATAAAAATGAAGCATGAAAGAAACATATACATGTAAATAGAACATTCATATGCAAACCTCCATATGCAAAACTCAGTCTTTTTCCAGAAGGATTTTTCTGACACATTAGATATTTTAAAGTATATGTGTATATTGTTTCGTGGACATGCACAAATACAAATAATTTCTGTGACTGATTTTCTGTGGTTTAAAGCAGGGGTTAACAAATATTTTAGATAATATCTTAATTTAAAATGTGCAATTAGATTGGCATTACATAGAGTCATCTTGGTACAGTAAAGTAAAGAGGACAACATGGGTGGATTAACATTAATTTAGACCCATAATCAGACTCTGAATTCTCATTTCTACATGGTAAAGGGCCAAATTATAAATTCTTTAAACTTTGCAGGCTATAAGGTCTCTGTTGCTCCTACTCAGCTCTGCCACTGCAGGACAAAAGCAGCCGTAGAGAATACATAAACAAATGTGTGTGGCTTTGTTCAAATAAAGCTTCATTTATAAAAGCAAATGCTCATTTGCTGACTCTTAAAAAACAGGAGAAATTAATTTTTATAATAAAGATTTCAATATAAGATGGCTGGCCAGAGATAGCAGCTGCCAGATCGTCTCAGAAAGAAGGAAATGTTTTAAATGAAACATGGGGGGACAAAAAAGACGACAACATAGATCGGGTGTGATGCTGAGGGAAAAGTGCCAGAACCTACCAGAGATTCCATGGGAAGAAGTTACGGACCAGAAGGAGAAGGAGCAAGATATCAGCAGAGATCAACAAATGAGAGGCTCTAAGCCCAGTGGAAATGATAGGTGGGGGGTTTGTTTCTCCTTTCCTCTCATCTCTGGCAGTGGCCAGGCTCCCAAGCTGCTGGACAGCCTTTCTACCCTCATGAGTCCCAAAGCAGCTGCCACCAGTCAACTGGGAGCTTCTTGAGGACAAAGTACCAGCCTGCCATCCTCCATAGGGCACCCTTGGGGTCACTTCCCGATGCCACAGACCTGAGCTGAGAGGACAGGGGCCATACTGCTTCTCCACACGCTGTGCATTTGTTCTCTTCAGGGGTATTCAGCCCCTCAGTTTTTGTCTAGCTCGTTCTCACACAAACATTTCCCAACTCTGGCCCAGACTGCTGGCGTCAGAGGGGCCAGCAGGTCTTGGGGATCTGCATGACCCCAGAGCCTGGACATCCAGGGTGGGCTGCCTTGTGGAGAGAGGGACAGAGATGACCAGAGTGCTGGCTTTCCTCCATTCCAATTCTTTTCCTTCCCCACCCTCCCTTCCCCAACCACAACTGCCCAGAGAGACTACTGAGCCAGGGCTCTCAGGACTGGCTCTCACGACTGCTCCATTCTGTTGGTACGGACACCACACTGAGGCTCCCACAGAGAGTGGGGCTCAAACCTTTCCTCTCAAAAACCTGTGGTGGACTATGGGATATTCGGACTGTGAAGTCCCTGCTCACTGGCCCTCCCCGGTGCTGCTTGCACAGCTGCTCCATCAGAGCAGGGCACACCCCAAACAGAGGAACATCAAACCTGCCTGAACACCCCATAGGCAACCTACTTGCAGGGGGGTCAATTTGTTTATGCAGAATTTGGTTAATTCTTACCCCAAAGCATCACCTACTGTCTCAGAGATTAAATTTGGCATGCCAATATAATTCACACTGTTCAGAAGACTACAGGCTGGGAAAAGAGAAAGAATTCCAAAGACCTCTATCTTCATTCATCAATGAGAGATAGGGAATCTGCCTACACACATAGCTCAATACCGCTAAAGCTTACAAACAACTAGCAACTGAGAAAACCACCACACTAAGGATATCTGTAACTGTGGCATCCATCCAGAACTTAGACTGCCATTAAAGCACAAACCAAAGCCAAAGGTTCTTACACGACATATGTTATAAACATACATTTATGAGTGAGGGGTGAGAAAGCCCCATCTATACAAAAGAAAACCCAAGACCAGAAGTGATAGCTGCTCCAGGTGAGAAGGAATCAGCACAAGAACTCCACAAGTATGAAAAATCAGAATGAAAGGACATCCCCAAAGTGGCACACCAGCTCTCTAGCAATGAATCACAATCGAAATGGAACTATTGAAATGCCAGATGAAAACTCCCAATATGGATTGCAACAATGCTCAATGAAATCCAAGAGAGAATGGAAAACCAACTCAAAGAAACCAGAGAAACAATTCAGGAAATGAATGAAACATTTACTAAAGAGATAGACATATTAAAAAGAACAAATAGAACTTCTATAGAAGACGAAAATCATTTAAGGAAATGTAAAACATGGTGGAAAGCCTTAAGAATAGACTAGACCAGGCAGAAGAAAGAATTTCAGACCTTGAGCACAACTCTTTCAAATTAAGTCAGTCAGTCAAAAATAAAGAGAGAGAGAAAAAAACAAAACAAGGGGAAAAAACAAAGCCTACAAGAAATATGGGATTATGTAAAATGGCCAAATATCAAAATCATAGGCATCCCTGAGGGTGAAGAAGAAAATGCACAAGGGATGGAAAACCTATTTGAAGGAAAAAGTTCATGAAAACTTCCCTGGTCTTGCTAGAGATTTACACTTCCAGATATAAGAAGCTCAGTGAACACCTGGGAGATTCATTGCAAAAAGGCATCACCAAGACACACAGTCATCAGGCTGGAAAAACCAACACGATGGAAGAATTCCTGCAAGCCATGAGGCGAAAACATCAAGTAACTTACAAAGGAAAACCCATCAGGCTAACTGTAGACTTCACAACAGAGACATTACAAGCCAGGAGGGATGTGGGTCCCATCATCAGGTTTCCTAAACATAATAATTGCCAGCCTAGAATTTTGTATCATGCAAAACTAAGTTTCATATATGAAGGAGAAATAAAGACTTTTCCAGACAAGCAAACACTGGGGGGATTTCTCAAGACCAGACCTGCTCTATGGGAAATACTCAGAACTGCATTATACACAGATCAGCAGAATTGATACCCACTAGTGTAAAACTATCCCAAAGGTAAAGCTCAGAGCTCATATAAAACAATAGCACAAGATAGCATGCAAAGCAAGAACGTATTACCCACATTAATGAACAGAACAGCATCCAACATATCCATCCTATCCTATCATTCATTGTGAATGGTCTGAATGCCCCACTCAAGAGACATAGGCAGGCTGAATGGATGAAAAAATACAATGCATGTATCTTCTGTCTTCAGGAAACATATATATCCCACAAGGACTCATACAGACTCAAGGTGAAGGGATGGAAAAAAAAAATGCTCCATGCAAACAGAAAAGAAAGAAAGCAGGTATAGCCATTCTCATATCAAATAAAATTAACATTAAATCGACAATGGTAAAGAAAGATAAAGATGGTCATTATATAATAGTAAAGGGAGCAATTTGAAAAGAAAACATAACAATCCTAAATATTTATACACCTAACACGGAATCACCCAGATTCATAAGACAAATTCTACTAAATATAAGCAAAAAGATAAATGACCACATCATAATTGCCAGGGCAGTCAACATCCCACTGGCAGAGCTGGACAGATCATCCAAGCAGAAAATAAGTCAATAAACAGTGGACTTAATTGGGAATCTAGAAAAAAAAACTGTTTAATAGACATTTACAGAACATTTTGACCAAATACTACTGAAATAAAAAATAATTTTTATAATATGGGATTTCAAAAAAATATTCCTAGTTGAAGTATTTGCAAAATTATATAAGAAGTTTGGAAAATGAAGATAATGAATGGAAATTGTCAGGTACCACCTGAACATGATGTATTCAATCCTGTAAAGTAAACAAAGAATGATTTGAGGTCACATTGATGAAGGCATTGGAAATAACACTGAATTTGAATTAGGAAACCTTGTTTCTAATCCTTTATCTTCTACTTCATTTTTATGATCTTAGGCAAAACACTTAAATTGTCTGTACTTATATTTCCTCATTTCTTAAATAGGTGTAATATCAGACACATCACAAAATTGTTGTGAATGTTAAATGCATTCATGTGGAAATGCGTCAGTTCTGTGCCTGTCATATATTAGGCATTCAATAAATACTAGTTAAGTCTCCACCAGATAGCTTGCACAGGAGGCATGAACATCTAGTCATCCTCATCACCGAAACTAATCACTGTTCCCACACAATGTGTCTGAGTATGCAGCAATTAAGACATTCTGCATAAAATCACACATCAGCTTTGGGAGTGTCATCAATAACGGCTCTTGTCAGTGGTAGAACCCAAACAGAGGCCTCACAGAGAAATATCTGGGCAGGAATTCAAGTATCCCAATACCACCAGGTAATTTCTAATGCTTCTTTAAAACATGAAATTCTGTGATCCTGAATCACATTGCTGATAGCTTTTAGAAAATTTAATTAACAATAGTAAACTTACTGACTTTTAATAACAGCTGACTTTCCAAAGAAGTTGTTATCTTAAGAGCTTTCAAAGCAGAAATCGTAGCAAGCAATTCATTTTGCCGAGTAAGAACATGGCATTTCCCCTCCTCAAAGATTATTGCCTAATGGATGTGCTTCCTTAAGAGATAGGTAACTTACATGATTCACTTGAAATGGACTCACAGGCTAGGGAAAAAGCCTTTCCAAGAATACATCACTAAAAGATGGGGAGGCCTCATCAATTTGTTCAATAGAGTCAGCTTTGTGGGTTAGGCCTGACTTGTCTTAGAATGGGTTTTGCTTTAATATCATGGAGTGAGAATTCACAATTGCAACATTCACTTCCCAAGGATCAATAAGCTTCATTCTAAAAACTCTTTCATCATCAGCAGGGAGGGGGATTCTCCCTACAGTGGCTGTCTTTCTTGGCTGCTGTTTTGGAGTGCCTACTGTTTCAGAGACTGGCGTAAGCCCCTGTCAGAAGTGAATGAAATTCAGCATGAAATCATTCTTGTCACAGTATCACTTCTTTGGGAATGTATCTCCAAAGTCATTAAAGGTTTACTGCGTTCCTCTTAGGAGGCTGTTGATATGAGACCAGGCAAAGAAATGCAGAGATAGGATTTGGAAGGAGAGAGAAGATGGTATCATCTTAATTTATCCAACTTAGTAAAGTATTTAAGTAGAGACTTTTCAGTAGTTTTATTATATCAATATTCAGTTATTTAACATTCCTCTGTGTGTTTTCTTGCTGCCTGATGATAATTTCTCATTCATTAATTCAGCCAACATTTGCTGCCATTTCTTTGGGCTCAGATTTTAGACTAAGTATTAGAAATAATGTGATACATAAAAATGCCATTGCTGTTTGCAAGAAGGTCATATTCTAGTTGGGAGAAATACATAAAATAGAAATATAAAATACATTACATAGTTATACAATGTAAGTATTCCCTTTCTGTGTACCTGACGCTCTATATACATATTTCTCAACAAATAGACTAATATAAGGAGGGGCGCAATATTTTCAAAGGAGTTTGAAAATCTAAGTTCACAACTTACCTAAACCATCCACGAATTGCCTACTTCTGCTAATTTATTCAGTTGAGTCTCCTGGTTTTCCCCCTTAGCCAATTCTTTTGGCAATGTAACTCTGCAAGTATGGTCATCTCAATCCTATTGTTTGAAATTTGGGTTTGAATTTTATACATATATGTGTGTATATATGTGTGTGCACACACATATATATGTTTTCTGACTTGAATAGTGGTGCTGCTTCATGATTATTTTAAAGTATGAACATCTGGCCTTACATGTCAAATTTTCTTAGAGGGATAGCAGAACACCCCATCCTTCTTCCCAAGACATTCATTCTAAATTAATCTGCCTCCATTATGCCCACCAATATTTGTCAGAAAATCAGTTCAAATGAGATGGATTGAATAAAGTAAGGACCAGAAGCAAAAGCCAACTATTAGAGTCAAGATGCCAAATGACAAAGGTCTGAAATAAGCACAGTGTTGTGGATAGAGAGCATCAAAGACGTGGGTTATGAACATATTCAGTCTGTGCATCCAGGGGTCATATTGGTAGATAACAATTTGGTTGAGCTACATACAGGACAGGGAGGTCAGAGAGATTCTGATTTGAAGATATTTATTTGGAAGTTTCCTATATAGGCATAATAGTCAAAACCATTGGCATGGCTGAGATCTACCAGGGAGAATATGCTGAGGAAAGAATGTGAGAAAAGAAGAATATACAATCTAGAGATCATGATCAGGTATCATTCATTCATTCCTCAACCTATATTGATGGGCCTATTTTGAGCATAATATTGCTTAACCTCAAGCCTGTAATAATACACACACACACACAGAGAGACAGAAAGCAGAAAAAGCAAAACACTTGATAATTTCAAAATAACCTAAGATCCATTTCTTACTACCTGTGTGACACTTGGGAGTTACATTCTTGGAAGCTCACTTTCTACTTTTAATATTATTTTGAAAGTATGTAGGTCTATATAGCACATTTTTCACATTCACTTTTGTACAGATTTTTTGATGTGTCTTTTGTAAGAGATTTTTGGTTGATTTCTGCTTTTAGGTCAGATCAACATATCTTTCCTTGTATCATCAATGAAATAACTTTGTCTAAGAAAACAGAAGGGAAAATAAAATTATGTCACACTGGAGAGCTAATATTTATTTATCACCCTGAAGTCAGGATAACATTTATGAAGTTAATCGTTAGGACACTCATTGTATAGGCTTCTCATTTTGTGTACATAGCCTTGCATCGTGCCAGAGCCTTTGAAAGATCATCTGCATTTTCGGAGAAAGAACAGTATTGATACTTTTCTTCTGAGGGGACTTTACTCACCTATTCTAATATTATTACGTGAGAATGACTGCATAATTCTTAGTATGGATGTGTATATATGCATGTTAAGTGTATGTGTTCGTAAACACTTTTCAAATTCAATTCTGAAATTTTAATAGCTATTTCTTGCAAGTGACACTTCCTCCTTCAAGAAATAATAGGACCAGATCAGTATCATATATGAGTAATATTTTTGAGAGATAATCAAAAATGATATCAGTTCTTGGTTCTTTTATACTATTTCTCTATGTAAAAATATAAAACAACAGGGCTTCCAGAAAACCTATGGATTATTTAGACCAACCATTTCACAGTTTTTACAGTTGAGAAAATCGGTGTATGTAAAAGTAAGCTGCCTTGCAGTAAGTACTAGAGCAAAGCATCAGGACCAGAGTGAAAATGCAGTTTTGCCACCTTTTCCTTACAAACGTTAATGGTTGTTTTCTACATAGCTCTATTTAAAAAAAAAAAATATTTTTCTAATCTGATATAGAAGTAATATAATTGTTCAGATGCTATTTGAAAAATTTCAAAAAATATTAGTATTAGCCACTTATTTAATTACTCAAAGCCGCAGGGTACATTTTAATGTATGTCTTTCTAGACTCTTTTCAGAGGTAATTCTGGTATGGCGTTGGTCACACTGCATGCATAATTTAGTGTCGAACTTTTAAAAACTAACATCAGTAGATAGTATTTTTATCATATGTAAAGTCATTATTTTTAACAACATTAGTTGTTCATATGTATGTAATGTATTATTTTTGTGAAGTAAAATGCTTTGGTTATTAGGTTGTATCCAGTTTTGGGGTTTTTTGCCTTTCATTTGTTTTCCCATTTTCCATTTTCCTTCTTTCCTTCACTCATTATATATAATTTATTCATTATTACAATATTTGCCTCTCCCTACCACTCTGTAAGATAGATTGCCAGAATCCAGATTAATAAAATATGTAGTATCACAATGGTTCTTGAATAATTTTGTCATATTATTTTTTTTCCAAGTATTGCATCCACTTTTCTCCAGGGGAATGTGTGCATATGCTTTTTACTCTCTTTCCAATATTGAGAATGATTCACAGTTGGAGAAAGTATATCTTATTTTCATGAATGTTTTCCAATAACTTTTTCTATGTTAGCCATTTAAATTTTCACATTTGTGTGTTGTATGTCCTTATCTTTTAAGAGAAAAATTTGTGTGACTTCTATGTACCTTGTTCATATTACTACATGTTTTAATATTTTCCTATCATATTTAATCATTCAACACTGAGATCAATTTGTTTCTTTCAACACATACACATTCTGTGATTTTTTTATTGTAAATATAAACCACATGCAGTTTAATATTCTCTCCCTCCTAATTCCTCGCTATGCTAACAGGAAAAGGTGGGTAAAGGCACTATTTAACCAGCTTACAAAGAGATAGATGAGAAGTGAATAGTAGACTAATTTTTTCAGTGTATTTGGCAGATAGAATACAGATGAAGGAGTTGCAACTGTCACAGAAGGAAGAAAGTTAAAACATAAGTGGCTTCTGAGGGAAAAGACATTAAGAAATTAGGCAATTTTCCATGCAGAACCCCTCAAGGGCTCAGAATTTGGAGGTGGATTGAAGAAAGTGCAAGTGCAACCACAAAATAAATTATATATACAGATATATATATATATTTTTTCTTTTTTACAGAGCCACTTTCCCTTTATCCCCTACACCCAGGAGATTACACTCTTTCCTCCTCCTCTCTTTTTTTCTCACCAGGAAATAAGAGGGTTGTTATTTAGAGATATTTAATCAAAAAATCTGGACTCAAGACATACTAGTCAGAATGTGAAATGAGGTAAGGAGGGGATGGAATAGTTAAAGAAAAGTGGCAAAAGTAACCATCTGTAAACTATATTTTGAAAATTTTCCTCACTGTCCATCCAAATCACAAAATTTAAGAAGCATGGCTTTTGCACATTTAAGAGATATATTAGAAGATTCTTCTCTATAGAGACTGACCCCTGACGAAAACCTTCACATACATATTGCAAAGAGAATGTTGGGCTACTATATATGGACAATAAACTGAGGATAGCTGATCATCAATATTTCCCACATGTCCAATGTTTCAATGCTTTAGTGAGTGAACGGACAAGAATCAGCAGATATTTGAGGAAATCCTCCAGCATGGGACAGACCAATCAAGCAAGCAGGAACTGATAAGATTCCAAGGGCAAATAAAACCTTTAAAAATGAATAATATTTAATATAGAAATAAATTGTGTATGTATATACATATGTACATACATATTTTTCCTCGATTAGAAAGTTTGTAATATTGATACAAGTTATAAAGAATAATCCAAAAATAGAAAAATTAAAAGTAGAAGAGACAAAAAAAGTTTAATTGAAAATTTCAACATTTAATTCAAGTTTTAGATAGAGAAAACACTAAAAATGAGGAAGAAATTTGAAAGGCTTGACAGAACCTTAAAAAAAAAAAGGAATGCACACATGTGCATATACACACACACAGACACACACACAGAAAGTTTACAACTGTGAAGTTTTAGAACACCAGAGATAATGAGATAATATTTATTGCCTTCTAAATAGACTAACAGGTCAAGTGCAAAATAATGTAAATGCATATAGTATTAAACTTGTCGACAGTAATATTGGATAATAAAACATATTGCAACAATGCCTTCAGAGTTCTCATTAAAAAAATACTTGCAACCTAGATTTTTATATCAAACCCAATTATCAATCAAGTGAGAGAGCAGAGCATGGAAGGGCTAAAAAAAATTATATCAACCTCCTTTTGTAGGAAGTATTGAAAAATGCACACAAATTAAATTATGAAATAAACTAAAATGAATATATGAGATATAGGAAATAAGACTCTGTATCAAGAGAGTGGCAAATAGATTTCCAAGGACATTCTGAAATCTAGAATTTTGATTGTGGATTTGGAGAGAACAACCAGTATAAATTGCATAATTAACACAAAAGGCTACAGGAAGAATGTCTTAGGGGAATGGTATGACTATGTTATGGGTTCAAGTATGGGGGAAAATATTGCTTGATGTCAAGCAAACAAGGGCAAATGATTAAGAAGCACACAAATGCAGGTTTCTTAGAGCAGCATTTATTGAGGGAATCTCATGGAAACAATGGGGGTAAACAGGCATGTGCGTTCTTGTTGCTCACTGCTTTCAAAGTTAGCACACCTAGCAGGAATAGATACCAAACTTTGGGGAAAAAAACCCAGAACCTTTCTCTGTGAGGATTTCAATATGTATGAGTGTGAAATCATCACCTTCTCACCTGCTATCATCAGAGGCAAAAATATAATAGAAATATAATGTGGTAGTGTCTCATCTCAGCCCTATCTTAGCAGATCAGCACTCTGTGGAATGATCAAGCATCTAGGATCCAAGCGTTGAGTTTACAACTCTATGATGTGGTGAGATAAGCCATTACTCTCACTACGTATTTTTAGAAGAATACCAATCCCTCCCCCATGGAGTGAGAAGTGTTGAGGTCTAACCTTGTCATTACCATAGCACTTGGCCATGGAGTTTAACAGGAGGCAAGGTCCTTTCCTGGAAGGCTAGATGCAGAAGATGAATCTTGGATAGATTAATCCTTATCTCTCACTAACATAACTGCACGATATCCTGGAAGTTTTGTTAAAAAAAAAAAAATCTCAAAGGTACTCAGATAAACATTCATATGAAGAAAATGAGATAAAATTAATATGGAACAGAGAAAAATAATGTTTGAGAACATCTATGTAATATTTGGCATAGGTATAATTAAAATTTACATTAACATTCACATTGTTGATTTTAAACAAAAATTGTGATATGAAAGTGTTAACTGAATGGTGGCTGAGGACAAACGGGAAAGAGATAAAGAGAGCTAGTTACCCAGTTACTGTAACAAAAGATCAATAATATATAAATTTTATAAATCAGTAAGGATTAGTTTATCATACCTAATTTATATATACAGAAAAAAATATAGGAAACAGCTAAATGAATTAGAATTCCCCACCTTATGGAAGCAAGTTTAGAGCAAGTTACTCTTATTTTTCATGGTAAGTCCATTGGTATTGAGTTTTTGCTATTAATGTATTAATTTACATATGCAATACTAATAAAATATGGTAAACAAGGTAGATATGCACATATTTAAAAACGTTAAATAATGACACAACTATCCACTCATGGAAAACACAAATGTTAAAATAGATTTTTTTTCTTCCAGCCTTTGTGTACATGGGCTGACATATTTCTTTGTTTCTTGTTCTTATATAGTTTGTGATTTTCTGACTTGCTATTATTACATAATGCATATTACCACATATTATTAGATACACATATTAAAAGACATGTATAGATTATGGCCATGTTCCATATAACCTCTGGTTTTGTACTTCCCTGTGCTAGAGGTGTTAGGGAAGATACCCATACAAACTACATCAAAGGATTGCAATCAAGTTTGGCCAATGGGAAGCCAATATGAGAGAGAGTAGGAAAGTTAGAAGAATTTATTTCTCCAGTTTGTTTCACTAGGAAGTTGCCTCATTTATGGAGATTTGTTGACTAAAGTTCTCACCTTCTCTGATGCAGTCCCTCTCCACCTTCAGTTCTGTTAACCTCCACCTCCTCTGATCTATGAGCAGTTGTGCTAATATCCCACTGTTATTAACTATTTTTGATGGTTTTCCTAAACCCTATACACAACATGTAAATGATACTGTTAATGAACCCTCCTCAAACACCTCCAGTGAAACAAACGTGGTGTTAAATAATAAAAAAACATGTCAGGGCTCCAGGAAAGGAAAGCTTCCTTCTGAAATTTGGCTTAGGCAATTTCAAATTGTGTTGTTTAAATTGTTTGTCAGTTTCTTCATTTTTAAAATAGGCAGTAACACTTTATTGCGTTTTTGTAAAGAATAAAGAAACTAATGAACACAAAAGAGCTTCATACAATATCTGGCACATAGCAGACTGAATTACCACAACAAAAATAGGTAATGTTTTATACTGTGTATCAACTCTTCTCAAACTTTAACATACATACAAAAAAACTAGGGATATGATTAAAAAGACAGATGTTGATTAAGTAGGTGTGGGGTGGATTCTATGATTAAACATTTCTAATAAGCCCCCAAATATTGTCAAGGTTTCTGCTTCATAGAACACAAAGTGAATGGCCAGTTTTTGCATTATTCTAAATGTATGTCTACACATACTTTAGGTAAGAATTCAGTAATATGTGAATTCAAACATTTTTAAATGCATTTTGTTGTTACAATATCCTTATTTATATTACAGAATATTACAGGCTACTACTACCATTTACTCAACACTTGGTTTACACCAGCTACTATAGTAAAAGCTTTATATCTATTACCTCATTTTATTATTATAACAGCATCATAGGGTAAGTATTGACTCCCCTGTTTCGGTTGAAGCAGAGAAAACTCAGAGTAGTTGAATAACTTGTCCAAGTTCACACCACCAGGAGGAGGTAGAAGAGCCAGGATATGACACGAGAGCTATCTGATTCAAAATATTTGTTAAAAGAAGGAGGATACACAAAGACACAGCTTTAGGAAGCACCGAGTATCCCTTCCTATCTACTGTAGATATCACTTATACACTGTTTCTACCCCCATGACCTGTGGCCATTACTTGAACTGGTAGACATTGCTCTGGTGACATAATACTTAGCTGATGATATCTGTTTAAAGAATTTGCCTTTGGCAATCTTAACATACATACATATATATATGTGTGTATATATATGGGAGGGGAGGAATGCTGGGCATCTGGAACTCATTTTTTTCTACTTCAATTTCACCATTCTTCTAAAGAAGCCCTGCCCCATAACTGGGGCTGGCACCAATGCTCTATAAGCTATAATTATATACGAATAAGGGTAGTCTGCTCACAGAGCATTATGAGCTTATCCTCTTTCCAGTGCTCACTCAGGGGGGTTTGGTAGGCTGTGCCAGCTAGAGCTCAGCACACAGAACTCATCCACTATTAATAAATTACTTTTTAAGCACCCAAGTATTTCCAATGAAGTACCCATGAAGTAGTGGACTGAAGTGAAATGAAACGTAGAATTTGACTGCATTCTCTTTTCTTGCATACAGCAACATAAAGCTTACAAATATTCCCCATGTCAAGGTATTTGGTGTTGCCACATAAAAACTAAAGTCATGTTTCTTCCACGTGTCGTTCTTTGCTCCAAATCTCTATTCATAAAATGAAGAGAAGACTTGGCATTGGAAGATAATTTAACAGGACGAGGAATATAAAATGTAAGCCAAATCACAGAATCAAGTATGAGATAATGAGATATAACTCCCATTTTGGTGCTATCTGGCTAGCAGTGTGTCCAGCCACCCAACTGTATTACACCTAAGTTTCTCCACCTAAAAAAACCATTGGACGAAATCAATAGTTTCTAGGATGGAGCAGCACACTATTGTGTTGTGATCATTTGTCAAGGGTCCAAATAATACCATAATAATGATTCTGCCAAAATTGGAACCGATTTACTTTTTTTTAAATTTAAAATAATTGGGTTCAATTTTCCTGTTTTTGGCTTTGTTAGTTTTTGATAATACAGATCAGAGAAGACCTCAAGCTGGTTCACAAAAAGAGGTTTGATCATATTCACATAATGATATTCATCTTCTGGTTTTACAAGGGCAGAGAAGTACTAAATCCAGGGCAAGTAAGAAATGGAATACTATCACTAACCAAAGACATTTTTTCCATCTTTCAAGAACTGCATGTTATGTCTTTTTTCTTATAATGCAACTCTTTCTCATGCCTTGCACTGTAAAAGTTCACACACAGCTTAGCAACTTATTTTACATGAAATTTGAGTTCAAGTGTCCATGCCTTATAATAAATACTGTTTATGCCTCCTTCAGTCACACTCTCACCAGAGAGAACCATGTAGATACTTGTTAAGCCAGTGAATTTTCTGGTACACAGAGCTGCCTGTATAGGGTCTGTGGTATGAACTAAAAATTAAATAGGCAACTGTTGGCCATTCTGATATAGTCTCTTTATGGGTGGATCTATAAGAAAAATATCTAAAATTGTGAAACAGTTGAAACTTATCGAGGCCCCCAGTGAATAAAGTAATATTATTTGATTATTCTTGAATGTGGCAATTAGAGGGAATTTAAGTAACTTATATTTTTGCATTGTCCCTCAAATATAAGCAATCTCTGCAAATGGCATTTGCAAATGGTGGATGTTATTTGTCATGTGACCAGAATGGTTGAGAACCCCTAAATGTAGTGATCTCTACCATTCACTGGGGTTTGGAGTTCTATAAATCTATGCAACAAGTTGTGTAGAGAGAATATCTCAGCTGATTTTTCTTCTTCAGTTCAGCACTTAGATGGTACCAGGTATATTGCTTGAAACAGGGTAGGAGGCTGTGGCTCTTCCTTAAGAAGTTTACAACCTGGTGGTAGAGGCAGACAAAATAGACAACTACTGAGAAAGCCACAGAGAGGAATTTTCAAAAGAAATGATGCCTGTGTTGTATCCAACAATGTAAGAGTTGAGTTTCAGATAACGACTATTATAGGGAAAAGAGGCAGTATAGCTAGTTTCCTAAAGAAGGGAACAACATAATCAGGGCTGATCGAAGCATCCTGAAGTCAGCTTCAGAATTACAAGGATGGTTTGAGGGTGGGAGACAGTAAACTACCCCAATGAAGTTGAATTAAGGAAGTCCTTTAAGGAGAAAACCAACATTGAGGTCTGCTATAGCTGCCCTTAATTTTATAACTAAAGATTTGCTGTCAGAATTTAGCAGCCTTTAATGAATTGTGGACCCTCTGTGTGTTATTTCACCTCAGAAGTACTCTAAGGGTCAACCCTGCTGTTGAATCTACCACACATCCTTTGCATCTTTGAGTTGCAGATTAAGATATCCTGAGGTCGGTAGGAGACGATCCTATTAAAAATACTTTGATGAAAATTTAGGCTCGCCAAGCTCCATTCTTCACCTCCCACCACTTGCAACACATCTGTAGGAAGTCCCTGAGAGCTAGTAAAAATGGCATATTTTGGGAGGCATTGATTTCAAATGTAGATTTAGTTTTTAGTGACTCATTGAAACTCCCTTGCTCAGCCTGGACTAATGTTAGAATGCTGGGAGTAGAGACATGGGGAAGGAGCATTGAAGGGCCTCTTCCTCAGTCTCAGAGTGTTTCCCTCAGTACCACCTAACGTCAAATAAGAAGTCTCAGAAATACAAGCCTTTTAAAAATATCAATCTCCCATATCTCTCCATCTCCTTGCACAGTGCTGGGTAAATAGTAAGACTCAATAAATGCTTTCTGGATTGATGGTATTGGCAGCTCATTCACTCTATTCTAATTAAATCTCCCTCTCTAGGTGTAAATGGCTTTTCATTGAGCACATTTCAGATAATTTTTTTTTTTTTTTTTTTTTTTTAGACAGAGACAATGTAGCCACAAAATGAACTCAAATCCTGTTTGGTTTGATGAGTGCATTTTATTATCTCCTGTTTGTTAGCAATTAGATAGGAAAACTCTGAAGCTGTGTAAACACAAGGGGCATTAAAGCAAGGAGAGCTCACCAACTACATGTGATGCTTTTCAAGGTTTCAAAGTCCATTCAGATGAACAGCTTTGATTTTTTATTGTTTGTTTTGCTTTGTTGTAAAAGATTCTCTAGAGCGTATCTTTTCTCTCAGAGGAACTCTGTGAAAACGGCATTTGAGTATTTAAGAAAAGAACCTCAGGACATATAAATAGACTCTCATTTATCTATAGAAGATAACCCATTTTGGTCATCTTCCCAAAAGATCTCCATGTCAACTTAGCTGGTGGATCTTGGAAGCTCATATATGTTTTGTCACAGCTGTGTGTGAAATATTACGTAATTAAGTTTTACATCAGTCCCACTGCATAATAAAATGTCATCTGGTTAATTTTGGTTTCCAAATGTGCTTTATAACCAACTCAGAGGAAATATTACATGTGATTCATGCCACAAATTGTTATGTAGGCATGTACTAGCATATTTATAGTATTATACTGCATGCCAAATGATGCACTAAATTCAAATATGGACATGTAGTTTCCCTTGTGTTGACAATATGAAGTTCTAAGCATTATTCTTTAATCAGAACACAACCAGTTCACTAAAGTCCTCAAGTGGACTTCTCCCAAACCCGCTTGCTTGCTTCCTCAAAGAAGTGAGCTACAGGAATATCCTGTAACACATATTGCATACCTAATTATAATTGTCTTTGATAGTGTTCCATGTCAATATTATTAGAAAACTGATGTAAGTAAACAAATGACTTGGGTCAGAATAAGTATTACAATATGCTATGGTGTGGGTTAATCAGCACCAAACTATGGGCTCATATATTTAGCTGACAAACTCACAGAATCATTATCAGCAGTTCCTTGAACATGCTGAAAACAATGGTGCTAGGGATAGTTGCCAAAGAGGGGTTTGGGAGAGCCTTAGCTACTGATTAGGGCCCCAGCACACTAACAAAAGGGTACTTCCAGTGCGAATTATAACATGAAGAATCCCTCTTTGATTTGTGCAATGTAATCTAGTGGCTCTGCTATAGGTTTTATCAGTACTGATACCCCAATCACCCAAGATAAACAAATAATCCAAGTGAAAATAGAGAGCTCACTAAGAAAATGGAGGCTCGGGGAAAGATTTCTAACACACGTATTGGCAACTCTCAAGTCCTCTTATGTTGAAGTATTAGATTCTCCTATTTTGATGAGCTAGTAACACCGATCAGGGCAAGACTTGCCTCGATTTGGAATAGTAGCACTGGATGTCAATCCATTTATTACATACACAAATGTAGTCATATGTAAACATTAGAAAAGCTGTAGGTTTAACATTTGTGCATCTTACTATATGTAAGTATATGCCCATACACATACACCACACACATGAAACAATCACGACAGCAGCAACAACATACTTTGTCATACCAGAATGAAATATGTGGTTCATTCATATAAGCTTAGAAATTCAAAAGTTTGGAAATTTGAAATGGCTTCGTTGTTTACATTTGTTCTTTCCCATTCCTTCATTTATTAGACATTGCTTGAGTACAAAACACGTCCCAGGTACAATGTAAGTCACTAGGTATGTGATTGTGAAAAAAAAAGGACACAGTCCATCTTCTTAGAGATCTCACTTGCTGGGGGAGGGGTAGAGATGGATGAAGACAATGAAAAAGTACGCTTTTATATAGTATGATAGAAATGTATATGAAGGAAAAACAGGATGCAAAGGAAGCAGCTAGGAATGACTTCTAACACCATTAGGGTGTATCAAGAAAGGCTGTATGCTGGTTATCGTTTTTCCCCCCCTTACCGATTTCCCCCCTTTTCTGCCCTGTTCTGTTCCGTGATCTCTAAGGATGGCAACCCCTTGGCTCTCATGTCTTCCAACTTCTGTTGGATCTGGCCAAGAGGAGGCATAGATAAAGGGAAAGTTTGGGGATATTCTTCTGCCTTATTTTCTTATTTACTGTGGCTCTGAATGGCTTAATTCCTCTACGGTACAGTTGTGTAGCTTTCCTCTGAAGCTCCATTTCATAGAAGCTCTAGGCAACTCAGTAACTTCCCTTGCCCCATCTAATTTAGAAGAGGAAACTGCTTCCAGCTATTCTTAGCCTGTGTGTGACTCATCATCCCTTGATTTCCATAACCTTGCCTATACAACTCTGTAAATAGTTCCTCAATTGCATTCTCTTTGGTTAAACTATTCTGTATGTGCCATCATTTCCTGCTAGGACATAGACTGATAAGAGTTTCTTGAAAAGATAAAATCTAGATAGTCTGTACATCATATCAGTGAAGAATGTTGGCATTATGGTTGAATAAACTCATGTTCAGATACATGGGTCACAACTTAACAGTATGAGCTATTTAAATTGGTCTCTTTAGGCCGGGCGCAATGGCTCACGCCTGTAATCCTAGTACTCTGGGAGGCCGAGGCAGGGGATTGCTCAAGGTCAGGAGTTAGAGACCAGCTTGAGCAAGAGCCGAGACCCCGTCTCCACTAAAAATAGAATGAAATTATGTGGCCAACTAATATATATATACATATATATATACACATATATATATATATATATACATATATATATATATATATATATATACATACACAAAAAATTAGCCGGGCATGGTGGCGCATGCCTGTAGTCCCAGCTACCCGGGAGGCTGAGGCAGTAGGATCGCTCAAGCCCAGGAGTTTGAGGTTGCTGTGAGCTAGGCTGACGCCACGGCACTCACACTAGCCCAGGCAACAAAGCGAGACTCTGTCTCAAAAAAAAAAAAAAAAAGAATTGGACTCTTTAAAACTCAGTCTTCTCATCTGTAAAACTGTAAGATCTGGAATGCCATAGAAACAAGTTTACATATAGGAAACTACATTTATAAGTGAAGGCATGTCTTGCCAGTTGTGTGACTTCAAAAAAATTATGCTTAAATTTGTGGTTGAGAGGAAATAATGGATATAAAAATAACAAGACTCTTAATTTTTGTGTCCTTAAATTTTAGCCAGTACAATTTAAAAAGGGCAATAAAGAGATGAATCAAAAAGTTGATGTTGCATACACAACATCAGGAAACTGGCTTTTGCTATGGTTTGAAATTGTCCTTGAAAGTTCATATGTTGGAAACTTAATTGCTATTATAACAATATTAAGAGGCAGGACCTTTAAGAGGTCATTAGGTCATGATTGAATTAATGCCACTATCCTGGGAATGGGTTACAAGAATGGGGCTCCTGACAAAAGAATAAAGTTTGGCCCCCTTTTGCTCTCTATCTTGCATGCTTGCATTTGCCTTTTTGCCTTCTGCCATGGGATGACCCAACCCAGATGCCAATACTATGCTCTTGAACTTCTTCCAGATCCATGAGCCAAATAAACTTCTTTTCTATATATACTACCCAGTCTATGATATTCTGGTATAGCAGCAGAACATAGACTAAGGCAGCTTTCATCTGCTTTTTAACTCTTTCTTTTCCCCTCACTCTACTCATGAGTCAATCTATCCAGAAATTAGAAACAGGGTTGAAAGCTTAGATGCGTGTAGTACTTTTATTAGTCAAGGACTTAGGAGGCTGGTATTAAGAACTTCTGAAAATTGTAGATGAATCATTAACATGAGATAAAATTGTGAAGATTTGGCTGGGTGTGGTGGCTCATGCCTATGATCCTAGCACTGTGGGACGCCAAGGTGGGAGAGTCACTTGAGGTCAGGAGTTTGAGACCAGCCTGAGCAAGACCGAGACCCCATCTCCAGGAAAAATAGAAAAAAAAAAAAATAGCCGAGCATGGTGATGCAAGCCCGTAGTCCCAGCTACTCAGGACGCTGAAGCAGAATCATCACTTGAGCCCAGGAATTTGAGGTTGCTGTGAGCTAGGCTAATGTCACAGCATTCTAGCCCGGGTGACAGAGTGGGACTCTATCTCAAAGGAAAAAAAATTGTGAAGATTTTAAGTCTTCTTAGAGATTTCATTTCATAGACCAAAAGCCAGGAATGTGAAATGTATTTTATATGGAACAGTTTATCATCCTAATGGTTGAGTTTAAAATACATGAAAAAAATCATAACTATAACTAAGGCTAGGCATAGTGACTCATGCCTGTAATCCTAGCACTTTGGGAGGCCCAAGCAGGAGGATCACTTTAAGCCAGGAATTTGAGACCAGCTTGGGCAACATATGGAGATCCCTATCTCTGTAAAAAGAAAATTAGCCAGTGTAGTGATGAGCACCTGTAGTATCAGCTACTAGGAAGGCTGAGGCAGGAGGATTGCTTGAATTCAGGAGTTTGAGGTCGTGGTGAGCTATGATGACACCACTGCACTCTAGCATGGGCAACTAAGCGAGACCCTGTCTCAATAAAAAAGTAAAGAGTAACTAAATTAAATACAAATAAAGCTATATAATGAAGCTTCATTTGCACTTGTACAGAGACTAGAAAGTATGTATACTTGTAGGGTCTTAATAAATACTTATTAATTTGTGGAAAGCAGTACACAAATGAAGACTGAGACTATCATGTTTTTCATATCAAAAAGCAAAGACATACTGTAGGGGATATGACCAATGTAAATTAGTTCAAAAGAAAAAAAGGACATGCTACCTCAATGTAGCCTACAAAAGAGTTGAAATAACATTAATACAGCAAAGTGGTTAAGAACGTGTTTTGTAAATGTGCGCAGACAAAACTCAGTTTGAGTCCGGGTTTTGCCAGTTACTTCCTGTGTTACCATGGGCATATATTATTAATCCCTCTGGGCCCAATTGTTGTTAATATCTGAAATAGGGTCCTGGCCTGATACTCATAAGTTTATTGGTGTAAATGCTTTGTATAGAACTGAACACTGAAATACAATTGCTTTTACTATTACTGTTAAAAACAAAGTGTCCATAAATAGAAAAAAGTCCAGGAGGGTAATAAAATCTTTAATTACATATATATTATAATTAAAATGATTATTAAAAGCACATCAATACATAAAACTATTGATAAATGTTAAACAAAAGGCTAAATAATGTAGTTTTTGTTAACACTTTTCCTTTTTTTCTCTTTCCAATATCTATTTATAATATGTATTTAATGTTATCTTATTTTTATAACATATATTGAATATCAGTATGTATCTTCTTGTGTACGTTTTTAATGAAAACATTTACTACTTCCTAATGTTTTATATATATTATTGATTATAGAATATCAAAATGTTTGCATTGCAGTTCATCTTAACTTGCATGTCATGTTAGACAACCAAAACAATAAAAAATGATGTTGAAACATTTTTCAGAGCTGAAAATCTCCACAGAATTATCCTATTCTGAATCAGAAGTCAGGTTATTATTTTTCTAGCCATATAATATCAGTGGCACATCTACCAAACAGTTTTCAACAAATTTTACTCTCAAACTAAAAGAATGAAGCTGATTTGCAAATATCTAGGAGTTTAAATAGGAAGATTTAGCTTACGAATCTATGCCTCACATTATTTTAGAGGTCATTTTAACTAGAATTCATGAAACATTACAAATAATTACATTTTCAATGTTAGAGTTGGTGCCTTTGGAAATAAAAATAATTTCATAACTGAAAAGATATCTTTAACTCAAATAGTCCAATTAAACCAATTTAATTGGTATATGGTAGAATTTAAATTATTTTCCTGTTTTTGATAAGTCATTACCTAAGCATCACCATGCAAATTTTATGCTATTCTGCATCAGTAATTCATTATTTTTTTCTTCCTTTTCTTTTCTTCCTTCCTTCCCTCCCTCCCTCCTTCTCCTTCCTTCTTCCCTCCCCCTTTCCTTCCTTCCTTCCTTCCTTCCTTTTTACTTTAGGAAGTATAGTGATGTCAAGAAACTGTCAAAGAAGATTAAATTTGAATCTGTAACTTTCCATAGTAGATGAGATGGTACATGAAGTATCTCCTGACTATGCCCTCGACTGTGATGTTTGAGGAATATGGATTAGCAAATTAAGCATGGCTACACTCAAAGCTAAAATAAATTACAGGAATAAATTCAGAGCGGATGGTGTGGTGTGCTATCTGTATTGATCAGCTTTCAGAAAAGGACTTCAAAACTACTTTCAACTTAATGTGGCTAGAGATATTTCTTAAAGCAGTGTTTTGTCCAATTATATAGGAGCTGTCATTAAAGATGTTGGGAAATTGCATAGGAAGCAATTAGTCTGGGATTGATTCCAGAAGAATCATATTTATTTGGAAACTCAAAAAAGTAAAATAAAATCCATGATCCAATCTACCCAGAACATAATTTTATTAATAGCTCCATCATCGTTCTTATCTACCTAGATTGTCATTTTCATTCACTCATCAATTATTTTTTACTGGACCATTAACTCCTTGAGAATAGATGATATATTTTGAATCTCTGCACATCCTATATATGGCATACAGTAGGGGATAAATGAATATTAAATTGAATAATGGATCTTAAATTCTCAAGAGCTTTGAAAAATAGAGATTTGACATTTCTAAACAATCATATAGATTAAAATTTTCCAGGTAAGAAATCTTACCATGTAAGAAATATCTCTAAGGTGTAAAGCAGAGAAGAATAACAAGCCCTTTTTTGTTCTCAGATGTTTCTCATACAAAATTGAAGCCAAATTAAATTTTGGATATTGTCAGTATCAACCCTTATTTAGGCAGAAAGAAACAACTAAATCAGTTTTAACTGTTTTACTCAGGAATATATAGCCAGTTAATAGCATACATACATATATACATATATGTATACATAAACACACACATAAATATATATATAAAATCCTAATAGCTCAAAATATAAATGTTCATACTGATACCAGACAGCAGAAATCTAACAGAATATAGTGACATTAAAGTCCCAGGTTGTCTTTCACAAAATGGGGAAAGAATGAAAGATTGTTTTTTTTCTGAATTTATTATTTTTTATTTCATTAGAATAAGGGCGTACAAGTGTTTTTTGTTACATGGATGAATTTTATACTGCTAAAGTCAGGGTTTTTAGTGTATTTGTCACCAGAATAGTGTACATTGTACCTGTATATATATATCTCACATTTTCTTTATTCGCTCATCAGTTGATGGGCACTTAGGGTGATTCCACATCTTTGCAATTGTGAAGTATGCTGCAACAAACATTCAGGAACAGATGCCTTTTTGATAAAATGACTTCTTTTCCTTTGAGCAGATATCCAGAAGTGGGATTGTGGGATTGAATAGTAGGTCTACTTTTAGTTGTTTGAGAAATCTCCACAGGGTTTTCCATAAGCTTGTACTAATTTACATTCCACCAGCAGTGTATAAGCATTTCATTTTCACTGCCATCCATACCAGAGAAGGAACATAACTCAAAAAAAAAAAAAAAAAAAAAGAAAAGAAAAGAAAAAAAGAAAAAAAACAAAAGTCATATATGACAAACCCACAGCCATCATCATACTGAAGGGAAAAGTTGAAAGCATTCATTCAAAGAACTGGAACAATACAAGGATGCCACTGTCACCACTAATATTCAACATAATGCTGGAATCCTATCCACAGCAATCAGGCAAGAGAAAGAAAGAAAAGGCATCCAAACCAGGAAAGAGGAGATCAAACTGTCCCTGTTTACTGATGATAGGATATTATGTTTAGAAAATTCTAAAGGTTCCTCCAAAAGACTCTTAGAATTGATAAATGCAGTAAATGCTCAGGTTATGAAAGTACACAAAGGAGTAGTGTTTCCATACACTAATAATAGTCAAACTGAGAGTCAAATAAAGAACTCAAAACCATTTACAATAGCTGCAAAGAAAATAAAATAGCCAGAAATATACTTAACAAAGGAGGTGAAAGATCTGTACAAGGAGAACTATAAAACACTGATGAAAGAAATCAAAGATGATACAACAAATGGAAAAAATGTCTCATGTTTATGGATTGGAAGAATCAACATTATTAAAATGTCCACACTGCCCAAAGTGATTTACCGATGCAATGCAATTCCCATCAAAATACTATCATTTTATAGAACTAGAAAAAACAATCTCCAATTTCATATGGAATCAAAAAAGGAGCCTGAATAGCGAAAGAAATCCTAAACAAAAAGAACTTACCTTGAGACAGCACGTTGCCCATCTTCAAATTGTGCTACAAAGCTATAGTACCCAAAATAGCACGGTACTGGTATAAAGACAGACAAATAGATCAATGAAACAGAATAGAGAGCCTAGTAATAAAACCATATAGCTACTACCAACTGATTTTCAACAAAGCAGACAAAAAACATACACTGGGGAAAGAACACTGTATTTAATAAATGGTTCTGGGAAAACTGCAGAGAATCATGCAGAAGAATGAAACTGGATCTTTATCTCTCACCATGTAGAAACAATAACTCAAGATGGATTAAAGAATTAACTATAAAATCTGACACCATAAACCTTCTAGAAGAAAAGATGGGAAAACCTTCTGGACATTGGCCTATGTAAAAAAATTTCATGACTAAGACCCCAGAAGCAAATGCAGTAACAACATAAATAAATAAATGGGACTTAAACTAAAAAATTTCTGCACAAGAAAGGAAATAATCGACAGAGTAAAGAAACACCCTATAGAATGGAAGAAAATATTCACCAACCATGTATCTCAAAAAAGACTAATATCCAGAATCTTCAAAGAACTCAAGCAAATCAGCATGGGAAAAAAAACCAAATAACCCAATCAAAAAGTGGGCAAAGAACAGGTTTTTTTTTTTTTTTTTTTTCAAAAGAAGATAGACAAATATCCAACAAATACATGAAAAAAATGTTCAACATTACTAATCATCAGGGAAATGCAAATGGAAACCACAATGAGAAACCAGCTTACCCATGTAAGAATGGCCATTCTCATAATGTCAAAAAACAACAGATGTTGGCATGGATGCAGTGAAAAGGGAACACTTATACACTGTTGGTGGGAATGTAAATTACTATAATCTCTATGGAAAACAGTATGGAGAATCCTCAAAGAACTAAAAGTACACCTACCATTTGATCTAGCAATCCCACTACTGGATATCTTCCCAAAGGAAAAGAAGTTATCATATCAAAAAGGCACTTGCACCCAAATGTTTATTGCAGCACAATTCACAATTGCAATGATATGGAAACACCTTACGTACCCATCAACTGATGAGTAAAGAAAAGAAATATATATGTAGGTTTACAGAGAGAGAGAGAGGGAAGGTTGATGCTTTTTCTACTGTAATTTGCTCCTATGAATTGCACATGTTTATACAATCCAGAATTCTGTACCTTTCTATCCATAAAATTGTATTGTATTCAATGCATCTTTTTTCACAGAAACATACTGCATTTTATATCACATGATTCATTTTGGTTTTGAAACATAATAATATAGTGTAAAGTATAAATAAATAGCTTCACTTAAAATGCCATTTTCAAAATTACTGCATTTTTGTTACACTGTGGAAAGAATTTAAGTCAGAGGAACAATGGGTTGACTACAAAGAATATCCCACTTGACAGGTAAACGCTCTGAAGAACAAATATATTTTGAGTTATTCTTAGTTAGACATGCCCTGTTTCTCTTCAGTGACCAAACTGATTTTCTGTGACAAATTAGTCTAGTCAGGCACAAAATATACCCAGTATCACAGTGTCTTAGAATTTCTTTTCCTGCTAATTACCAAGCTGATCAGGTAATAAACCTTCTTTTCTGACTAAGATAATTAGAAATACACTACCCACGAGGATATTTTTTTTTTGCGTTACGTAAGTCACAAAAGAATCACAAATACATTCCCCTTTGCTCTCGACACTAGAACTTCATGGCATTTTAAAATAATATTAATAATTTATCTCTTATGTACTTTTTAAAAATTCACTAAGTACTTCTGTACATATGGCAAATCCAGTCACAGAAACAATCCTTGTTGAAGGAACATTCTGTTGTGGGTAAAGGAATGGCGTTCCTCTTTGTTTAACCCTTTTGGACACTTGCATTTTGACTTAATATTCACATATGCTTCTCTCACTATTAGGATCTATGCTGTCTGGGGGACAGGATTCAAGGTATTATAAATAACAAGATCATTAATTGAGAATGTCTTAACTTACACTTCAGAATGAAAATGAGACAAAGTTCACTATGCCCCCAATATTGCTTAATATTAAAAACTAAACATTTCACTATTATCTAATATGTTATGGTATTACAGGTTAATTCCTTCTCACTAAAGGAATGGAAATTTTTGGACAATATGGCCTATACAGGTGCAATGTGGTCTCATTTCCTTTGTCTATTTTCTCCTGTCATCTTTTTATGCCCCATGATTTTGTTTTTCCCGTGCCATCTGTGTCTTCATTGGTCATTTTTAAAAGCCTTTATTACTATGAGAAATTTATTTTTAGTCTCTACTGTAATTTATTAATGTCCCTTTTCAATGTAATATTCAATCAACTAATTTCTGTGGATGTTTGTTTCTTCAATTAATTTAGCAAAATGCTTTGTTCTAGCTGTTCATTCAGGAAAATGTTTCTCTCTATAATTTGATTGCTTTCTCCTGATGATTCTGGGTTGGTTCACAATATTTATTGTACCACTATATCGTAGAGCAGGGTCATATTCTGAATGTTGTCCAGACTGAAGGATGTACTCCTTAGTCAACAACAACAAAAATTACATTTCCTATATAGTTTTAACATCTGACTACCCACCTTTATTTTCTCACCTTGATCTCTCAATTCCAATTTCACAACCCCACTGTAGTAGCAAATCATGTTCTTTTCTTTGCTTGCTTGTTTGTTGTTTCTGTTTCATTAGTCCATGTTAATATTGACTATTCTTCCATTATATTATTTCTATTTGCTCTTTTAATGTGACAGACATGCAGGTAGAATTAATCCCATAATAAATAAGAGAAAACCAAACATTTTAAAGAGTTTAGGTGCATTCCTAAGAGTGCTTTGGAATTGGGTTCCCAATAGCCAACCCCCCCAAACACACAGTTTCTTTACTGTTGTCACATCTCCGGCTTATTTAGATCATCAGAAATGTGTCCTTGACCTAGGAAACATAGATATTAGACATTTGCTTCTCCAACTTTTTCAAGCTCAGATTCACTTGGAGAACTGGTTAAAAAACAGATATCTGGGCCCCCACACTCAAAGCATCATTGATACATACTATTTTTAGAACTCTTATTTTGACCAGGTTTGCTCTAACGACATGCTTTTAGCCAGTTCTGGCTAATAAGAAATATGAATAAATTAGCTCGGAAGGGATTCTCATCTGATATAAAACTATAACCTCTTCCTAGAATCAACTGTGTTTCCCTTTTGTCATACTTCGTTCTGCTATGAAAAAATAAAAAGATATACTTAAAGATGCAACGAGCATCTGCAGCAATGTCCAAAACCATGAAGTGAAAAATCACACAATGCAAAACTACTACTTCTAGAATGAAAGAACACAGAGATGGAAATAACATGGGTCTTGGATGAACTCATTCAACCCCTGCCCTAACCCTGGATGGTCTCCTTGGGACTTCTAGTTTTGTTATGACAAATAAGCCCCTATTAATTTAAATTGAAGTTAGGAATTCAGTTACTTTTATGAATATTACATAGGATATATTTATATCTTTACAGATAATAAACCTAATTTATATATGAATATTTTCATGCTTTTTAAAAAAATTTCAAAATATTATGTGGGTACAAACATTTTGGTTACACATAATGCCTTTGCCTCACCCAAGCCAGGGCTACAAGTGTGCCCTTCCCCTACGCAGTGAGCTCTGCATCCATTAGTTGTGAGTTTACCCACCCCCCACCTGACTGGCACCCAATGAATATTAATACCATGTGAGCACCTTAGTGTTGATCAATTACTACCAATTTGATGGCGAGTATATGTGGTGCTTGCTTTTCCATTCTTATGATACCTCACTTCGAAGGATGGGCTCAAGCTCTATCCAGGATAACATAAGAGGCACTAGTTCACCATTGTTTTTTGTAGTTGAGTCGAGTGGATTAATAAAATGTGGCATATGTTATACCATGGAATACTACTCAGTTACTTTCTATCTCAACTTACATAGGCAGTCCATACTTTAGAGAAACTGGATTTCATATTTGGATTTTAACCTCCTGGTATTCTTATCTTCCCCTCATGGGACACTGCTGTCCTGCCTTGAGATAGTTATTCCTGCTGTCTACATTCCTCATTTTGCTGTGTCTTCCTCATACACACAAAAAAATAAAAAATCTCCAATACTGGCTTTGTTATTGAAAGCCATCAAAAGATGTATTAAAAGAGGCAACTTTTAATATGCATCATTTTTTTAAAAATGCGTATTAAAATGTCAGAAGAGAGTTTTATGATGAATTAAACATGGGAATGAATTTAAAATCTCTAAATCACGGCAAGACAGCTATTAAGGTGCCATTATACACACTTGGAAAACATATTCCAGCTGTTCTAGAAAGCATTACGGCAAAGAACCTGGCAAAGAACACTGATCCTAAGCATGTTTTACTCCAGGACATCACCTAACATATGGGAGGAAATTCCTACAGACATTAGCCCAAGCCTGATTGTACAAACAAGCAGACTCAGGCATAGCTCCACTTGACTCAGTAACTTGATTTAATGCAGTTAAGTGCTATACAGTTAATACTTAATTGTATTATCTTGAAAATATTTGACTGTCACACAAATCAGAGACATAAAGCACTGTGATATCTTCATTCATTCTTTTAACAATTATTTTTGTTTTCAATTTATAGTCAGAAAAACAAAGCCTGTATTTTATAGTTCTTAGAGTAATTTCATATACATCATCTTATTTAAATCTTGAAACAAATCCATGCACAAGCAATAAGAAAATATTATCAGAATTTTACAACCCAAAGGATTCAGAATTGGAATTTTAAAATAATGTGGGGAAAGGATCTCTGAAGTTGTTTTTCCCATCCTATGAATGAACGCAGGATTCCTACAGCAGAATCTCTGGCCACTGGTCTGATATTCATTGCTTAACAAACAGGGATTTGCATGTGGTCACTACTGAGTCAGTGCTAGAATTAAGACTAGAATTCCTATCAACTGACATACTCTCACTTGTGTTTCCAATAGGTGATGCTCCTTTTATGTGTGAAGTTGATATAATGCCATTTTTCCTTGATTGCAAGTTTGGAAATTTGACTCTGAATTACGTTCAAAGGTCTCCTGTACTGTATCCCCAGTGGGTAGTTAATACCCCCACAAACTGTTAAGAGTGGTACAGATGGAAATGCTGTGTCTGGATGTCTGTGTAATCCATGTGTGAAAACATCAGGGGAACAGCCTGAATCATAAGAAAAAACAAATCTAGATTGTCATTAAGTACCTGTTAAATAATTAGACTTCCCTCAGCACAATAGAAAAAATGTAAGAACTAGGTAGAATTTTCTTGTGACTAGGTAACAAAACATAGAAATGTAAGTATAATGGAATAATGAGATCACCTCCATTTATATAAGATAGTTTACTTGTTAGAGAAAAGCAAATGGTGACCAGTTGTGATGATTCCATTAGAGATTTTAACTGAAATACAAAATAACCAGAGAAAGTATTTGCTTTATAGGATTTTTTCACTTTGAAAATTGCTTTTCTAAGTTAAGATATGTCTTGATATATTAAATAGATGGGTATACACACACACACACACACACACAGTTGATAACAGATAGATACATAGATCTTTATCCCATATGAAATCTTTAGACCTACACAAAGATCTATTATTGTGATGGGTTGGTTAACCTGAATTGTGAAACAACTCAATGCATTTTTCCAAACATTAACTCAAATAGCATTTAGTGAGCTTCTCCTTTGTACAAGGCCTGGAGGAGGCAGTGTGAGGTATGCAAAGATGAAATACCTTGCTCATGTCTCCATTAAAGAGTTAATTGTATTGTTGCAAACACATTGTGTTTTTACTAGACTTGAAAGAGGGGGCTGAGGTAGGGGAATCAGAATATAACTGATTATTCATTTTTTGTGGGTTCCTGACAAGTAACATGATGAATGATATATTTTATTTTTATCTGCCCATGATCTTTTTGTTATGGGTCAAGATTAGGAGTGACATATCAGAAGTCAAAGAGAGCAAACATGGAAGTCTCTCTGAGTTATACAGACCTTTACATTAAATGTTCCATGACAGAATAAACAAATAACTCCAGGGCATATTCCAACTTTGGTTGTCCTGTTTTTCTAGTGTTGTATAAATAAGAATAAAAAAATTGTCGTTATGAACTACACTTTTTTCTAACACTTTTTTACATGACAAAACCAAGATTATCAGTCTTTTAACTCCTATTAATGAACTTCATTAATTTTGTGAATCATTCAGAAAAGATGTATTTCCTGACTGCAAGGGAGGAGCATTGGTGTTCACAAGCAATAGCACGAGCCTGACCCTTTTTATTCTCCCCAATGTGACAGAAAACAAACACGAACCATAGTAGAAAATATGTTTGTGTTTAAAAAAAGACACACACACACAAAATACACACATACATAGTTATTTTTACTAAGACGACAGAAAACACTTAAAACTCATGAATGAATTATGTCTGTGTATAAACACATACATGCACACACGTTTTTTGTTTATTTGTTTTCCTCAAAGAGGGAAGTGACCATGTATGTGGGTCAAGATGAAATTTTTGAAGTTGTGTTTTCTCTGACAGTGAAAGGCACCAAGTTTCTGTTTTTGAAGGCATTTCAATAAACTTTGAAATCTGTGAACCTGATGACCATGTTAGTTAAGACAGACAAAACAGAGAAATCTGGCATAAATGAATTGGCTTATAGACTTTTCAATTGCTGGGTCATTCAGTGATTAAAGTCCAGCTGGATTCATGGTCCAAATGGTGGCAACAATTCTCTAGTAAGTTCCAAACTTTAGTTACCTACCCCCTTCCATAGTTTTAGTTTCTTCAGCCACATAGTGGCTGGATGGAAACAAAAATCCTTACACAGTCATAGGTTCAAGTCCAAATGGAAAGAATGAATCCTTTTTTTCTGGAAGCCAAATACCTATTGATCCCTTTGGTTTGATTTGAACATAAGCTTATGCCTAACCTTTAAGAAAAAGAAAGGTTCTGATTGGTTATACCATAGTTTAGTCCTTAGGATCCTGCTGCCTGATTTCAGTCCACGCTCCCTTACCTACTAAAACTATATTGCTTTGAGCAAGTCACTTAAATTTTTTGCTTCCAGTTTGCATATATAAAAGCTAAATAGAAATACCTAAGTCATATTTTTCAGTAAAGTTTGTGTGCCTGGCTCATGGAAGCTGCCTTACACAGCTATACAAAGGTATCATGAATAAATATACAACATTATTATAACAGGTGAGCTCTACCTCATACAACGTCCATGAAGGAAGAGTACAGCATGAATAGATATTCAAAAGAAAATTGAGTTATTTTTTTAAAAGAAGATAATATACAGATTGATGCCAAAACATCAATCTACAGAAGTAAATACAGCCTTCTGTGGCTATACTTCATAAAAATGTGTAACATAGCTCCATTTTTTTGAAATGGAGCCCAAAACTAGTAAAAAAATTACATAAGCAGTGTGTACAGAACGAAAAGACTTATGGCTGTTCTACTTTGCTACTTCTAGTTACTATTTGGGGCAAAATCCTCTTTTACCTTACTATATAACATTCTACTGCTTGCAAAGAACTATTATGTTATATTCGGCAGCATTTTTTTCCTGAAAAATAGTTGCAGAATAGCTAAATGGGCTCTTTTTATTCTTTGACAAGAAGATTCCAAAGCTCATGTTATCAAACTTTTGGGGCTTCTAACTGGTATATGTACTTATACTTCTAAGTGTATGTATCTCAGAAGTCAATTGAATCTCAGAAAACATCTGCCTACCTAAACCCCAAACTTCTGATGATCTAGTATCAATTTATTTCACAGAAATTTATTAATGAGGATAATGACGGACAGTATGAGATTTATGAAAAAAAATATATGACTATACCAGGGTAACATGCAGGGAAAATAATTTAATGGCAAAAAGGTGTTCTGCTCTGCCTCTTACCACTCCCTAAACATGATGATGGTACAAATTTTAGTTTGGTCCCAGAATATTTGACGTAAGTATTTTGAGGAGTGTGACATTTCCAAGGTTGTTATGCCTGAACACTCTGTACTGTGATGAAAATTATTAGTGCTGAATTGTCCCTGGCTCTCTACTTGCATAGTTCCCTCTTCTTCCTCAGTTGCAGCTGTTATCACATGGTGCTGACATTGTTTACTTGTCATCTGCCCTATTCTACTTGGAGCTATGAAGGGTCAAGAGAAATGCATATCTTCCACAATTCTAATTATTAGTAACTAAGACAATTAGAGAAATAAAATAGGTATTCAAGATTAAATGTGAATAAATTAATGGATGAATGGACAAATTAATTGAAATCTTGAGATATTTAAACTTTTACAGACCTGATGCTGGAGGAGACCTTTTAGGGCAACCAGTTCAGCTAATCTCCAAAGAAGAAATAGTATTTTTCTCATTCCCTTTAGTCAGTGAACCACATTACTTAATCAAGGCCAACAAATTAAACTACTGTGGGATACTTCTTATTGTTTTCTTTTATAGTAAGTCAAACACTTCTTCTTACATGTACTCTCCTTGGATGCTGGACAAATCATTCCTAATGTCCTTTTCCCATTAAATTTCGAGTACTTGGAATGCTGACATGGAAACTTTATCTTTGTACACTGAACAGTTCCAGTTTCTTTAACTTTCATTCCTCTGATATTTTTCAATGCCAATTGTTAATCATTCAACAACATTTTATGGAGCATCTATAAAACATCTAAAATAAAGCCAATCAACCTGCTTATCCTCCTTTATTTTTGTTCTATTTAAAACAGGAAGCCAAGACTGTTAAAACTTATTACAATATTTACTGTGTTGAGATAAGAAGCAAAGGAGAACACTTCTAAAGGGGAAAATACTGTATTTTTAGGGAGAAAACTATAGCATTTTAATCCTAAATTAGATATTTCTTGAATGTCAACTTTCTCTGATTTCTATGGAGAAGTCATGTATTTCTATGGCAGAGAAGAATGGTTATTATGTAAATCATCACACATGCACACACACAACACACAGTATTTCCAGTTATTTTAATATGATGAGACTATGTTAGAGAATGACTAGATAAATTCAGACAGCTTACCTGGAAGCACAATCTTTATTCATCTCACTCTAGCCATTTTTATACACTTGTTTGGGCCACAACTTCATTCTGAGAAATAAAGGTTTAGCTTTTCCTTTCAGAGGACATTAAATAAAGTGTTTCAACTTAAATTCTCCAAGAATTTTTCTAGGTCACATTCACAACCTTTAACTGGTGTGGTGAAAACCTTTCTTTTTTCCCCAGATAACTGAGGCTATATAAGTGTGTGGGAAGATGGATAGGGAATCATGGCTTCTCAGTCTTATTCTCACATTTTCCTCAGTCCCAGAGGTGATTTTTCAGCTTTTCAGATTCACAAACTTAATTTCACTGGTTTACAATGTGAGAGGGCTCTAGACATAGTGAATTGATTCATGCTATTCTAAAACACAAGAGACTGCTACAGAAGCCACAGTGCTAAGACATTAATTTATATTTTTAAGAGTACCTTGTGAAAGAAACATTATTGCCTGTTCATCAGAGACATCTGCCCTCAGGAGATACAAATCATAGGTATGTATAGTTACATTGCTCCTCCAACAAAAACTGAACACCTCTATTTAACTTGGAGTATATTCCTCATGCATATTGACTTTCACAGAAGACCCTGCTGATGCCAGTGGCATCAACATTTAGTACCGAGCCACAACTTAAAACTCTGCATTCAATACTTTCTTTTTGACCCCGCCCAGTTAAATAGAAATTAAGTGAGAGTATCAATCTCTAGCCCAGGCAGTACCTCACTTCATCTAATATCACTATGACCCCATGTCTCAAAATTATCTCTGCCCAGTTTCTTTGACAAACCTAGCCAGGATAACATTAAGAACTATACATTTATTCCGTTATTCAGTGGAGAATCAAAATAGTTTTGTAATCATACGTCTTACAGTCTGGTTGAAGACACAGGTACCTGATTAAGCTTTGGTCATAGGCTTCCCTCTTCGTTAACTATAATGCCTTACTATAGCATACCTATGACTAAGGGGCATTTTTTTGTTGTTATTTCACAGGCACTGTAAATTTTATATCCCCAAAACTTGAACTCAAGATCTTTTCCTCAAAACCATCTTTATAGAGAATAGACCTTATCTCAGTGAATGGAAACCCTATGCACAAAATCATTCAAGCTGTTGCAACACAAATGCCTTGGATTTTAAGGTTGTAGCAAATAATAAAGATACACATATTTAATCAAATTACCATGACTGTGTTCCTACTAATTCATATTGTCAGAAAGAAAGTCCAGTCTTTCTGGGGACCTGATCATCAAATATTTCCATGGACCCTAGGAATAATAACTTCCTAAAAATGTCTGTGGGTACAAATAATAATTTCTATTTCCTTAAGTAAGAAATATATATAGCCATCTGCTTCCAGCCACATGAGTGTAATTGTTATAAGACTTGACCTCACAGTGGAAAAAATTATAGAACTAGAAAAATATATAAATCCTCTATTTTAAGGCATGAGCAACAAGTAGAGCATGACTGTGAAATTTCAAAGGAAGCAGATTTTAACATGTTTTCTGCCTTTTTTGATTGTGGGCACATGACAGACTGTAGATCGAGGAGACAGAGCCTGAGCAGATCGCGGGGAGGCTAAGAATACTGAGGTCAGTGCTCAGAGCTGCTATAACTTTTGAACAAGTTACCAGAGACTATGAAAGAGTTAGAGCCATACTTCATGCAAAAAAAAAAAAAATAGAAATAAAGTATAGAGCTAAGACTAAATGGCTAAACAGGAACTACCAGTTAATTAACTACCAATAGAATACAATTCAATACCCTTTAAGGAAAAATGACATAGTCCAGATTCCTCACAACTTATTACTCCCAGTGTCCAGCAAATAATAATGCAGTAAAATGTAAATCAGCAGGAAAGCAGGAAAACATGAGCCATGATAAAAATAAAGTAAGTCAATGAAACAGACCTTGAGATGACTGATGTTTAAATTAGAGGAAAAGAACTTCAAAACAGCAACTATAATTACACTGAGGACTAAAATACAGTCATGATATATAATAAGTGGAAAATCTCAACAAGAAATAACAAATACATAAAAATACTAAAGAGTGCAGTTCACATTCAGAATGACAACATGAGATGTTCTCCAGACCTGTTCCCTAATGAAATTTATGAACATTATAAAGAAAAAGCATTTAAAGTTTCTGGAAATGGACCTAACAGCATAGAATAAATGAAGAAACATTTATTCAAGAAAATTTACTAAAACGCAGTGAAGAAAGGAAGAATGTGTGACATTTGAACCAATCAGTTCCTCCTTACCCCCTCCAAGCTCAGTGTGACAGAAACTCTGCTCTAGATGAATGCAGCCAAGAACACAGGACTTCTTCTACCCTCAATTCCTTTTACAGGTCTTTGGTATCTTCTAAGAAATTGTAGACGTCAGTATTTATCATCCTCTCTCTTAAATGCTTGCTGAAAAGCCTAAGTTCCAGTTGCGTGTGGCCGAGGTGCGAATGCATTATTTGTCCACTCAACCGCCACTTATGAGGTAGAGGTTCTACCCTGCACATGGCTCACTGAGAATACTGGGACTCTAATTATCTTTGACTGAATTCATTAGTAAGGTAAACACCCCGTTTTGAAAGTAGTAAGAGAAAAAGACCAGAGGTTACTGACTTCCCTCAATATAGTACCCAGTTTCTAATTCAGGGGTGTCATGCTGAGAAAAGTGGGACACCGTGATTGTCCCCAGCTCCAGAGCAGTGACTCAGAGATTTTTTCCCAGAAGAGAAGACATTCCATAAGGAGTTCTCTGAAGCTCTTCCCAAAGGAACTGACTTTGCAACAGAATGTGGGGAAGTTAAAGCCTAGTGATTCTCTCCAAAGCAATGGAGACTGTGGTGAAAATAATTGAAATAAAACTGATGCCTTCATTATAGACACTAACTAGTTTATCAGAGAGAATTAGAGAAAGAGACAAGTAAAAATAGCCTTTTGAGATTAAAACTCATATTGAATACGGATCTCAAAATGTATCCCCATAAAGGGGTCCAAATTTATCTGGGCAAGCCTATATAGAAGGCATTTCCCAAGACATTGTTGCAAAAGGACACATCACTTATAAGAGAATTCTAGTAAGATTATCATTTTACTTCTCATCAGAAGCAATGGATGCCAGAAAACATTAAGATAAGATATTCAAAGTTTTCAAAAAAAAAAAAAAAAAAAAGTTTTCAAAGAAAAATATTATCAACCAAGTTCCAATGAAAACAACTTTTAAAAGTGAAGTTGAAATAAAGGCATTTCAAATATATATAAAGTGTGAGAATTTGTTGCTAGAAGATCCATCTTACAAGAAATAGGCAAAGAATTTCATCAGACTAAAAAGCAAATGACCCCAGGGAATAATTCAAACTCAAAAAACAAAGAACATTGAAAAATAATTATGTAAATATAAAAGGCTTTATTAATATATATTTATTTTACTTTCTTCTTTTAACCAATTTAAAAAGCAATTGAAAAGTAATACATAACTGTATTTGGGGGGGCCATGACATATACAAATATAATGTATTTGACAACAGCACAAAAAAGGTGAATGGAAGAAAAGATGAATTATAGAAAGGATTTGAAACCAGTAGGTACTATAATACACAGGACAAAGGAAAATACTCAAAAATGGAAATTAAAAAGATAATAAAATAAACTCTATAAAAATGTATTTTTTCTGATGTCTCTCAGATTCTTAAAACACATAAATTTATATATAAAGTAATAATTATTACAATGTAGTGTTGGGTATGGAACATAAAAATATGCAATGCATGTTAAAGCAATAGCACAAAAAGGGAGAAGGGAGAAAAGGAGCTACACATTTCTATATGTCATTAAAATTAATTAATGTAACTCTACAGTACATTCTCATAAGTAAATATTTATATGGTAAACACTAGAGCAACCACTAAAGGAATAATTTTTAAAAACCCATTAAGTAAATTAAAATGTTACGTTTGAAAAAAACTTGCTTAATGAAAAAAAGCTGTAAAGAAGGAACAGATAAACAAAAACACACAAAAAAGCCATGAGATAAATAGAAACAGAAATAAAACCGAAGAATTATATCAAACTACAGCAATAAAATTAAAAATATCAAGAAATTGTATAATAAATTTATGTACAAACATAATATAGAATTTACATACATGGAAATAAAAATAAGCATATATTTATATCAAAAACATTATTCTATATATGAATATATAAAAATATATACATGGGCATGAGAGTGTGTATATATATATGTATATACATAAAATATATATATGTGTGTACACACACACACATAAAAAAACAAAGCACCGAACTGCATGATGCAAAAATTGGCCAAAAAAAGAGAAATAGATATTTCAATAAAAAATATTTGGACACTTCAACAAGTATTTTCAAAAATAAATAGGAAAACTAGGCTGGAGATCAACAAGCAAATAGATGACAGGAACAACAATGTAAACCAAGACGTAACAGATATCTGTAGAATACTACAGACAGCAAGAGCAGAATACATATTCTCCTTAAGTATACCTGAAGCATTGTCCATGATAGACCCATAACATGGTCATAAGATAAACCTCAATAAATTTAAACAAACTGATAATTCAAAATATGCTCTATAACCCCAATGGAATAAAATTAGAAATCAATAACTACAAGAAATTTGTAAACTCGTGATCATGTAGAATTTAACAAACTATTCAACAACTAATGAGTCAAAGAAGAAATCACAAGAAAAACCGAAAAATACTTTACACAAATGAAAATCAAAACACATCTATCTAAATTTATGGAATGGAGCCAAATCTGTTCTTACAGGGACTTTTAGATCTGTAAATGCCTGTATTTAAAATGGAAGGAAAATCTAAAAAACAATGAACTAAAACTTCTACCCTCTTAGGCTAGAAAAAAAATTATAAAAAAATAAACCCAAAGCCAGCAAAAAGAAGGAAATAATAAAAATTTGAGTGAATATTGATGAAATGGAAAACAGAAAAACAATAGAGAAAAATCAACAAAGCCAAAAGTTGATTCTTTGTAAAGGTCAACAAAACTGACAAATTTTCAGGTAGATTGACCAAGACAAAGAGATGCAAGACTCCAATTATGAAATTTAGAAATTAAGAAAGGGATACTACTGCCTATACTAAAGAATTGTTTTAAAAAAAAGATTAATAAAGGAATACTATGAATGTTAGCATATCAATAAATTAGGCAATTTAGATGAAATGTACAATTTCCTAGAAAGACACATATTACCAAAACTGACTCAGGAATGAATAGAAAATGTGCACAGAACTGGTAAAGATATTAAATTAGTATTGAAAAAACTATCCTAAAGGACAAAATTCTGCAATAAAATATTACCAACAGAAATCCAGGAACATGTAATAATTCTATACACCATGACCAAGTGGGATTTATCTTTGGAATTCAGTATTGGCTTAACATCTAGAAATCAACTGATGTATCAATGGAATAAAAAATAGACTACATGATTATACCTACAGTTGCAAAAAAAAATTTGTCACAGTCCAACATGCTGATAAAAATGCTGAATAAACTAAGTTCAGTAGGGACTTAATCTGATATAGACCATCTATATAAAACCCACAGTAGGCAGCATGCTAAGATCTAGAACAGGACAATGGTGTTCACTTTCTATTTAACATTATACTGGAGATCGTAGCAAGATCAATTTGTCAAGAAAATGAACTAAATATCATCTATGTTGGAACGAATAATAGTAATACCCTTTTTATTCAAAGATAATGTGATACACATGTAAAATCCTAAGGCATCCATTAAAAATATTAAAACTTTTAAATGAATTCAGGAAGGTTGCAGGATGTACCAGTGTGTAAAAATCAGTTATATTTGTGTATGCATGCAAAGTACAATCCAATTATTTTTTTAAAAAGCCACAAATTTACAAAAATATGAAAGATAATAAAATATTTGGGAAAAATGCTTTAAAGTGCAAAACTCACAGCACAGAAACTAAAAAATTGTTGAAAGAAATGAAATACCGAAATAAATGATGACATATCTCATATTTATGAACTGGAAAACTTAATATTGTTAAGAAAGTAATGCTTACCAAGTTAATCTACATATTTGAAACAATTTCTGTCATACTATTAGCTAACTTATTTGTAGAATGGACAAGCCGATTCTAAATTTATATGGACACTCAAGGTTCCCAGAATAGCCAAAATTATCTGAAAAAGGAAAAAGTTGAAGGACTTATACTTCCTAATTTTAAAACTTACTATAAAGCAATGGTAATCTTGACGCTTCGGTACTGGTATAAGCATAGGCATGTACCATCAATGGAAGAGAATTGAGAGCCCAGACATCAAGCAATTTATCTGCGGCCAACTGATTTCCATCAAGGTGTCAAGACCATTGGATGGAAGCAAAATGGATCACTGAGTTAAATGTAAGAGCTACATCTATGAAACTCTTAAAGTAAAAAAAAGAAGTAAATCTTTGTAAACTTGGATTTGGTGGTGGTTTCTTTAGATATGACACCAAAAGCACAAGTGATAAAAAAAAAAAAAGATGAATTCAAATTCATTAAAATAAAAAAAGGAACTTTTGTGCTTCAAAGGATACCATCAAGAATGTAAAAAGAAGACACATAATGAGGCAAAGTATTTGCAGCATATATGTGGTAAAAGAATAATATCCACAACATAAAAATGACTTACACCTCAACAATAAGGAACCAAACAATCGAACTAAAAAAATCGGCAGACTCGAATTGACATTTCCTCAAAGAATATAAACCAGTGGCCCACAAACACAGGAAAAGATGGTCAACATTCCTAATCAGTAGGGAAACAAATGTCAAAACCACAATTAAATACCACTTCACACCCAATAGGATGGTTATTATTAAAATAGAACAAAAACAAAGTACAGTAAATAACAAGTGTAGGTGAAGATCTGGAGAAATCAGAACCCTCATATATTGCTGGTTGAAATGTATAATGGTACGAATACTTTACATTACATTGTGTCAGTTCCTCAAAAACTTAAACACAGAGTTATTTAACTCATAAATTCTACTTGGTATACACCAAATAGAAATGGAAAAGTATGTATACACAAAAGCTTGAACACAAATGTTCATAGCAGCATTATTTATAATAGCCAACCCAAATGGATACAACCCGAATGTCCACCAATTGATAAATATGAGGTATATCTACACAATGGAATATTATTCAACCATAAAGTGGAATGAAATATAAGTAACAACATGGATAAATCTTGAAAACATTTTGTTACATGAAGGGAGACAATCACAAAAGGCCACATATTACATGATTTTATTTATATGAAGTGTTCATGAGAGAAAATATTATATTATAGAGAAAATATATTTATGGTTGCTTGGACCTGGGTGGAGAAGAGAGATTGTGTGTGTGTGTGTGTGTGTGTGTGTGTGTTGTGCGTGTGTGTTTGTATGTGTGTGTGTGTGTGTGTGGCAGGGAGGAGGATATTAGCTAAAAAGTAAAGAATTTCTTCTTGTGGTGATGAAAATATTCTAAAACTGTATCTCAATAAACTGGTAATGAAAGAATACTCCAACACTGTCCTAGGCCACGGGAATGATGAATTCATTTAGGGACACATTTAGAATAATATCCAGAGTTGATTACCATGACATAAACAAAATCAAACAAACAAAACCTGTCTTGTACCAAAACCAAGGAGAATTCTCCTTTTTCTGCTGTTTGCTTTTTATTTTGTTTTCCTCATTTCATAGGTGAAACCTCCAAATACTGAAGAGTGGATAATCACCTTGCCATCTCACACCCAAGGCTTTTAATCTCCAATATTCTTCATATCAATAATAATACAAAGCATTTTCTAAAACTTAGTATATTTCACATTCTATGTTAAGAATTTAAGAATTTTACATATATTCATTTGGTTCTCACAGCAGTACTGTAAGGTAGGCACTGGTATTTGCATCATTTTAGAGATGAGAAAAAATGAGGATTAGAAAGATTAAACAACCAAATCAATGTCTCATAATCATTAAGAGCTGGAAGCCTGGTTCTACATCTTTTATTGTGGTCTAAACTCATTCCTGCTTTTCTGGAACTTGCTAGGTTCAAGTATACTGACTCATGAAAAACACATCAGCATGTGCTGTAATATTTGATTGGACAAAATATGACTCAATATGGGTAACATTAGCATGCTTGGGAATTTAGAAGAAAAACACAGGAGCTTACTTGAAGGTACTGACATCCAGTACCTTCAAAAATACCAGGTATTTTTAAGAGGGGCCTTAAAAATATTGAAAATTAAGCCATCAGAAATGGAGGAAAAGGCCCATATGTATATACACAGATTATCCTGAAAATCTGAAAAATAAACGTACATTTAAAATACGTCATGATCTTTTTTCATTCCACATGTTTTTGATGTATCACCATTTTATACTAATTCTACTTTCATTTCATTTTTTCACTGATAGTATAAAAAGCCCATTATATACTAAAAAATTCTAAAATATCTCCACTGATGTAAACTCACTCAGTTGTGATTTGGAAGCAAAAAAATAAAAAGGAAGAACACTGACACCTCTATGTAATGGGCAGAGATGTAAATGAGCAGTGGTAAATCAAACGTAAAAAAAAAAAAAAAAAAATGAGCACCTGAATTTGAACACTACCAGGTTGAGTAAGAATGAGAGAATCCATCCGTCTGGGATGGTAGAAATGTGTGACCCTTAGAAGAGGTGGAGAGGGATGCTTTAAACATGAGAAATGAAAATGTCACCAAAAATTTTGAGAAAATACTACTTCCCAGGAGCAGAGTAATGAAGCAGAAGCAAAGCTCCAACTGTCAGCAGCTGAATTATTAGAGAAAGAAAAGCAGAATTTGTGGACAGGTGCAGGCTTGTCCAAGACTTGAAGAATCTTAAACCAAATCTCCAAGTGAATCCCAAGAAGCTTCATTTAACGTCTATCTAACCACTTTACTGCTTCATTTGCTTTAAGATTTTAACATTTTTTAAGAGTTCATTTTTTAATACCACTGTACTCATTCTCTTCCAAAGAGGAATAGTCACAAAACCATGTCAAGAATTGCAAATAGGAAAAATGAGAAAAGAAAGTACTTGGTGTTACGCCAGGGTACTCATCTTGTATGTGCTTCCAGTTAGACATCTCAAATGCAAGTATATCTTTGAAAAAATTTCCTAGCAGGTGAAACAGAATAGTGTATTAAAACTTGGACTTTGGTCAATAAGAACTAGGTTTAAATCCTGGCTCTGCAAAAATATTTCGGGTGGCCTCAGACAAGTTAATCTTAAATCTTTAACTTAGATTTTTTATTTGGAAATAACTCTTGATTAAGGTGTATTGTGAAGGTTTAATGAAGTAAAATATATATAGTACAGCAAATTTCGTTTTCCTTTCTCCGAAATCTCTGGTATGCTCTGGTTCTGCATCCTAGAACTCGTCCCAGAGGGGCAGCTTGATTTCTCTACATCAATTTATTAGACTACAGAAGCAACAGTTTGAGGTTAAGCAGAAAGTCAAATCATGAATTACAGTTTATAGCCCGGAATATAAAAACAAACAATTTGTGCAACTGTGAACATAAAATCAGGGCCACTCACAGAAGGCTCTATTTATTTTTCTTTAATAATGATAAGCATGTAGAATTTCCAATATCATCAATCATCCAGACCCAGTAATTCAGAAATTGTGCCTATAATGGACAGCAATCAATTGCCTTAATTCCAGGATCTAAAACAAATTTAGTGTATGAACACATTGATTTTTGCAGTTGAAGAATTTACAATCTTTTTTTAACGAGCCTCTTCTATCTAGGAATAGCACAGATTGAATAGAAAGGCACATATATATTTTTGCATATGTAAGTGTGTACATTAAATATTTTATACAGTGTTACTGTAACTGTGTTTAATTGACTATGCTGTAACCTCCTTATTTGATATTTATAACTATATATTTATGCACACAATAGAGCACACATGTACATGTATATACATGCATAATTTATACTATTTCACTTATGAATTAAAGAAGAGATTCATAATTACTATGGTGCATCTGTGATGCACCATATAGATCCCCTTTCAGGAATTAAAGGCTTATTCTTCCACCTGACAGGGATGCTGCCAAAATGACCTTTAGGTGTCAGTTGTCAGTTTTCCTTGTGGGTTGGTTCAGATGATGGAAACATCATCCGGAGTGACGTCTTTTTCCTGGGGCACCCCACATCTGAGGATTGATCACCACAAGGGTACAAAGGCTCAGTCCCCAAATATAAACAGGTATCTAGTTCTCCATCCCTTACATATCTCCATTTTTCAGATGTTGATCCTTGAGAACACTCCCTACTAAAATATCCTACATGGTTACCTGCATGTCAGAATCATCTTCTTAGGGAACAATACCTGAAAAAAAGGCCCGGAAGGAAGGATTGGATGAAATGAGGGCGATATAGACAAGTAAACAACAGCAGAAATAAAACAAAATAAGATCATAGCTTTTGGGAGGATAAAAGGAAGTGGAAAGGGCTATAATAAAACAGAGTGAGGGCATCTTCCCTAATGGAAGGATCATGTCCACTTTACATAGAGAACAATATTTAATTGTGCTAACACTAGAGACTGCTTATGCTAAAAGTTTGGCTCCACCTTTGCTTAGCTTGTGTATCTGTGGGCAAGAGACTTAAACCCTCTAAAACGTAAGAGGGATCAAATGACAGAGAACCTGCCTGGTACTTAGCACCATGTCTGACATACAGCAAGAACGAAATAACTACATGAATAAATAAAAACAAATTAATTGCAAAAGCTATGATTATTAGCAGTTATATTACCCCCAAAGCTGAAGTTCCACAAGGCATTTTTTCACATAAGTATTTTTTTCCATTTTGCTTTATAAGGTTCTACCCCTATTTACAAAGCAAAGAATATACAGAGTGATTGTTTGTTCACAAAACAGTATCTGCCCCAACCTCAAGGATTTGTCTTAGAAACCCTTTAAGGATGAGTGTGCTTTTGTTTGCTAAACCAAATCCCCTCTTGACTCTTCTTTATCCTTCTCTGTCCCAGGAAACCGATCTCTACGGGCACTTCCTTTGCTCTCTGCTGGCCACATAGGTTTGGCCAATGGGAGACAGCAAAATGAGGTCAGAGGGTAGAAGCGGACTCAAATCAGAGTGTTTATTTCTCACAAATCTATCCATGCCATCTCACTGTGGGACACCCTACCCCTTAACAAAGGCCAAAGCTTATGTCAGGTCACCTGTCCGCCTAGTTCCCTTCTCCATGTTCCAGTAACCATTCTCTTTTGTTTGCTCAGTCCTGGTATTAATAATATCACATTCCTCAATTGCTTAAGCCCTAGGGTGTTTCACCATCCCTTGATGATTGCCCTACACCCTGCTCACGTCTCGATAAATGGTTACTTTATTAACAGAGTTTGAATGCTCTAGCTCCCTCTTTCCCCTACTAGAACATTAATTAACCTAAGAAAGTTTGTGGATTAACAAATGTGATCATATCAGCAAAATTCTATTTCCATCCATATTTTTTAGAATCACTTTTCTTCATCATATGTAACACTGTATGATCCATGCTGTGTTCAATGTAGTATTTCTCTAACTTTATTCACAAAGTAAACTTGCATACTCAGTTGTATTTAGGTTTCGCAAATGAGAAAATGGATTATGAAAAGAAATGAAATCGATATATGGAAGTATATCAGTATGTACTCCTACATTTATTGCAGCACTATTCCCAATAGCCAAGATATTACATCAACATAAGTGCCCATCAACAGATGAATGGATAAAGAAAATATGGTACATATAAACAATGGAGTATTATCAAGCCATAAAAAAGAATGAAATCCCGTCATTTGCAAAAACATTGATGGAACTGGAGGAAATCATATTAAGTAAAGCACAGAAAGTCCAATTTCACATATTCTCCCTCACATGTGGCAGCTAAAAATATTTAAAAAAATGAACTCATGGACATAGAAAGTAGTATGATGGTTACCAGAGGCTGGAAGGGGAATGAGGAAGAGGGGATAAACTGGGGATGGTTAATGGGACAAAAATATAACTAGATAGAGTGAGTAATATCTACTGTTTGGTAGTGTTTAGGGTGGCCATAAGTTAACAACAATTTATTTTGTATTTCAAAATAGCTAAAAGAGTGGAATTGGAATGTTCCTAACACAAAGAAATGATCAATACTTGAGGTAATAGATATCCCAATTATCCTGATTTGTTCATTACACATTTTATGGCTATATCAAAATATCATATGTACCTTATAAATATATATAACTATTATGTATGCATATTAAAAATTTAAAAAATTAAAAAGAAATGTTAAACATTTTATAAACATATAATAAAAATCATATAAACAAAAAGTTTTATTCTCAAATATATTCACCACCCCATCTCAATACTGTAAGCTGCCTACAAATTCCCCCAAATTAAATATTATAACAAATTATCATGCAGCCAAGTATTTAAATATCATGTGAACATTAAAGGGAGTTTTATTAAAAAAATAGCAATACTTAGTGAAAGATTATATCTTCATATTAGGTAAGCAAATATCAGAATATGCATTTTAAAATGTGAAAATTTCCAGAAGATAAACACAATAGCAGTTGGTGTGATTGCATCCAAGTTGGAGGTCATCAGTGGTATTATTTGCTACTTTAAATTTTTTGAACCCCCAAATTATTAATAAATGAGCACAAAATTAATTCATTGTGAGAAGTGTACATGATATTCTGATTTGTAAAATGAAGAAAAGTTTACTTATTAATATGATTTTTTTAAGTGTGTTCAAGGGGATGAATTTGCCTTAGGCATACATCTAAACTAGTCTGGCTGGGAATTTTACAGAATGAAGTAAACATTCCAAAAATTACTATACAATTTTTAATAATAAAGATCAAAATAGTCATATAATCTTGGATAAGAAGAATATAACAAGTATCATCCTAATTCCCTCTAAATTATACTTAATTAATTCACTGATAATAGTATTATCCCTTAGAACTGAATCTTTTTTATGAGAAACCATTTCAATATAAATTTTCAAAGACATAGAAGTACTAATGTAACAATGAAGGAGATTTCATAACAAAATCACCTTAATTCCCTGGGATTTAACTCACAGTCTTTTTGTCCCTATGACATATTTTCATTTCAATATTGTAAGAGAAATCATAGGAACTTGGCATGATATTAATGTTAGGCTAGGAATAAAAGAAATATTTTTAAAAAATCAGGGTGGTGGTAGATATATCTAGCTTGCATGAAACTCCAAGTTTTATTTCAAGACATCAGCAAACAATAAAACACAAAAGAGCTCCTTTATGATAACAATGCATTAGAGAAAGCATATTTCAATTGGGAAATTTTGGTACTTCTAGTCTCCCTGTTCTAGTTCTTTCAATCTTCCCTTATTTCAGAAAGGCCTAATATACTATGGATATCAGCTTTCATTACACACATCTAACCCATACATTTTGTCAATGAACACACAACATTTTTTCAAGTGAAGATGGCAAAGTTTACCTGATATACTTCTCTTTTGCCGATTAAGGTGATTTTTGCTTTCTATAATTATGAATAGACTCACAATAAATAGTGACCTGTGTTTATATTTTATAATGTAAACCCAAGTCAAGCCATTTGTAAATGTGTAAATTAATTACAGAAAAAAATTTATTAATGTTTTCAATTCAAAGGGGTCCAGTCAGTTGGGCCCAGCCTTTCTTCTAGTTTCATTACCCTTAAATTCTGTAATCAAAGTATTTCTAGCATTTTGAAGTCCCAACCTCCCACCATAAATACTTGCAAGTCTATTTTTCTACATACTCTTCCTCGTGCCTAAAACATCTTGTGCTTCATTGTCCAACCACTGAAATTTATCTTCATTCAACAAAACTCAAACATAAGTTTTGTATAGAACTTTTACTCAATATCACACTTAGGATTAAACACTTTTTCTTCCTTTATTCCACAAAAGTTTACATACCTGTATGTTAGCATTTATTATATTTTATTGTTGTTATGTTTGTGAGTAACAGGTTTCTCTGGCTCAGTTTCTACAGGCTTGTCTGGGATGTGCGTCTTGACCTTTGTATTTCTCCCACACCCCCACGGGTGCCCCAAATGTAAGCACCACTATTTCCTTACATTTCTCTTTTTTAGTTGTCTTATATCACCATTTTGGGGGGAAGTTTCAGGTTAAGATAAATGTAGAATGTTGTTCTGCCTCACTGGATATTTGCAAACACACCTGGTTTTGTAGAGCTGGGTGGCCAGGTAGGTCTTCAGCCCATATTCACTCAAATAGTATGAAAGATTGGTAAAAAACAGAGGTGGCTCCTTATTTGTATCAACATCACCCACAGACACCCTGGGTCTTGTTCATGGAAGCCATGCATGGCCCAAATAGGTGAAGAGGCAAAAGAAGCTGTTTTCTCTCTAGAAATTGTCAGGTCTCTCCATGAGATAAAGATGTTATACTTGTTGGATTTATTGTCCTGTATACTTTTATAAAGCTATATAAACATAGTGCTTGATTAAAACTCATTTTTATTTTGTTAGTGTGATCACCAATTGCCAGCAAGAACCTCTATCACAGTTTTGGTTCTGCAATTACATGTGTGTGTGTGTGTGTGTGCACACACACGTGCACATATATGTATGCACATACATACATGCACATACAGATATATATACATACACAGAGATATACACACACACCCCTTTCACCTCCATCCCCACCCCGCCCCCGTGTCTATTTCTACCACCCCCATCCCTACCCTCCAAATTCATCTCCACCCCACCCTACCCTTAACTCCTGAACTCCCATCTCCATCCCTACTCCCACACCCCCAGGTGTGCCCCAAATGTAAGCACCACCATTTTCTTACATTTCTGTTTAAGTAAATGATGTGCTGCGTTGTTGCTTTAGACAACTTTTTTAATATCTAGTCTTTCTCATATAATTGGTTTACAAAATAACTTATTTTTGAAGACCGTTTTAAAAAAATACAGAAAAATGTGTTAAGAAGATGCTATTATAGTTCCTTTTTTTCTAGTGGTTTGGTTTTGTTTTTCCAGTGTAAATGTGGTCTCTTTTATAAGTTATATACAACCTCTACATCTACCTTGACTCAAACTAACATTGTAGGAAACACAATTATCCAGAATGGCATTCTCCAAATATACTATAATGACCTCCTATCCTATTGACTTTGTTGCTTGCATTATCTGGACCACTGCAAAGTCCCCTAGAATGCCAAAGGTAAATCTTGTCTATTGTCTTAATGATTTATACACCAAAATCACTGCCTAGATTTTGACATTGTCCATTGTGAGCTCTGAGGACATAATTAGACAACAGAATCCAGAAACATGTTTGCATTCCAATAGGACTCACAATGGGAGAAGAGATAATGGAGAATGGAGTTCCTTTAAGTTTATCTAGTGATGTGGTTCACTTATTGAGAGATGAATAGGAAGATCATTGGGCCATAGTATTACAATTCCTCTTATTTAGAAAGCTGGAGCAATCCTGGCTGAATGCTAAGTGATTGACCATGATGTGGGTTGCATTCTGTAGAGTTGAGTCTAGTGAATGGAAAAAATCTTAGGAATTGCATAACCCAAAGAAGAAAGATAAATTATATACTAGAGAAGACACAAATAAGAACTAATCAAGTAAACGTCAAGTTTGGGCATAGAGATAAAACACTCTTAATGAAGTCAAATTAAGATAGGTTAGGTATAAGTTTGGCTAAGGAATGCTTCCAAATTTGAATGGAAAAATGTTATGTATAGTTGTATCCAAGTGTTATAAATGATCAAAACATATAGGAAACTGGAGATAAGTATCAGTCATTAGCTCGTTTTGTAATGGTAAAGATTCCTGATTCCAGAAACAAATATGCATTTGTTTTTTATTTATTCTTTTGGAGTTTATACATTTTGCTAAGGACTATTCACAGTTTACTTTTAATGCTTAGGATTAAGCAGACATTGTTCCCAAATCCAGTTTCTAGGGCTTTCCTGGTTTTAAAAATTTCATATAATATTGGAAAAAATGGTGGTTTGTTATTTTTGATGATGCTTAGGGCATATTTTGCTGGGAAACAACAGCAACCCAATCCCCAAAGGAACAGAATCACAGACCTGGAGATCATATAAAAATGATATGGTAGAACCTGACCCATCCCATGTTAAGAATTAAGAAACAAAATAGTTCATTATTGAAGATAAGCCGAAGTACATATCTATAACATCAAAACTTATAATGAAATCAATAGGCATATCAAATGAATATTACGCTCATTGCAACTGTCCTAGATTCAAAGCTGAAAAAAAACAGAAGGCAGAAGCAAAATGGATTAAAATTTTAGAGATATTATACATTATAAATATTACACAGCAACATTATTGCTACTCCTTGATCCTCAAAGCAGAGAAATGGTTAAGTGGTATGACAGAAATGTCTATTAACAAAGATCTCTAATTATACGGAGGTCTGTAATTCTTCAGTTTCTAACCAATGAGTCTTACTTATGTTCTATCTCTCTAAAGCAGAAGAGCCTATGTCATCTGGGATAGTGCCACAAAGTTGAGAAAATTTTAGCTTATTTCTTTTTGATAACCACATTTTGAAAAGACAGTGATTGTTTCCTGTGATTGTCTAGTTAAGGCATGAAGCTGTAGGGACTCTAATTGTACCCAGCATTGTTCCTAATTTGTCACATCATAGAGCATGGTTAACCCAATCTAACTACAGTATGCTCACTCATTATTTCATCTTTAGACAATAAAAGTGTCAGTGTATTAAAAAAAGGTTCGTTTTTCTTATTTTTGCTAATTATTCTCATTTCCTTAAGAAAAGAACATTGGGAACAACCGCAACACACATATTTATTTGGAAAATATTTTTTGTGAATCTCTTAGGTCAGTGGTTCCCAAATTCCATGTGTATAAGACTAACTTGAGAATTTTCGTAAATATATGTGCATAACTTCAGATACTCTGAATCATATTGTTTGAAGTAAGGATTATGATCTTACATTTTATAGATAAATTCTGGTGATTCTGAAATTGGTGGCCCATAGACACAGAGCAGTTGTTAAAACATAAGGCATTATTTAGTCATTGCAAAAATAAGATATGCTATGCATTATACTCTGTCCTCAAGGAGAACCCCGGGGAGAAAGGAAAAAGCCACGGAAGAAAGCAAGCATAAAACGAACTGTAAAAAGAAAGCATGTGACAAGAAAGGGGAGAGATAACATAAAATATTAAGTATCATTTACTTCTATGTATTCTGTATGATATTTTATATGCATTATGGATTTTAGGAAAAAGAAAATAAATCTTCATTTTGCTGACAAGGAAACTAAGGTTGAGGTAACTCAATTAGTCAGAGTTCCCGTAACTACTAAGTAGCAATATATGAATCTGATCCCATCTCACTCTTTAAAAAAAAAAAAAAATGAATGGTTTTACCTTGACAGCACAGCAGACTTATAATGTGTACTCATGTCATTACAAGGCAAATAAGACAAAAAATATCTCCATAGTATTAGTACAACATACTTTACACAAGTTAGAAAATAGCATCATGTCTGAAGTTGGGTAGGTATTCAGTAGAAGTCACTTACTTTCTGTTTTCTTTGTTTGAATTTAATTAAGGCCTCATTCAAGAAGACCAGTGGATATGATACACCTGTTTGACTTCATAATTATTACTTCCATGTTGACATATGAGAAATAGCAGGAACCAGGTACATTCAGAGAAAGTTAAAGCCATAAAAATCTCAGAGATGTAGCCAGCTCTTGGTTTTTATTAACAAGTGAGTCTCAGAAAGGGTAAATGACTTGTTAAAAGTCAGAATTACTTAGTTTTGCTAGCAAGATTTTTTTCTTATGATGTCTCCCCTTTCTCCTCTGATATGCCCCAGAACACAGCCTGAAATCCCTCCATGCCAAATGGACCAGATATTGTGGTGTGCTTGACATTCAGATTTTCCCTTTTAGACCAAGCACTCTTCCTCCCAATGTCAGCTGAAAGTCTTTCTGGGAAATTTTCCCAAAAGATCCATCTCATCCAAGATGATACCCCTTTCATGGCAGCCTGCACCCTTTCACTGGTCAGTATCAAGACCCACCTGACTAACATGAAGGCAAGAGAACTCTGAAGGGCCAACCCATCTCCAGTGCTCCCCATCCATTGTCAGTGTCTTTTACTGCAACTCAATCCCAATTCAATTCCTCTTTCTGCCTTCTCTCTTTTACAAGTGTCGATCTTGAGAATACTCTTAATATGTAAACCTCCAACTCTGGGCCTGCCATCCTAGGAGCCAGACTTAAGACATCAGATTATCAGTGATCCTTTTAAGGTACTTGAATTTCCTGTCTATTGATGGCTGTGAAATGCCACCTTTAGGAATAGTATCTTTCCAAAGACAGCTCTGCACCAATTTCAGTGGAAATTGTGTGTTAGGGCACTAGCAAGAACTTCATGATATAGTCCTGTTATTGTAATTTTAGGAGGGTTTATTAATGTAAATATTTTTAAAAGTATAGAAACACCAGGGATATTCCTTACTGACCTACGGGGCTAATAACAGCAGAGTGGCTGTTATCGACATGTTATGAGCCCAAAGGGACAAGGGAAAGGAAAGAATATTGAAGAAAAGCCTGCAGAGAGAACCACATTGAGAAGAGCTGGGGCTGTTAGTTGAGGGAAACAGTTCAACTGTACTTTGAAGGGAAGGATCTGGGGAAATAAATATATCAAGGCTGAGAGCAAGGGGATGGGTGGATCTGGAGGGGAAAATAGAAGAGACAATATCCAAGGACAATAGATATCTGCTTAAAGCCACACAGTTAACAGGTAGTAACAGCACTACAGAACCACTCCATAAAAGTGTGTATTCCATCATTTGATATAATAAATAGATGTACAGTGTTTTATTATCATGGCATGTTTCTACATTTGTATCTGAGGAAGGTTTTGAGCTTTCTAACAACTGGGGCTAAATGTTGCTCATTTCAGTATTTCGAACACCTAGCATAGTGCTGGGTACAAAGCAAGTGCATATTCATTGTTTATCCTTTGCCAAAAAATAATCTCTCTCTAGAAAGTTTTTATTCCTTACCTTGTATTATATACTTTCCTGGGGGATGTACATGAACATATTAAAGCTAATGGGACATCAGAAAGTCAGAACATCTGCGCCCAACCTTGAAGATGAATGGCAAGATGGCTGTCATATCCACAATGCCATTATATTCAGGAAAATAAATTAAAAAAAATATAACAAATGACCGTGTGGGTCAATGAAGTTAACCGTAAAAGCTAGGATGAAAAGTGAGGTTCTTCATTTCCAGACACACTATTTCTTGGTAACACATAAGATCTCTTTAAAGGAATGATGAATATATGAATGAACTTCTAGTATCTACAAGAGGAGACAAACATATCATGGAATCATGCAATTAAAACAAAAGAAAACAAAAACAGATATTCTGTCTCTCTTTGGAAATAAGGAGGTAAATGAACTATATCATCAAGGAGCATTCAGCTTTGATGAAAGGGATCTGAATAAACAAATCACTCATCTTCATTCATCACTGCTGAGTGTATGGTTGTGTGTTGAAAGTATGCAGGTAAGTTCAGCAAGCAATAAAGGAAATGGCAGTCATTAGCTCATGAGAGTCAATCAGATAATTAACACAAAGGTCTTGTCATTTTAGGCCAGTGTGGAAAGAGAAAGGGAAATAGAGGCCTACACCAAAGGAAACCTCTGCCAGGCTTCACAGGCCAAAGAAATAGGCCCCAGATGGAGTCCTGTGGAGTTCTGCCATCTCCTTGACTGGGCTGAATTCCTGCCATTTGCCTGCATCTGTCAGTGCAAAAGGCAAAATTGCTGTCCTCTCCCACTCCTACTTCTACCTCTACCACCAACCCCAGCGTTTTCAAAGTATATCTCAACTTCATTGTCTCATTATTTACTGGAGACAAGCTCTGGAACTCCTCTCCCCACCAAAAGCAGCCGACTTCCTGCTGTATGGGCACTTACTTCTCTGCCTAGAGCAGGTGTTATTGTTTAAAAATACTAAACAAAAATCCTATAAAAAGCATAGCTTTAACAGCTTTATATAATTTTCAGAGAAAATGGCATTAAGAAATTTGCTCTTGCACCTGCCTACTCTTCAGATTTGCATAAGTGTTCATTGCATTACCAATGAAACACAGAATTCGGTTCTATTTAATGCAAAAACAGAGGCCCTGTCCATCTGCAAAGCATCTTCTAAAAGAGTCATACTTATTTTGCTTAAGCACATCAAAGAATAAGGGAGAGTTTCCAAATTTCATACTAAAATAGATTTTTTAAAAACACAAAATGTTAACAATTTACAGGAAAACCTAGGCATATATTTTTGTCTCTGTAAAATTTGTGTCTACTTGAATGAGCTATACTCTGAATATCAGGTATTGAATTGTGGGAAAATGTCCTTAAATAACATTAACCAAACAAGTCTAGTTTGAAATCCATAGCATGAATGAGCAAATGTTTTTAATTCTAGTACCATGAGTGATGATCTAGCTTAACAAAGTGCCAAGGATCCAGAGTCTTCAAATGAAAAAATATTTTTAAAGAATAGTAAGAAAAAAATAGCAGGTAGAGAAATTCAAGTTGAGGTAGATTACAGCTTTAAGTATATATATGTATTTCTTTATATCTTACATCGAATGTAAATCCTTTAGATACACTGTGTAGAGTGAAGTAGTGAGCTATTTTTTTTCCTTGCTAAGTGTCATTGTATGTATTTTAACAGGGCTTACCATTCCATATCATTCTCTACCTTTATCATCTTAACTCATACTCTTACAATTACCAGAATTAATACAATAATTATTGCAATAGTATGATTATAGTTATAACATTATTCAGAGTCACCAGCTGATACACCGTCAAAAAGAAAAGTTGGGCTCCAAACTTCTTGTGTCCTATTTTCTCCCCCAGTACCACTGCAGAGTTTGAGCTGGGGCCAGAGCACCCTGGCAGAGACCTGCAAGCAGCCAGCCCATTTGCTGAGTGAAATGTCTCAGATGGGGTGAGGAGCCAACTCTGCTTTCCTAGCAGTGCCCCTGAGGTGGTGGCTCAGGGGCATGTGTTCCCAGGACCACGGCATAAACTTTCTGGACTATCTTGAGGACACTTGTTCAGCAAGTCCCACACTAGGCGGGGAGGAGGAGCTGTGGCCCGGGACAGATTTTGAAAGTCTTATTCTGGAGGTTGCCAACAGTGCCAAATGTTGGAAAAATCTTTTCCACTCGTCTGAAAAGTGAAGTGAGCAAATGAAACTAAGGTCAAAGCAGAACTAAAAGGAGGGAGGGAAGGAGGGAGGGAGGGAAGGAGGGAGGGAGGAAAGGAGCTAACTAAGAAGAAAATTGGTTCTTTGAAAAGATAAACATAACTGATAGACCTTTTGCTAGGTTAACCAGGAATAGAGGAGAAATGACCCAGATAAGCTCAATCAGAAATGAAAAAGGAGATAGTGTGACTGATACCACAGAAATACAAAATGTCATCTGTGAATATGATGAAAATCTCTATGTATATAAACTCGAAAATAGAGGAAATGGACAAGTTCCTGGAAACACACAACCTCCAAGACTCAAGTGGGAAGAAATAGAACTCCTGAACAGACCAATAACAAGCTAAATTAATGTGGCCTTCCAACATGAAAAGTTTCCCCACCCTTGATCTGGGTTATGGGTACACTGACAACCCTGACTCAAGCAGAACAAAAGTTTTCTATGTAACTAAAAATATTTGTACACCCATAATACTCTTAAATTAAAAAGAAAAAAACAATTATAGTTATCACAGTATTCAATTTCAGTGCCAAGAAATATATCTTCCATAGTTCAACTTAGTTATCCCAGAAATATTAATAAATATGAAAATGTAATTATTCCATTGAAACTATATCACTCTCTCTCCATCACTCATCAGAAAATGTCAGAGCTCCATATTTGGATTTGTTGGCTTCATTTTGAACTTCTTTTCCTATTGGTCCTTTGCCAGCATTCTTTAAATAAATTCTGACTTTGGTTCTGAATGATGTTTACTGCTGGGGGAAGGAGCTGTTCTGTTCATTGTAGGATGTTTAGGCTCATCCCTGGCCTGTATTCACTAAATTTCCTTAGCTTTGCCCCCAAGTTACAGTGATTGAAAATGGTTCCAGACATGGCCAAAGGTCCCAAGGCACAGAATTCTCTCTTACGGAAAACCCAGAATTGTCCCTTACTGATCTGAGTTTCATGGAATTCATGTAGATCCTCTAATATCCATAATAATTTGCACCTGTATTGTCTACCTGAGATATTTCTATGTATTCATCATGATCTAACTCAAGTGCCAATGCTTTCGTGAAGTTTTCTATGCTCCTTCTAACAGTTAATTCTTTATACTACCAGACGTAACCCTGTGTTATCAGACATTACCTTGTACTAAAAAATGTTTTATATATCTTCCTTATAAATATCTAAATTTATCACATATATAACTTTTATTTTTTTAAACAGAGCTTTTTGTGTCCTACTGCCTAATAGAATGACTACCACGAGGAAGACAAGAGCTTATTCAATGTATTGGGAAGGCCTGATTGAGTGATCCAATGAATTAATTGAATTAGTATTTGTCTATGTGCCACACACTAGCACATAGTAGATGTTCAATAACTCTATGTGTAGAGAAGGGATGAAGCATTTAACGCAATGGCATTCAAATAGGTGAGAGTCTATATAACACAGATGACACTGCAACAATGAATCCCCTAGCTTTCTTGGATATTCATTCCAAACTATAAAACCTCTCAGAATATTAGCCATTAAGGCTCAACTAAGTTGTTCAGGTGAAAAATTATTTCATTTTGGATGTCCTGAATGAAACAGACCCCTGTTCTACTTCATCTATGCTATAACCTTTGCTAGAGTAAAATATGAGTCTTTAAGTGACCTTGAATAATCTTCGATTCATGCAAAATAATTGCAACCCATTTACCTTTCCCTCTTGTTCTTACCCTTTCCTCACAGGGAAATTCTATTGTCCTTCAATTCTTTGTTTGAATTAGCATGAACTAATGACTGTACATTTATCTTGTGAGAACCTATAATCAGAATTGTGGTTGGAATGGCTTTCAACATGAATTTGCATTATGCATATTTACTACAGAAAATAAGAAGGGGAACAAGGTAATGGAGTATTTGTGAATTGTCTCTTCTCTTTCCTGATGTAATGTGAGTCAGAAGCAGACAGGTCAAGGTTGAAGTCTAGACCTTTAAATATCATAAACTAGTGAAACTCAAGACAAGGATAAGGGCTGTCTTTATCCTCTTACTGTTATATTTCAGTTTTTGTGACAGGCATTAAAATAAGGCCCTTTCCTTCCGTATGTTCTCAATGAAGTGGCCACTAAGACTTCTGCGGTGTTTCCTGGGATATTTAGGAAATTTTCACTGTTGATTTGAATTGATGTATTTCAAAAATGGTGAGGAATTTTGCAACGATTTGAACATCAGCAGATATAAGCACAGCAGATCAATGTAGAATGAAAAGTTAGAAACGTAACTAAAAAAAAGGAAAAAAAAAATATTGGTAAGACATAGAGAAATTTTGGGCACTCATTTCCATTTACATGTAGGTGTTTAATGATAAATGGAATAGAAGCCATACACATATTCTTCTTACCATTACGGTTAAGACCCTATTAGTAAGCAGTAGCATGTAACTGGCAAATGAGCGAGGTCATAGCTGGGTTTAGTGTCTGTAGGCATGCTTTGAAATCCTTGCCTACTCAATAATGTAAGTTTTTTTTTTTTTAATTTTAGTTCTATTTTTCCTGTTTTGGATACAATATGTATTATACTGTTCTTACAATATATACCTGTTGATGTAATAGTAAGATAGTAAGTAAAGATTGTCTTAATTTAACAATATAATATAGTTTTTGCTTTTATAAAGTTCTAAACAGAGTTATTCAAAAGTATTTTTTACATATATAATCCCCCATTCTGGGGAGAAGGGAAAAAAATTATCTCCCATAGTCATTTTCCATGACTTTACGATCTTTTTTTCATGAGCAATCAGCTTTCTCCCTCTTTATGTTATCATATAAATATTGTTGTGCTTGTGAGGATAAAAATCAATGGCTTGGTTCATATATCAATGTAGCAATTACCTCACGGGAAAGTATTTTCCTAATATTGAAAAGCAAGGAGAAAAGTTATTTCTTTTAGAAATTGCAATGTTTGTTTGTGATTTATCAGCAATGTCTACATAGTTTCAGAAATTCCATAATCAGATTTGTTTTTCCAAAAGCAGTGTTGGGGGATTGATGTGATGAGCTTTTGACATTACAGGAAAACAAACAAAACAAAACAAGACAATTAAATTTGTAGGATAATGGAAGACAGATTAGAAAATGGGGAACTGGAAGCAGATAGGAAAGTAGTGAACCTAGACTTAAGTAAACTATCAGGACATGTTAACAGTCTGGATGGAACAAATACATTGCAATATCTTTTATAGTATATTGAATTCATCTCTTACATGTGTGCATCCTCTACTTGATTATTCCGTTTCTTTGGACAGAGACCTTGTCCTAGTCAGCTTTACAGCGCCATCCAATTGCTGGCACATAGTAGGCAGTCAATAATGATTTTCATTTTTGACAGAAAGATAACTTGTTTTTACAGGATTTATTTAGTCACATGCAATTTGGTTTACTATATGGAAACAGCGTTCATAAAAATTACTCTCTCTCTCTTCTATGCTTATTCTTACACCCATGTGTGTAAAATGTGTGGAAGTATGCACACGTGTGCACAGACATACACACGTTGTTTTAGTTTTTAACTCCCAGTAATTATATAGCAATTTTCTTGCCATAATTCAGTAAAATGTATTTCTAAAATTGCTTTTAGTTCATAATGAATCCTCTGTAGTGAGGAAGAAGTGCCAAACCATGGAAACTGGAATGGTTATGATGTGACCCAATGAATTAAAATCTCATTTCTTTTCTCTCATTGTATAAGCACCATAAATTTTCTAATCCCACTTCTGAATATTCATAGTCCTTTGATTATGAGGACTTTTTAAGAAAAAAGAAAGCTTTATTGGTAGTAGTGTTAGGGTGGGAACACTTGTTAAGAATCACTTCAGGTAATTTAATAATTTACATTTCTTTCATGTGTGTTTGAAAAGTATACTCTGTTATAGTCAATAGGTACTGAAGTCACCCACATCAAACCTTGCCTTCTTACTCCCTTCTCCTGTGAAATGAAATATCTGAATCAAGAATTACCATATCCTAACACAGGCTCAGACTGTATAATTATGCCAATTTTCAAGGCAGCTCAAATGATTAGATAAAATGTATTTGAAGATCAGCATTTTGCACTGATCACTTGATGCAGTCTCATTAGATAGCATTACCTTACTCCCAGACATCAATTAATGCAATGGCTAGAGGATGAATCTCTCTATATTCCTGGCCTTCGTTTGCCATCAAATTAGGTGTAGAGAAAAATGAAGGACACAGAACAGTAGGCATGCAAAGAAAAAAAAAATTAAAACAACTATTGAATGTGATTACACACAGCAGGAGAAATATTTTCAGGCCAAAACTGAAGTAATGATATCTCAGAGCAAAGAGAATTCTATAAGAGATTCATAGAGTCCTGGGCTTACTTTTGACAAGAACAGAGCCTAGGGGTAAACTGAGCTTATGATCTCAAAAAAAAAAAAAAAAAAATCACTGAATGAGCCTTTTTCTTTTACCAGTAAGGAAAACTGGATCCCAGGAGTGGTGATAGTGTGTAATTTTTGGAAAGACAAGATGGATTCAAGAAGACTAGGATAAAAGATTCATTCTGAATGTTAGACTTTCCCTTTTACTGAATTAAAGTGTAGTCATTCTGTTCAAATTCTCTAAGGAAAAGAGCTCTTCCTTGCTTGCACCATCTATTTAAGTTTACTTCTTTGCTGAAGTAAGGACATTGAGAGGCAGGGCTCAGTGGCTTATGCTGGTAATCCTAGCACTCTGGGTATACCAAGGTGGGAGGATGGCTTAAGGTCAGGAGTTCGAGACCAGCTTGAGCAAGAGTGAGACTCTGTCTCTACTAAAAATAGAAAAAAATAGCTGGCATAGTAGGCATGTGTGTGTGTGCTTGTAGTTCCAGCTACTGAGGAGACTGAGGCAGGAGGATTGCTTGAGCCTAGGAGTTTGAGGCTCTAGTGAGCTAATGATGACCCCACTGCATTCTAGCCAGGGCAACAGAGTGAGACTCAGTCTCAAAAAAAAAAAAAAACAAAAAAACAGATGTTCAGAAACCAAACATAGTAATTTACAAGAACCTTGCTGCAACATTTATTTTTCTTTTAAAATAATGTTTATAAAAAGAGAAAGTACTTTTTAGAATCACATACCTTTTTCCCAACTGATGCCATTGCTCTTTTATGTCTAATGATGTTGAGAACACTATAGGTTATGAACTAAAAAGGTATTCTCACTTTCATGTAGGCATCTTACCCACACATTCAAGCCTTTACAAATCATGAGAACGGCTGAGCATCTGTGATCATAGTAGTCAACAAGGTAGCTTTAAACTCTGCCACATAATGACCATGACACCTTGGGCATGCTCCTGAACCCACCTGAACTCAGTTCTCTGGTTTGTTACTTTCCTTCTGACAATATAGTCATCATAAATTTCACCTCCGAGTAATCAGCTTTGGCTTCTCAGTCACTCCTGCTTCAAAGAGTTTGTCTCTGGATACCTCCATCCAAGTTATCTATATAGCAATATATTATCTAAGGTATGTACTTAGTAATATATCTCTATACAAATATGTAGACTTCTTTTCTGGACACACCAAAACCAGAATACACAGAAAAGAGCTGGTCTACTTTGATGAGAATAACATAACTGAATATTCTCCTAGTAACTGGAAGGTGTGTTAACTTAGAAAATAAATGAGATATTGAAGTTTTGTACTTTGCTATGCATCCTAAATTTCCAAAAGGATACAATTTCTCCCAAGTTTCAGCAAGTTTTAGTAAAATGAGCCCTGCTTCAGGACTTAAAAAAAAAAAAACCATCATTCTTACCTATGATTTCTGTAGTACCTTGAGCATAGCTCCTCACTACCACCACTGGGTGATTACCCTGAGTAACTGGGATTGGGAGTAACTGCTTTACTCTGTAATTTTCATGTCAGATTAAGCCAGATTCCTACTCACAGGAAAAAAAAAATGCTTCCAGTTCCTTAAAATATATTATCTTTCTGAGGAGTCAAATTTTGGACATCTAGTGAAGCTGTATGTTATGGCCACTAAGAACATGGGTACTAAATTAAGAATGCCTGGGTTCTAGTCCTAGGGTTATCACTTATTTTTTATTTGAACATGGTACTTAAACTCTGTGTCTAGGGATAATAAAACATCCTACAATTGTGGGCAGATCTAAAGAGACAAACTATAGTAAGCATTTGGCAATCTATTACTATTACTACAGATGCTACTGGCCACCAGTGATATACCTGTAAGCTACTGCCCAAGTGACATAAGAAATGATCCCAAAATTCACTGGCTTACAACAATAAGCATGTTTTCTTACACTCAAGGGGGTATAGGTCAACTGTGGTTTTGCTGAGGCTGTCTGGGTCTCCTCATTTACTTCTGGATGCAGATTCAGTTAAACATGACTCTAGGCTCTTGGTTGGGTTCAGATATTCTCCATGAACATTTGTACATTTATTTTGGATCCCAGAATCCAGGGCCAGAAAAATATCTGAGCATACTTTTCTAACAGTGGGTCACTAAAATACAAAAGCCAAGTTGACCTATGTAAGCCCATACTGTATATGGCTTCTACACGGTCCACTTTTGCTAGAATCCTATTAGTTAAAACCAGTCATACAGTCAAGTTCATGTAATTTTAGAGGGCAAGTAGAGTTCATGAGCATGAGATTAGGGGCAGGAGGAGTGAAAATGTATGTAAAAATAATGCCAACTATCAAAAACTATAATCATAATGATCTCATGTAATAAAAATGATGCTTCTGAACATTTATTGTGAGACTACAATTTGCCAGGTACTGGGCTAAGCACTTCATACAAATTTTTATTTAAAGGTAAAACAATGAAAAAATAACCATCACTGTTACTATCATCTAATAAAGGACTGTCTTTAACTTTTTCTACTGTAAGAAATACATTCATGTTTTTAAACTGCTTTTATAGGTGGCTCACACTAGTTTAAGATTAGAACAACTGATTTATTCCAGGCCCTGTCCTAAAACTCCTAGAGACATCAGAGATAGAGAAATACGGCAGAGATGTGCAATCTGAGAGCCAAGTACTATCTTTGGGAGTAAGCTGCCTGTGACTCAAGGAGCCGGTGGTCAGCTTGAGTTCATTAATTTCACAAATATTTCTTGCACACTAATGTTATCCTAGGTTTGTATCAGGTAGCATATAAAACTCAATTTAGAAATACCACAAGAATCACATTATGAAGGGGCTTAAATGGCTGATTAAAGAGATTAGACTTTATTGTGTAGAAAATAGAGAAAAGAAGACACTGGCTAGCAAACATTAGTATACAGGGGATTCACCTGGGAATATTTCCAAGATATATATCGTACATAACATTAGTGTACAAGCTACTTTAATTTTAAAGGACAGATTAAAAAAAATCAAAGATCATTAACAAATATGTAAGAATTGAACACGTTTGTATGAATAGTCTATTTAATGACAAGGAAATACAAAATGCACATACATTTCAGAGATTCAGCGTCAATAGTAATTAAAGAAATGCATTAAAACAACAACGTGTTGGCAATTATTTTTCAAAAAAGTTTTTAAAGCAGGAAGTATTACTAACATCCAGCAGTAGGAACAGTGTGGGGCAAAGGATAGCCTCAAATTCTTAGTGGAAATATAAAATGGCTCAGCATTTTATATCAAAATTTGTCAGCCTCTGAAGACATTTAATTAACTAATTAATTAATTTTTAGAGGTGGGGGTCTTGCTCTGTCACCTAGGCTGGAGTGCAGTGGCCCAACCGTAGCTCACTGCAGCCTTGAACTCCTAGGCTCAAGGGATCCTCTCATCTCAGCCTCCTGAGTAGCTAGGACTATAGGCAGGAGCCATCCCTCCTAGATGACATGTAGGAAATTTAAATATGCCAAGGAATTTGTTTAGTATTTATATGTACATGTATTTATCCAAGGGAGAAACCGTAACAATAAAAACAAAAACAAAAACAAAACCAACCAAAATCTTATCCATTTATGACAAAAAGGCAAGTATAGGTTTTATTGAAACCTTGCATAGCAAAATGGGAACTGAACTAAATGTTTACATTAGTAAGGAAATATTTACACACACTAACTTGCATCTATTACACAGTCTTTGATGCAGTATTTTTTTAAATACTGATCTTAAGAAATGTCACAGTGAACCTTATGTCTTTCATGAATAAAGTAACTGAGAGTTGTTTTGCTGTTAATGTTTGTGAGTTCAGAAGCATGTTGAAAGTTTTACTTTCTTTGCTTTTATTTTTTCCCTTTGAAACTCAATTCAAATGTTTAAAATGTGGCTAATTCATTATATCATGAGTACGTATAAGAGAGTGCAAAAACTGGACATATTTATCCAACAAGGTTTATTGTGACACCTAAATTGTTGGCTTGAATTCCAATGAAGAGATAAACCTAAAATCCAATCTCTTTTCCAGTTCTCTGTCAAGAAGAATTGCAATGGCCTTTCCAACTAACTATTATTGATACAAAGTACTTTGAAGTTGAAAGGAAAAAAGAACTGTTGTAATTAAGGCAAGTAATAGATAATACACTCATTAACATTGCTTCTTTACCATTTTGTGAAGTGTACCTTTTTTTGAAACACTAAAGTGCTGGAGGAACATCTTACACACTTGTTTAATGCATTTAATCAAACTTTAATCTTTAGATTCACTCAGATCTAAGCAACTGTCTGTGGAAATTAAAATGAGAACCCTAAACCCCAATTGATTAGTTCAATGTTTATAAAAGCTATTGTGTACTTCTCAGCTGGAAGGCTACCCAAAGAGTAAACCTTCTGCATTGTTGAGGACCTGCAAAGGGAAATTTTTAATTAAAACACAAATAGAAAACTAAACAATGAAAATAAATACAGCTTCAGAGAAACCTGCAAAGGGTGATAAGAAGAGGTTGTTACTTTTTGCATTAATTAATTATAAATGTATTGATTATGAAAACAGCATAGTTGTTTCAGGACAGTAGATCCCTTCAGCAGTTTGTTTTCTAACCATGCTGATCCATCTTTCACTTGAATATGCCCTATTATCTGTAGATATAGATCCTTTGCACAAACCTATCCTGCCTCGGGTATCATCATCATCGTCATTATCATCAACAATAACAGGTACACATACACATATATGTTATACATCACATGTCCTTTTCTCTAGGGAGTTGTCCCTCATTTCCACTGGGTGAGTTTTCCCTGTCAAATGGCCTCTTGATGGCTTAATTTCATAGATTTTAACATATTTTTTTCTTTTATGGTAATTTGACTATTTATGTTTTTGTATTTCCCTCTAGATAGGAAGCTTCATTAAATCAAAAAACATACCTGTTTTTGTGCCTTGCCCAGTTCCTGGCATAAGGTATCCAAATTTGAAAACGTCAATTAATAGTCATTAGGTTATGGTGTGGGGATGAGGAGAAACTTCCTTTTTCCCCCTGAAAGTTCCATGAAAGATCAGCTCACAACTAAGTCAGATTAATAAAAGAAAGTTTTATTTACTATGCTCATGGGGAGAATCACAGAGTGACTACCTAGTATCCCAATGGGATCCAGATATTTTTATACACTCCTTTTAGAGGGGATTGGGCGATGAGGAGTACAGGTAATTCTGTTTAGGGACAATAAATGGTTGCTAGGGAGGATGAATAGATACTTGAGAGAATGAATGGATAGGGGGAAATAGACTGACGTGTAAATTAACTTGAGAAACAGGTATTATTGTGGTGGGGCACAGTACTCACTATAGCTTTATGAGCTTAAGAGAAGCCATCTTGTATACAGGCTAGTGCAGCCATCTTGTGTGCGGACCCACTGCTGTGTGATTCATGGGCCCGTGACCTATGAGCTGAGAGAAGAATACATGAATAACAGGAAAAATAAAAATAAAGTGATTAACTTGTAAGTGATTGTTTCAAATCAGTAGGTGTGCATAGTTACAATAAGAAATGTTCTTTTGAGAAATGTTCCTCGATTTAACCGATGCTATCTGCTTCTATAAGGTCGCTTGCTTAAGGATTGTAATCAACATGTCCTTTGTAATCAACATTTTCTGGGCTGTATGAGTATTGTCAGCAGTAAAGGTATGTAATCCCTGCCCGCTTTAAGATCGGGGCCATTCTCTGTGTCTGGACTTTCCCAGAACACGGGTGGTCGCTGGCCAGCTAATAAAGGCTCACTAATTTGATCACATTCAGACTACGTAATCATTTCTCGCTTAAGGGACTATAACAATTATGTTTAAAATGACCTGGGCCAGGCTGGTTGCATTCTTGATTTTCTTTCCTGCAATATAGTGAGATAACATGGAAGGGAAGGGAAAGGAAGGGAAGACCACTGTTCTTTTGATGGGTCTGTCTGGTTGTGCAGATAGAGGGAAAGCCGGTTCCAAGGACCTGATGATCTCTAAGGGCCTTTAATTCAAAGTACTTCTGTATACCAAGTACTCATATTTTGGGGTGAAATTTCATGAGCTCCTTTCAATGGCACTGGAGATAAGGATATGTGTAGCACATAAAAAACTGAAAAAAAAAAATCTAAAAATGATCATGATCTTTGTCGTTTTAAATATCTAAAATACAAGAAATAACATAAGTGACCGATGAGATTTGTCATATTTTAAAGGAGAAAGTCCCCTAGAAAAGTGTTTGTGAATAACTGGGGGGTACCAATTGGCTTTTAAGGTCTGCTAAAATGTTAACACTACCACCATCATCTCATTCTGACAAAACAACAGCGACTCAGTATTTTATGCTGTATAATACTGTTTTCATAACCTCTTCTAAGTCATCACAAAATTGTGATCCCTTGTGATCTCTTCTGAGAATAAGGAAGAAAATGGATTTCAGAAAGTTAGCTAATTTGCTCATGTAGTATAGTAAAGTCAATAAAAATGGCAAATCCTCAAAAAAACAGTTGCTAGCTTCAGCATCGACATTCTTCTGCTGGGGCTCAGAAAACAGTCCTCTAGAATGAAGGCCTCAGAAGTGAAAGTTTGCCTCTGACCTCTGTCCTCCTGTCTTTCCAGGGTGGGGAAGGTCATAGAAAATAGAGTTGTTTTTCTTGAAAGTCGACTGGTAAAACCCAAAATTCTCCTGTGGAAAAACTGACCATCAAGAAATGATCTGATTTACCTTGTTTGACCGTGAGTCATAAGATTCCCATTGTAGAGGGGGTCCTGCCCCACCTCCAGAAGGCAGAAATGCATGCTCAGAGGGGCCAAGAAGGATCTAGACAGACAGGCCTTGATGAGGTTCCCCACTCAGTCTATCACCATTAGATCATACAATTTTTATCCGATGGTGTTTCTACATGGTTGTTCTTATTTTGTTAAACCAAAACCTAAAAATAGACAATTTCCCCTGTATCTTTGGATCTTAATTCTGAAGGCTCCTGTATATACATGCCGAATGTATTTGTATGCCTTTTTTCCTATCAATCAATCCTCTCTCATGTCAGTGATTTTTCAGCAAACCTTCAGAAGACCAAGGGTCTCCTTGGCCCCTCACTTCCAGTAAGACGATTTGTAAATTTTTTAACATCGCTAACATCTCCCATATTTTCTTTCTTTTTCAAGAGGAGGGGGCAGGATCTGACTCTGGTGCCTGGACTAGAATGCAGTGGTGTCATCACATCTCACTACAACATTAAACTCCCGCCTCAAGCGATCCTCCTGCCTCACCCTCCTGAGCAGCTAGGACTACAGGCATGTGCCACTCTACCTGGCTAATTTTTGTATTTTTTCTAAAGACAGGGTCTTGCTATGTTGTCCAGGCTAGTCTTGAACTCCTGACCTCAAGCAATCCTCTTGCCTTGGCCTCCCAAAGTGCTAGGATTACAGGGGTGAGTCACCAAATCCTGGTCCATCTCCCTCATATTTCCTGACCTTTTCAGATGTCATTCAACTACCAAGCTCAGGTAGCCCCACATTTTCCTTTCAATGCTTCCCCAACATCAGGATGGTTAAGCCCTTTCAGGTGTTGTCCTTTTTATAAATGGAAATATCCCCCTGATTATAGTCTTTGCTTGGTGTTTTCTAAAAACAAATATACACTTGTCAGAGATCCTGGGTAGGGACTCACTCAGATGAATCAATGTCATTTCTTTGAGGGCAGATGGAGTAATTTCTGCATCTTTTTCTCATCACCTGCTCTCTGCTTCAATTATTTCTTATTTGAAGGCCTCTCATTCCATTCATCCCTCTCAGATCAATCTTTTTCTCCTTTGTGCATGGTGCGGAACTATGGGGTTCACAAACACTCATGTCATGATGCCAAATTACCAGTTAGCAATTAAGGAAGCTTATTCACAAACAAACATAATCATTCAATTATAGGAAGTCAGAAGAATGATCTTTCCCTGATGCTGGCATCTCAAGCCACATCAAAGAGACCGGTATTTATTTCAAATCATTTTAGCTTGATGACTGATCAATTTGACCATCTTCCTATTCTGTGGGACCAACAAAAGGAATCTTGGTTTGTGTTTAATGGCCATGTATCATTCCTCTGGCTTTCAGATTGCAAGGCTGAGATCAAAGGAAAGAGGGAGGAGTGGTATTTGGCAGCTGGATGGTGTGAGCAAAGCATGATTATACCTCAGTGTTTTCTAATTGTTAAATATCACTTCTGCCTGCTTTGTATTGTGGAATAAACACACCCTGGAACCACTAAGATAACTACATCCCTCAAGTTCTACTTACATCAATTCTATGTATTCTTTGATTTTAGAATCAAAATGAGCCCCCAAATAATCAATCTAAATGTGTCTTCCAATCCATGTATCCTGTGGCTTTCTTGGTAATTTGCTGTGTGATTTGAACAGATAGCCTTTGTTATCTGTGCCTAAGTTGTCACACATGCAAAATGAAGTAATATGGACTCGATCATTTTTGGCATTTTCATTAGCAGGTTAAAGACCTAGATTTGCTACACAAGTACTGCACCAAATTAATTTTGTGTTACAGTAATTGTTTTTATCCCACAAGCAAAATTTATAAATAAGCATAGTATATTATCAATAGAAACAAAGGGATTTTTCCAGACAGAATATATACCAATAATATGATTTTATGCCCATATTATTTCTATAAAATTTTACCATATTATTCCTATAAAATGTGAAACCTTGAAATAAGGTTTAACACTATTTTATTTATTTGTTTAATCATAAACTCCATAAATATGCAGCGTAAGATATGAAAGTCCCACCAAATATCTTCAAGTTTCCTACTTCTCTCTAGGGGTAACCACCTTCAAAAGCAAGTTTATATGTGTAATTATATATGTAAATATATACAAATGTATACACGAATGTGTCTGCATTTACCTTGTTTTACATTAATGGGGCTGTGGTTTGTGTATTATTTTGTAAATTCCTTTTGATTCCATTTGTCAATATACTTTGCAGGGCTCTCCACATCAGTATTACAGAGTCTCAATCACTCTCTTTATGGATGCACAGTAATTAAATATATTTTCATCCTTCATTTGTTGACATACATTTAGATTTTTAGCTTCTTTTAATTTTATAGTGACAAAAATACTGGAGAAAAATTTTTTTTTAATTTTCAATGTCAACTGCGATTTTTTTATTTATGTTTTTATTGGTAAGAGTCTTCTGGCACATGAGTAGAGATTCATTCAACATATACCCAATGAATAATTTATGAAAAGATACTGTTTTGTGTTAAAATAACAATAGACTTATATTTATTGCAGTGGAATTAAACCTTTCCAACACTTTTTATCTTTTACTCTATTACTAAATGGAACCAGAAAATCAGGATCAATTATGAACACGAGAAAAGGAAAATAATTGAAAGATTAATAAGTGTTATTCCAACACCTTACTCAGGGAGTAGAAGGATGTCTATTAGCCTCTTCCTTCTAAATTTCTCTTATATGGTTTCAGGAAAACTGAAAAGATTACAACATAGAAGAACTTAAAGAAAATAAAAAAGACAATCAGAAAATTTCAAACCATCCGTCCATCTGTTTTTTGGTTTATTATTTATTCATTTTCTCATTTATTTCTTCTCTCAGGAAGTATTCTGAAACATTTAGTTTATGCCAATCACTGTAGTAAATGATCAAATATATTACTTGTTACCAAGGAGTCTAATAGAACAAAATTTTAAAAGAAGAAGAATGTTATTTATTGAGCACTTATTGTGTTTTATTTTTTTGGTGTGATAATCGAATTTATTTCTGGTAACAATAGCACAAGGTAGGGTTTTTTTTTATGTATATATACAAATAAAGGTTTAGAGAATGATTTCTGCCAGTATGTAGAGTTTGATATTTTCAGTCAGACAAAAGTGATTCTGAATCCAAACTAAGCCAATGACAAACTGTATGTCTTTAGTTTAGATGCTTAGTTTCCCGATCTAGGCAATAGACATAATACTAACAATCCTATCTGGTTAAACTGAGCTTAAGGCGAGACCTGGGACACTGTAAAAGTAGTAGTAATGATCACTGTTATTTTCATTATTGTCTCCTACATTGAGTACTTTTAGCAGCCAAAAGGTACCCCAGCTGAATGGAAGCAAAATTTGACTAATCAGCCTTGTATTGGGGTCTAGACAGAAGGAGATGCTGATATTCTTTACCTTAGATTCTAAGAACAAGAAAAGTCAGAGAGTGAAGATCAAAGCCATACTTAGAAAGAGGTGGAGAATGACTGTCCTGTAAAAATTAATACCTGTGTGATGGGAAAGGGATCAATCAAGTTCAACGGGGAAGGAGAAGCCTTTATGATAGATGCCTAAGACTGGACAAACTGAAAAGCCCAACAATATTGGGAGAGTTCTCGTTTACTATAGTTTAGGTAACCTCTAATTTGAAGTTTATGTATTAATAATATTCCTGTGGATAGACTGCAGTGGATAATATTGCTTGCACTACAATCTCCTCCCGCTGGCCTTGCCAAAAATCAAAGCTGAAGAATAACATTTCTAAGAAAGTATTTGCATATAAATGAACTCAGTAGTTACTCTGGACCTCTTGACCTGTTTCAATCTCTGTGGATGACAACCCTTAGTTCTTTTAAATAGCTTTAGTTACTAAGTGCTAACATGACTTGTATTTTGAAACCTTTAATAAGCCTCTTAAAACACTCTACCATCATTCATAAGAGCAGAGCATGCAACGTAATGTCACAGATTAGTCGGAACTTGGGTTTAAATACTGAGGAATCGAGCTTTTGTAGTCACTGAACAGTGTGATCCCGATTATCACAGGAACCACCCAATTGTGTCTTTTGAATAAAACTAACGGAGTGGTGGTTGCACAAGCCCAGAGATCACACTTTAAACAGCTTTTAACAGTAACCCATAGCTTTTGTTATAGGCCTGCTATAAAATCCATTTGATTTTATAACCAGAGTTATTGAGATATAGTTGCTTCATCACTTACCCTATCTAACTACAGAGAGAGTTTTAAAAAAATGAAGACGAATAGGCAAAGCAGAAGGTGGAGGGAAGTGAGGATATTATAAGGAAAATCGTTTAAAACACTGCAGGATGTCCAATATGCCTTTAAGAGCATTGAAATTAAAGAGAAGTAAGAGAAGGAGGACTGAGAATTTGTTTCCCTCTCCTTCTTCACCTGGCTAAGCCCTGACTTCTGTCATGAGTCAGTTCCTTTTAGAATCTTCACTTATTACTCCTCTCCTGGTCTGGAGTAGATTCACTTTCTCCATTTCCATGGCATATGGGACTTTCCCCATCAAAACACTTTTCCCACTGGGTTGCAACAGCCTATTTTCTCCTGTGCTTGTTGTCAAGGCTGTATCGTAAGCATCTCCAGAATGTCTTTATAACTGCATCTCCAATGCTTAGCACACAATCCGATATTCATTACAGCTTTATCGAAATGAGTTCACTATAGAATTTCATAGCAGGGTGAGACCTTAATGAGATCATTATATTGTTCTTTACTGTTCCTAAGATTTAATCTCATCAAGTATTTAGTGACTGTGTAGGAATTATGCCAGAATTCCCAGCCAAATGGATAAAGGAGGATAGGGAGATATACCCCTAACCATGAGGAGGTTATATGCAGGCTCCCTAGCTTTATGCCAGTGTGTGAGTTTCCTATGAAGGGCTCCTCTAAAATTTATTTTTGAACCAACGTCCACCTGGTTAGGAGAAAAGCCTGGTCAAAATTGGGGAATTGGTATCAAGTAAAGTCAGGTAAAGAAATATTAAAAGAAATTAATTCAGAGTCAGAAATCCGCTCTAAATGCTATTTAACAGAGCACATGGATTGAAAGATGTCAGAATTTGGATTTTACAGCTATCTCTGGATGTCATCGTTGAAAATGGTTTGGCATACATTAATAGCCTGGTTGCATGGTTAAGAGTAGGGTGGTGTAGACTCGTTTAAATAACCTATACATGTTATGGAACTTGAAGAAGAAACAGACTTGGTAAAGAGTTCTGTTGTAGGGCAATAAGTTATAAATGATGTTACAGGGGCATAAAATAACAATGGGACATAGATTAGAAAGAGACTTACTCTACTTTGAAAGATGGGGGAAGATTTCGCCAAAGAGGCAACAATTGAATGAAGGTCATAAAGAATAAGTAAGAGATAAACACATTTAAACAAAAAATAAATAAATAAAAGGGGATGTGAGAAACTGATGCTATAGAATGCGGATTTATCCCTAAGATCTGGAAGATTCTCTGTACAACCACAACATAGTATCCATAAGTGCTTATTAAATGGCTTAAAGCTTTCACGTTTAAGTCTTCAACACATAGAGGATTGGTACAAACAAGGTTTGTCCTTAAAACTCTGGATTTAGTCACCTTGACTATAATCCTTCATGTGTATATAGAATTCTCCAGTTTAAAAAAAGCACAGCCAGATCCATTATCGTTTTTTGGCACCACCTCTCTCCTAGCCCCTGCTCCCAAAGCCTTTTTGGAGGAGGTAAGTCAGTAACAATTATTTCTAGTCTAGAGATAAGGAAACCAAGGATCAAGGAGTATAAGGCCTTGTCTAGTATCATCATGCAAGCTTCAGATCCTAAGATTCAAAGAAGAATTTTCCACTTGAAACCCTATGCTCTTTTTTGTGTGTGAAACAAGCTGTTTTCCCAGGGATCTTTGACACATTTAAATACAAACAGTGGTGTAAATGGAAAAACAAAGTTCTTCATAAAAATTTCTTGTTTTCTCTCTCTTAAGAATAATAATTTGATAACGAAGTCAATAGAATTTCAAAAATCAAGTGGGTCTTATGTAACGATGGCCCTTTACATGTATTATACCTTTTAATACAGAAACCATGGAGGGTAAGTAATTATGCACATTTTTTCAACATGAAAGAACTGCATCTAGCTGATGAAAATTCCATTTTCTTTCAAAAGCAGTATAGATATCTAAACAAGATATTCCTGTTAGGGTCTCAACTGAGATTTAACGAGGAAGGAGCACTGTTACCCAAGATTAAGACTACTTTAAATCAGAAAGTGTTCCTTGGAGGAAAAGGGGACTTCGATGGGATTACTTGAGAGGAGATTCTAGTTGGAAGACAGGAGATGCTCCAAAGAAGCCAAAAATGTTAGTCAAGGAGTCAGCAAATATGGTTTCTACTTCTAGGAGTTATCACTAAGTGACTCTACTCCAAACGTTTCCCTAATTTATAAATATAATAAAGTGTTTGATGAATTCTGTGTTAACTTTCTTTCATAACCTGTATTAGTTTCCTGTGGCTGTCATAACAAATTGCCACAAACTTTGTAGTTTAAAGCAACAGAGATGTATTCTTTCACAGTTCTGGAGGCCGGAAATCGAGCATTAGCTTCACTGGGATGAAACTGAGGTATCAGGTTTAGTCAGGGCCATACTTCCTCTGGAGGCTCTAGGGACAATCTATTCCTTGCTTCTTCTATAATAGTTTCTGGTGGTTGATGGCATTTTTTTTTTTTTTTTTTTTTTTTTTTGCTTGTGGCCACATCAGTCCAATCTCTTAACTCTGTATTCACATAGCCTTCTCCACTTTTGTGTGTATAATCCTCCTCTGCCCTTTGCTTATAAATTGTGATCAGATTTAGGGCCCTTATAGATAACTGAGGATAATTTCATCACACCAAAACATTTTACAGGTTCTAAAACCTGTAGATTAGAACCCAATAACTTTAGTATGGTGAATAATGGCCACCCAAACTACTGAAGATATCATCATTTTTTTAATAGTGGATATGAGGGCAGGATCTTGAGCCAGAATCCTTGCAAATTTGGGGACCAAGACTAAACTTTTCTCATCTTTAAAATGAAAATAAAAAAAATGGGTGTTTACCTACATGATGAGTGCGATGTGCACTGTTGGGGGAATGGACACCCTTGAGGCTCAGTCTCGGGGGGTTGGGAGGGGCATGGGCAATATACTTAACCAGAACGGTTGTACCCCCATAATAAGCTATAATAAATAAATAAATAAATAAATAAAATGAACCTATCTTGCAGGCTTGTTATAATGATTAAAAAGATAGTACTTGTAAAACACTTAGAACAGTGCCTATCACATGACAGATGCCTGGTAAAATTTAACTTTTATTATTAGCTGTTACTATTTTACAACCATGAAAAGGCTGTATATATTGAAAGATCTTGTCTACCAAAGGCACTACATGCGTTCAGTAATATTTAATTTGATTCCCAATGTTTTATTAATCAAATACATTCATCACTGCCTGTCAGAGCTGATTCAGCAAGAGATAACCAGTGTGTCCACAATGAGGTGACATAACTCCAGCCAACAGAACAGGCATTTAACATTTTAACCTGTGTGTTCATAGTCCCAGCTAAAGTTCTAGCTCTGCTACCACTTGTTGAAATAGTAAAAATATCTTCTTTGCCTGTAATAAGGAATCCAAAGATCAGATTTCTTCTCTAAAAATACTTTAAAATCTTTTAAAATTATTTATTCCTTCATTCCACATCTTCCATCACTAACACAAGGAGCCCAGAAGAATAAGACTAGATCTCACTGAGGATGTTAATGTTAGGCAATGTGGTTCCTTTAAGCAGAGCACCAGAGCTGCATCATCACACTAGAAATTCTTCATCAGCTGCCGCTGGAGAATGTGTGGGAAGAAGAGGCCATCAGGAGAAAGTTTTAATATATAGTTTACTGCTGTCCTTTAAATTAGTCCTATCAGGAAGCCAACTCAAGCAAGCTCAGCTATTAATCCCATTGAAATTTACTGCCTCAGGGATAGAGGCGAAACAATGGTCAGCGTCTCATGAAGTCTTTAAGAAAGACAGAAACAGCTCCTTCTACGTATTAGATGCTGGGATGATCTAATTGTCAAATCCATCAACGTCCATCTGCGGCTGTGGCGATGAGATCTGACTGACTCACTCTGCATCATCATTTACAGCTCTGTAACAATTTTCATCCCTCTAAAGGCCTATGCAAAGAATGGGGGTCCCTATCCTTGAGAGGGACAGATTGCATCAGGAAAATAGTGCAATTGAAAAGAGGAAGTCAAAGCAAATGATCCCATTTCCCAAGTGACTGCACTAATTTATCTCTGCACATTTTAGTGAGATTAGAAGGGGAAATTAATACGCCATCTTCTATATATGTGTCCTTACTTCTTACTCCTGAAAATTAAGCTCTTTGTCATTTCCATTCTCCAAGGCTGCTGGCACCTACAAGAAACTAAGCCAAAGCCCTTTCAACAGATGGCAAGTAGGACTCAACTCTAAGTGAAATAGAGATAAGATATGAGCTAACTTTCCAGATTCATTCCATGAACTTCAAATATGTGTTGAAAACTTATCTAACGCTAGACACTTTGGCTTACATGTGATCACTCACAATAAATTTAAAGCTAAAGTAACTGAAGAAGTAAGCAGTAGGTACCTTAGATACCTAGATAAAGCCATATAGGGAGCAAAATGCAAAACAAACTGAACTCAGAATTTAGGCTCTTAGTCTTTGGCATCACCTTCTGATGTCTTGAGCTACCAGCCTGCTTTTCTTCATCCCCCATTCCCTTTTCCCATTCTGTATAGATATTGTGATCGTCCATGATCGTTCATGTCTATCGGACTGATTTTAGGCAATGACTCCTCTCTGACCAATAATTTCTGATTAGACTGAACACCCGTGTCCCACCTCCCCCAGAGTACAGAATCATAGTGTACCACAAACAGATGATGAAAGCATGCGACCCGTGGCTTGTATTGAAGTCTTGTCTGAGGACACTAACCCCTGACAATCCTATTTTGAGGAATACAATGCAAGACAGAATCCATAATTCCACTTTCAGGTATGACATTTTATGCATCTCCTTGTCTTATGGGGCATTTTAGCATGTTTTACTATACCCTCCTCTTCTATATTTTATTATATTTTACTGTATTATAGAATAGATAAAGGTTAGAGTAGCCTCTCACCCCCCTTATCTACAGGGTGCCTTATCTACAGGGTGATATGTTTCAAGACTCCCAGTGGATGCCTGAAACCTACATATACCATGTTTTTTCCTATACATAGATAAACCTATGATAAAATTTAATTTATAAATTAGGCACAATAAGAGATTAACAATAAATTATGACAATGTGCTATAATAAAATTATGTGAATATGGCCTCTCTCTCGTTCTTGCTCTCTCTAAATGTATTATTTGTAATATTTTCAGACCATGGTTGAACATGGGTAACTTAAATTGTGGGAAATGAAACCACACATAAAGGGGGACTACTATAATGAAAAGAATAAGCAAAATGCATGTTTGAATTCCACATGTGACTGTTATTTATCCATATTACTATGAGTTTGAATATTTCACCAGTGAACTAGTGATAATACATACCTAATACAACTGTTAAATTCATTAAATAAAAAAAACACTTATAAAGCAGAGATTACAGTACTAGCAACATAGCTAGGAGTTACTGAGGGCTTGTTATTAATAGTTAAAAAAAAAATCATTGTTCTTACTTACAAAGTTTTATTTTTAATGATATGTCTTTAATGTTTCTCAACATTAAGGCATCTCATTTCTGTTTCATCTTCAAATCTTCCTCTGGTATTTGGCCCGTCACAGGTGTTCCTGTATGCGGCAGTGAAATTGAATTTCTCAGAGTTGTTTACACTTCAAATGAATCCATGGAAATTCTTTCTAGTCTAAAAAATCTTGCCCTTATGTAAGATTAAGTCCTTGGAAATTGCAGAGGGAAGAAAGATGGGGGAAGTTGCAAGTAGAAAAGAAGGGAGAAAAAAAGATTATCTGCGAGATATTTATCTAAACAGTCTGGCAGTGAGAGTGGCAGGCTGTGGATGGTCTCCCGGTAAGAGAGGGAAGATGAATGGTTTCCAGGGGCCCCTGGTGCCGCTCCTTAAAAGGAGCCTGCTGAGACCAGAGCTGGCCTTCTTGACCCTGTTTTAATACAGGAGGAAGGATGGAGAGAATCATAAAAGGAACACATACTCTCACATTCCTACAGCAGTTCCCCTGGAAATATTGGATCTGTTAAGGCAGCTGAGATGTGATGATGCATGGTGTGGCGGGG
>CM052442.1:127631042-127679627 GCA_028533085.1 Varecia variegata
AAAAAAAAAAAAAAAAATCATTATTCAAACTTCATTATATTTATTTTGATATGCCCATTACTTCTTTGGAGATTTTTCTTCCTCGATGAAAAAAAATTGTTAAGTTGGCTTCAAAGAATTAATAAAGCACCTGAACCATGACTGCAAATAAGGGACCTTTAGCAGAATTATTGTCGAGGGGCTCTATTCCTCTACTTTAAATTCTAGCCTCTGTTATTGATAAAAAGGAGAAGACGAAGGAAAGTAATTTTAATGAATAAGAAAATTGAACAAACAATTATTGGAAGGATTCAATTTAACTTGGGGGGTAAGTTGTTTTATGTAATCCAACAGAGGGTAATTTGGATTCACAGAGAGTAGGAGATACATATCTGACCAGAAGAAGTGATGTAAGGAAATTACTCATCACTTAGAATCTACAGACATTAAGACACCTTGCCAAGAACACTAAGCATATTAACAATAAAAATACATAAAAAACATCAAAGTTCTTTCTGTCCCATTAATTTTTAAATATCAGGCCTCTAATATCAGACCCAAGGGTATTACTAAAGTCAATCACACTTCAAGATAGAGTCATCTAATCATTTAGTTTTAGCATTTATATCACATAGCTGTGTAACTCTGGCTTATAAACTTAATATGTCTAATTATATGCTGTCCACTGTACGCCAGGCACCATTCTAAGCAAGGCTCCTACCTAAACCTACAATCTCTCCAGTACCCTTCACTCTGTGCACAATGCTATCAAACTAATAATGGCATATCATAATGCATTATAATCCGATATCTTCATTCTTCTGTTCATTTTTAAAATACCTATTCCTCCTTCCACTATTTTTGTTGACCAAGCCAACTCATAATTAAACTTAAGGTCGTAACTCCTTTCATCTCATTCAGCAAGCCTTTCCTCTGTTTGAATGTATTCATGTTTTAATACATATAATGTTTGTTAAATAAATTGACAATGTTAATCCAATTAACTTTTCTTAATGTATTTGAGCTAATTCTCTCACGTTACAGGTAAAGAATCTGCAGTTCTCTGAGTTTAAGCTGGAAAATATCACAAAATGAAACTAGGATTTAAAAGCAGTCCTCAAAACTCTCCAATGTGTCAGTGTCCAGGTCCTTACTATACAGCACAGGATTGGGTCTGATTAACACTGACTCTTCATATTCTGTGTTGTTAATTTTGCCTTAATTAGATTGTTAAATAATTGCTGCTTTGTTTCTCTTTCTTTGTAATGAATCGTCACACATACACACATAACAAATATAAAAACTGAATACTTAACTAAATTACCAAAAATAGATTTTATACATACTGCTTTCTTTCTAACACATTGTGAGCCTGGCTTGGGTAATGCATGCAGTGTAAAGCTAAAACCTATACTGCTGTTATATCCACATGCATAGCCATTGCTTGAAAACAAAATTCTATCAGGAGCTCAGTACCAAAGTTAAATTGGAAGGAGGATCAAGATCTAACATCTTATATAAAATGAATGACTTTGGAATAACTATACATTGCATTGATATTTAATATTTCACAAATGCATGTATTCTATTTGTATGTGCTATTACTCAAACAGAAGCATTTGATGAAATTCTTCTCTCTAGGTCTGCAGGGTTTTTTAAATTTTCATTTTCCAATGAATTTCTCGGTTCAAGTCAATGGTAGTAAGAAAAAAAAATGGCTATGATAAAATTTTTTTCTCATCTTCTACTAGAGTCAAAGTTGCCTCTATTCATCAGTTATTCTATGTCCTCATTAAGATCATTCTGCCCTGTAAAGCATTACTAATTTCCATATACGGTGGGGAATGGGAGCTATAAGAGTCAGGAACTGTTAGGTCATCTGGATGCTTCATAAGTCCTGTCTTTGAATACACTGACAATAAAAATTGCCATATTGTTATTAATAATTAACTTATATGAATTCATTTAGAAATGCTGATGGCTAGAAGGATATATGGATGAATGTACTGATGTGATTATTATTACACTATTATATGCGTCTACATGTATTTCTATTTTGCTCAAAGCAAGCGCCCGACAGTGTTAGAGTATATTTCTTTCTATCTACCGATTATCTACCTATCACCATCTCTGTGAATAACGGTTGAATCTTGGAGGTAGATTTATATTTATCTTTTCTTTAAATTTCTTCCAGTTATTTTATAATTAACATATATTCATTGCATAATTAACTATTGTTTTTAATTATTGTGCACTATGGTTATTTACACATTTAGTTTTTATATAACATCTAACGTGTACTAAATGTTTTAATTTCCCAGATGCATGTAGATGATACAAAATTTAACCTCTGTTTTTTTTTTTTGTTTTATTTTTCCATCAAGATCTCCTTGACAAAATTTAACCCTTACTATTGCTTCGTGAGGTCAGCTTTCTAGTCTTCCTCCTGTTAAAAGACTTACCATTTGACTAAGTCCAAATCTCTGTTAAGCAATTCTGATTCCTTTGTTTTCTCATACATGTGATTCAAACCATCAGAAACTTCTGTTTCCAGAAAAAACATTCAAAATATGAGCACTACTGTGCTCACACCTCTACCTTCATCATGTCTACTCTGAATGACTGCAGTCAAAAACAGATCTCGTTCTTCCCTTTCTCATCCCCTGTAATTTCTTTGTCACACAAACTAGTCTAAGGGGTTAGCTTTCTTGAAGACACCAACATAGCGTATTTCAAGACTTTTGCTTTATCACTTCTCTACACCTGGTATATTCTTCCTCTGGACCAATGCATTACTCAGGCCTTCATTTTATTCAGGTTTACTTTGCAGACTTTTATAGTTTCCATTTCTCTCCTTATTATGTCTATGTTTTCCTTTCATCCTTGAGCATAATCAAACAAGGTATCTTTTTCTGCTAATTTAACAATCTCTATCATTTCTATGTCTGTTTTTATTTATCAAGTGTTCCTTTTGTGTTGATTCCCATTTTCTTGCTTATTGTCATGCCTCACAAATTTTGATTGGATACTAAACATTGTGACTGTTATATGCTGAATGTGTGCATTTTCTGTCCTATGTTAAAGAGTCATGAACTTTGTTATGGCAGAATAAAGTCACTTATGTGTCAGCTTTAATCTGTTGAGATTAGTTTTAATCATTTTTAAGAATAGCTAGCTATTACTCTAGGAATTGTTAACTTCTATTAATGCTACCATGCTGTGGACCTTCTAGAGTTTCTCCTGAATGCCCAAGTGAGGGAAGAAAACAAGTTCCCCACGACTGGTTTTTTAATGCTTAACAGAACTTGTGTAGGTATCTTTACAGATATAGATCAAAACAAGGTAGCTATACAGCAAAACAAGGTAGCTGAAATAAATAACAGAGAATAAAGACTATTCTTCCTGTAAACATGCAATGACATGGATAGAAGTCTGTGTCACTTGCACAGAAAGATATTTGAGGGTCCACAAACAGGCAGGCAGCGTGGATTTTACTCTCTGGAGAACACCCAAGAGTGAGAGCCCTACCCAGGGTTTATTAGAAGTAACTTCTAATAAACTTATCTAACCCATCAAGCCAGATGTGCTGGGTCATTCTTTGGTCTCTTGGCACCCATTCAGTTTTGGGGCAAGTTTTTCTAGACCATCCCTGGATTTTTCCGCAACATGAAGAGATAAAAACTGCTATACATAGTCAGAGATTGAAAGTCTGTCCACACAATGTGGTTTCTGAAGATTATTTGTTTTACAGCACTCTGTTAATCCTTTGCAAGGAAGGAATTTTACCTACAAATACATGGCTTAGTATTTGGGGAAGACAAAAGATTCCTATTAAGGTTTTTGGTATTCTTTCCCTACATAGATCTATTATCCTCTCCAAAATTTTGCCTTCTAACATAGTTCTGCCACCCTGACCTCTAATCTCCGTCCCCTCAGCTCAGTGTGACCACCGTGTTCTGCCTGGGGATCCTCCTGGCTTCAGAGCCTGGAATGGGCCTCTAGACAAAAAACTGGGGCAACAGTAGGGTTTATCTCATTTATTTCTCTTTTCTCAGAGGTAGCATTCCTGTGCTGCCTGACATACAATGTCTGAAAATAACTACTTTATGTATTTTATCCCTGGTTCTCCTTGTTTATAGTGGTAAGGTATCATGGGCTTAATTGCGTACCTCCAAAATTCATATGTTGAAGTCCCAGTGCCTAGTACAACAGAATGTGACTCTATTTAGACATAGGACTTTTGAAAATGCAATTAAGGTAGAAAGAACTCACATGGGTGGACCCTAATCCAATAGGACTGGTGTCTTTTTGAGAAGGGGAAATTAGAACAAAGATACACACAGACCTAGGGACAATTATGTAAGCACATACAGAGAAGGAGGCCATCTCCAAGCCCAGGGGAGAGGCCTCAGAAGAAACCAAACCTGCTGACACCTTACTCTTGGACTTCTAGTCTTTACAACTGTGAAAAAATTAAATTTCTGTTTTTTAACCCATTCAGTCTGTGGTATTTTGTTATGGCAACTCTAACGAACTAATATAGAAGATAAGTCAGATTTTCATTACTCCATCCTTTCCAGAAATAAAAGGACCTTAATAGTATAATAAAGGGCCAAATAAAATTTAAATTATATTTAAAAAGCTAAGTATTCTGCATATCACCTAGATCCCATTGAGATGAAATATTCCAGGAAGCACAAGTGTTGTAACTATTGAATTGTGTGATATAAATTGGATCTAGTTCAATCTTCTTTATTTGAATGATTCACAATATCCTATTTTATTACACAATATAGCCTTGTTTCAGCAAATTAGTGAGATAAGAGCAAGTGGCTTTTCTTCCTTTCTCTAGCACTGAACTCTAAAATAACTGTTGCGCATTTTGTAAATGAATACTTTTTCTATGAAATGAAAAGAGGAAACCATTTCTTGTACATCTACTGAATCCTAAGTGCTATACAAGTTATGCTATATTATTCACTTATTAATAGACACGGCACAGTAACTGTCACTGTGACCATTTACCGAATGAGGAAACCAAGATGAGATGAGACACTTAAATCATCCATGGCCAAATGACTGGTGACTAAAAGAACTAAGATTCATACCAATTTCCTGCCTGCTTTTGTAGGCTCTTGGTCTTTTCTCAATAGAAATCAAAAGAGTGTCATCGTTTTGGATGAAGCTGTTGTTTTTCCCCATGTGAGCATGCCCAGTGGAATGTTTAAAAGTTTTTGTTTGTTGTTGCTATCAAGAATCAAAACTTGTTTTAAGAAATGTGTTTTAACCCTTTACTCATTTAAGTAATAAGTACAAGATTTAGCTAAAAATAAAACTTCTGCAGAATTTTCAAAGTGTCTTTGTTTCATTATGCAGTACACATAGAGAGCCTTGGCAGATGGACACTGCACAAATGAACTGTATAAATATAACCAGTGTTATTGTTTTATACCTGGATATATTATTAGACACAGTCTTATTACTAAAGTTCAATTATCATTCCCTAAGACATGAAAAAGATAAAACGAGTTTTCCTTTCCTGATGTAACATTAACAATGCACACTGTACTACCTGGACTGTTAGATACTTTGAATGCTTTGCTTTGAAAATCCATGTGTTCTGCTCAAGCTGAATTAGATTTAGCTTTTGTTCTAACAGATGGACAAGCTCTTTCATAATGCTAATCCTTGCTTAGAATTCTCACAAAGGGCTACCATCTCCAGTATTTTTTGATCTTGTGAAGAATAATGTCCCTACACTTTGGGTTGATATAACTCTGCAAGGAGAGAAATAGGATTGTAGAAGTATTTAATTAATGGTGTGTTTTTAAGGTAAGAAGATAAACTCACCATCAATGCACACAATTTCTAGGACTGCAGAGTCACCAACCACACCACAATACCATAATACCAAGTCAGAGGGCAAATATAGAGGTCTGAATACAGTTACCATTAATGAGGTCACTAGGGTAAGTTACAAAAGTTCCCAAACAACATAGGCACACTAAGTCTTGATGCCACACTAATTATTAAAGGCTGAATAGAGTTAGCAATGCATGCACTAAAACAAACTCCCCAAATATTAGAACACTCAGTCAGTCATAATACAATTACTTATAACATGATAAAAATTGTTTCTATTAGAACATTAGGACTCAATTTCATGGGATGGACAATGTCATTGCTGCATACCCAGCACATCCTAATAGATGCTCCATGAACACTTATTTAATGAGTATCCACTTATTTTAAGGAGAAGGATATGTAAATAAAACCAACAGTGGCTTTATTTAGCCAGTTTGTGCCAATCCCAGACATTTCAATAACTAGCCGGATAACATTTGGCATAATGCTGAACGTATTACCTTGAGCTTATTTTCTCATCCGTTAAATAATGGTTTTTTCCTACTCAAAACACTAGTTTCCTAAGGAAAAAAAAAATTCTATATTCAATAAAATGAACATGGGAAACTCTGCTTAACATACTGCCCATTTGAAGAGCCACTAGAATCATTAATAAAGTGTCTAAAAATCCTGAAGGTAAAGATGTATGTGGCGTATTAGTTAAAATTTCTCAAAATTTGACGAAGACATTCATTTTTGTCTGCTTCCTGTAATACCTGTTAATGACCCATGAAATGCATTACCATCAAAGAGGAACAATTTGCCAGCCCTCTTTCCAGATGATGTATTCTAAGATACTTTGACTATTATCCCATACGATTCAGTATGTTACCAGACTCCGTTTGGATGTTCAATCAATGGAAGAAATTACTTCCTCCCTAACCTTCACTAGTGAATATTCCTAATATTTCAGAGTGCCTGGGGTCTTAGACTTTGAGCCCCCTCCTCTGGAAAAACTCAGACCAAAATAAAATAAAAGCCTCAAAATGAATCATAAACTTAAATGTAAAATACAAAACAGTGAAACTCCTACATGGTAACAAAGAGTAAAATCCACATCATCTTGGGCTTGGCAGTGTGTTTTTAGATACAACACCAAAGGCACCATCCATGAAAGACAATTGATAAAGTTGATTTTATTAAAAATTAAGCAAAAACAAGCAAAACTTCTGTTCTGCAAAATACATTGCCAATAGAAAGAGAAGACATGCCAGAGAGAAAATATTTGCAAAAGACCTATCTGATAAAGGACTATTATACAAAATACAAAAGACTTCTTTAAACTAAAAAAATGAGAAAACAAAAAATCTGATTTTAAAATTGGCAAAAACATTACTATCTAAACACACACCTCACCATAGAAGATATACAAGTGGCAAATAAATGAAGAAATGCTCAAAATTGTATAGGTCCTCAGAGATTTTTAAATTAAAACACCAGTTAGATACAACCACCCACCTATTAAAATGGCTAAAATCCAAAACACTGACAACACCAACTTCTACTGAGTATGTGGAGCAACAGAAATTCTTATTCATTGATGTTTGTAATGCAAAATGGTATAGTCACTTTGGAAAACAGTTTGGCAGTTTCTTGCAAAACTAAACATACTCTTGCCATATGATCCAGCAATTGTGCTCCTTGATATTTACCCAAATGAACTGAAAATGTCCAAATTAACTGAAAACTTGTGTGCACACAAAAACCTGTGCACAGATGTGTGTAGCAGCTTTATTCTTCATTACCAAAACTTGGAAGATACCAAGATGTGCTTCAATAGGCAAAGAGATAAATAAATTGTAGTACACCCAGACAATAGAATATTATTCAGCACTATAACAAAATGAGCTTTCAGTCTGTCAAAAGGCATGGAGAAAACTTAAATGCGTATTACTAACTGAAAGAAGCTAATCGAAAAAGGCTACACACTGCATGATTCCAACTATATGACATTCTAAAAAAGGTAGAAGTATGGAGGCAATAAAAAAATTAGTGGTTGCCAGTGAGAGAGAGAGAGAGAGAGAGAGAGAGAGAGATGGATAGGTAGATCAGAGAGAATTCTTGGGGCAGTGAAACTCTTCTGTATGATACTATACTGGTGGATACATGCCATTATACATTCATCAAAATTCATAGCATGTACAACACAGAGTGAACCCTAATGTAAACTAAGGACTTGGGTCATAATGATGTGGCAATGTTGGTTCATAAATTGTAACAAATGCACCACTCTGATGCAGGATGTTGAAAGTGGGGAGGTTGTCTATGTGAATGGGAGATCAGTCACATGGGAATTGTCTGCGATTTTCACTCAATTTTTCTGTGAAATTTAAAATGCTCTAAAAAATAAAGTCTAGACAAAGAAATAATTACATAAAATCCCAATTATGGTAACTTATCAAGAGAATATAATTCACCATGTATTTTTCCATTGTACCATCTCGATAGTATCTGATATATTAAAATCTATGAATGCAATAAAATAAATGGTAATTCCAAATGATACAAAAGACGACTCAATTTCTCTTCGTCACCATCAAATCCAATCATCTTCCATCCTGATCACTGGGTGGCATTAGGCCACAGCTTTTCCATCTATGCAATGAATTTGGACTAAAGTTAATTGAGAGTATTTTCAGCTCCCTCATTGTGGGTTTTGTTTTTTTTTTGTTGTTGGTGATAATCATCCTCAATTATTGATAGCCAGACCACTGTTTTTTACCATTGAATTCTTATGATAATAACTTGTAAGAAAATACATAAGGATAACAGAATATATGTAGGAATATAAGAACTGGAATATAAGAATTGGTGTTGTATCTACAGTTTCAGTCAATGATTTTGGTACTGAGATTAACTTTCATGAAATGATGACTGAACGGACTTAGATATTAGTAATACATCGTCTATTTCAGTAGCCACAGTTAAGAACTGCAGTCAGCAATTGCAGTTAAAGCCATTTCTACCTTATATAACTGACAGACCTATACAAAATTCTGTAAATTAGGTGTTAATAGAACTGTTATGGAGAGGAAGAAACTGTGTCAGAGTATTTAAGAAACTTAACCAAAATCATAAATCTACAAAGAAAAGAAATGGCACAGTTAATATTTAATGTCAACATGTGTGAAATTTTAAGTATAACATGCTATATCCAAACTATAAAGCAGTGTAATTGATGTATGTCAAAAATACCAATACATAGATAAAAGTTAATCTACAAATGTTTAATGTAATTAGTGACATTTGAGTTAAATCTACTTTAATAATATTTGTTTTTATGATGCCACTTATTCTTTGTTTCTATTTATTTTCTCTTCCTTGCACTTTTTGAATTAATTTATTACTTTTACAAAACAAGTACTCTCACTTCCTGTTCTCCTCTTTTGGGAAACTACAAAGACTTACATCTAGGGTGGTAATTAGGCAGATAGCAAAGACAGAAAGGGAGGAGGCAGCTACCAGAACAATCTGAGATTCTGAGATCAGCTGAAAGGAAGTCAAGGAGGCCAGGTTTCTGACAAGGCACTGAGAAATAATACACAGTGAATGGTCTGTGGCTTTTTTCACCGTATTTTTTTCTCAACATTGTAATGTTTTTGGTTACTCAGATCCATAAGGGGTCCTTGACTTTTCCTAAAAAGGTGATTTCAATAATCCTGTATAGTGAGAACACAAGGCCCTCTAGGGAAGAATATCAAGCTATCTACATTGACCAGTTTTCTAATTAACTGAAGTAAAGGTGTTCCTACCCTGTGCCTTAGATCTTGTGCATGCACTAACTTATGCTGACAATTATATGCTATTACTTTTCTATCATTTGATTTTCCCCTTAGCTTGTAAGTTATATTACTATTAATACTGTTAGTATTGTGGTTGCTGTTGGTGCTATGGTTATCAGAGAGATTATAAACAATATCCTTTGTTTATTAGACATTATTATTTATCATTTTTCAATATCCCAGATAGTACAAGAGCCTTATAGCACTTTAATTCCATGTGCCTCCTTAGGGTGTTTTTTCTGACGTAAACATAATTTCTAGAGATTTTAAGTATTTTGTTCGTACAGCATATGTTATTACTAACATATCCGTTGCTCTATAGATACATAATGCATTCCTTTTGCCTACCACGTGGTTGTCCATTACAGCAATATAGCAAATTTGTTCTATTCCTCTTTTGATAGGCATTTTTATTTGTTTCCAGTTTCACCTAAAAACTTTTGAAAGGAGTATCTTTGTGCCTCCCACATGGTTCTCATGTGCTTTTCTGTCAGCATTAGGTTTGTGATTTGTAATTTTGTCTTTCTAGCCTTTTGACAGCTAGTTGTGACAAATTATGATCGTCAACTTAAAAACTATATTACTTCTAGTAGTGTGAGGAGCAGTTCATATCGGAAGTGATTCTTATTATTAGTTTTGTTTCTTTTTTCGGTGTTATGATTTAGCACCTTACATGACCTGATTCCTCGTTTACCATTTCAGCTCAGTTGTGTTCATATGACTGCATAGCCCTTAATCCCTTCCTCCAATGGAAACAGAGCAGAAAGACTGACACTGGTTGGCAAAGCTTTGATCCCCTGTTACAGACCATGCCTTAAGGTTGTTTCTCAGATGTTATCCAAATTAATCTCCAGAGCAACACTGAGAAGAATGATTCTTATTTTACCTAAAATTGGAGCAAACAGATTAAGAGACATCAGATGTTCCCCCAAGTTACCAGGTCTGTTTCACTTGAAAGCCCACACATTTTTCACAGCAACTTCCTAGCAGAAGCCCCCTCGAGGGAGACTGCCTCCGCTCTTTACCTATTTGGCACTTTCAGGCTGGAGAGGAGGAGAGGAATTTTAGGGGAAAAAAAAACATGCCCTTTTACCCTACACATGAACAAAAAGTAACACTGCTTTGACAAAGTGTGGATAATTGTTTAATGATCAGTGTCTATAAAACAGCTTCACCCTCATTTGTTCATTTTTCCCTTGAGATCCCAGAGGACTACAGGTCTCATTATATAGCCTCATGTCATAAATAAATGAGGCCCTAAAATTCAAATCATTTCTCTGGCTTTGTGGCCCATCTTTGGCCAGCAAAACACTTCTTTTTGGTACCGTCCAAGTCCTCTCATCTTACAAAAATAACTATCCATAATGAATGAAAATATTTTCATCATAACTTATTTTCTATTAAAAAGAACGTGACAAAAAATATCACATACCTATTGTAGAAATGGCATGAGGAAAAATACTAGTAGTATTATAACAAAGACAATATTTAACAATTTTTACTTTTAGTTCATGCTTTAGTCGTTTTGTGTACTTTCTTTATATATAAAGTATGCACATTTACACAATTGAAATCTGCTTATATTTTTATATTTTGCTTCCTTACCATATTTTGATGTGAAAAGCTTTTCCTCTTATTTCCAAGCTCTCTATAAACCTCACTTTAAAGATTGCATAATATTCTCTAACATGGATATATGCTACTTCAGTTATTTGTTCCCTAGTTATTCTGCATTTAATGATTTCCATTTTTATGAGTCTAAAGAATATTGAAATATTTAAATATTTTTTCATGTATCTCCTGATTTCACAGTATTATTATGTGTTATATTTATAGAAGTAGAATTCCTGAGCCAAAAGGGGCACATCATATTTATGCTATTCACATGCAGGAAAATTGCACATTCTACAAAAGTATGCAACTAATTTTTAGTTTGGGGGCTAAAAAGTAGGCTCTGACATGATGGACGGGGTGTCAAGGGCCAACAATCAGAAAGAAAATAAGGTTGTCTGAGGCTGGGTAAATGGAGGAGTGGCATTGGTCTTCTCTATCACCTTAAAATCCCGGAACACAGGCAGTCATCTGCCCTGTCTTATGAAAGCAATGAGAGTGCCCAGACAGAGCTTGGAGCACACAGAGTAAGAGTACAATGTTTATTCTTTGATCTCCTTCCCACCCTGGGCTAACAACTTGTATCAGACCACACCACTGTCCTGGCCTCCTATTCTTAGCTCAGAACTCCCTTTTTCTTTCCAAATGTGCATGCTGAGCCTCATTATGTCTGTGGACAATCAACAATTGCCTTCTCTCCCTTTAGGGGAAATTGCTTTGCTTTGAAATTGCGGGGAAAACCTTCATTTAATGTTTGCATTTGGTTGAAAAGCCCAAGAAGACTCAGCAAGGACCAGCAAATGAATATAAAATAGAGGAGGAAAAAAGGGACAGAATAAGAAATAAGATTCAGTAGCACTATTTTTTTTTTTTTTCTAAAATCAGAGAAACACAGACACACCACCCACATGTGCAGGTCACAAAAATCAGAAATTCAAAGATGATGATTCTGAGTACCAAACTAAAAGTTAACTCAGATGCACTCAGACAGAATGCAGATGTTTCTTCTCATTTATACGAGTGACTTCACTGACTTAAACACATGAAATGCTGAATGCCTCAGTGACAGTCCTGTGCCTTCAATTCTGTTAATAGATAAAATTAGGATGACAAAGAAAAATGGGGAAGACCATTTGTTGTCATAATTTTCCATCTTTCACAAGTGATCATTTAATCCTTATTAAATCCTGTAGGAATTAATATCCTCATTTTTAGCCTAAGAAAATGTGCTGGGTTAAATTCAGTACATTGCCTAAAATTATCACTATTTTTTCAAGTAATTTTTAAGATATTAGCAGTGTATTAATATTCAGTAAAGCTATTACCCCAGGAATATATTCAGAAAAAATATGTACTAGAGGGTTTAATTGCTGCATTATTTTGAACAAAAATTGGAAATACCTTAAATACATGATATTAATAAATAAAGTATGAGATATTCATGCACTAGAAACCTGTGTGTAAAGTGAGTGAACTGGAATTATGTGTACCAATATTCCCAAATTATAATGTACTAAAAAAGCAAGATACTGAATGATTCATCCCATAAGATAATATTATATAATGTTTGCGAACACAAAAGGAAATTGCAGGCATAGATTATAGCTGCATAAATAAATAATAGTATAATAAACATTTACAGGAATGGGACAGAAAAAAATTAGGAGAGTGATTACTTTTAAATAGGGAGATGGGAATAGAATCGGGGGAATTTACCAAGGAAATCACAACTCCATTTGAATAATCATGAAACCAATGGTAAAAGCTCATAGTTTTATTTAGACTGTGCATCCAGATGTTTATTATATTATCTTTAAATAATTGTTGAGTGGATAAATGGCTGAAAAATAAACCAAGGAATGAATGCAGTCTTTCTCAAATAACAAAAGTATCTACAACTTAATTACCTTTGTTCCATGTGAAAATGCACACATTTTGATTCTACTTCAAATCTAATAAATCTGCATTTATGGTGAGTAAATCTAGTAAAAACCGTTCTTGTGTACATGCACACACCAGACACAAACAAAACACAATCTCTGAGAATGTGCTGTGTGTGCGTGTGTCTTGAGTACAACGTTTTGAGAATCATTGGTCTGAAAAAACCATCACTGAATACTTTGGAGGCAAACAAAGAACAAATACTACCCTATGGACCTCTTGGATTATCTATTCAATTTAGCCCAATTCTTAAAAACAAAAATGATATTAAGAGAACAATTAAAATTTTAACACCACAGTTTAATTGTGGGCCTTGCCTCTAACTGCTTGTCCTGAGAATATGCTTAATCTGTTTGTTCCATTTTCTCTGTACAAAAAAAGAGCAATAGAGTAAGCTATTTCTGCAGCATTTTCTTTTAATGGTGTTCCCAGCAAATCTGAATCATCCATGACCTTCTAACATTGAAAAGTTAGGATTGTATCAGTTCATTTCTTTTATCAAATATTTATTGAGTCCCTAGCACACACCAGGCACTACTTTAAAGCTCATTCCAACCCTTACTAGAGACTTGTCCTGGTGGTTAGACGTGGGATTGCATGGTGGTTATTTTCTTCAGTAGTTTTCCATCTCAGCATCAAAAAAAAAAAAGTGTACAAGAGCCATACATGTGTGAGACACAATCCCAACAAATTGTTGCCATCATCTTAAAGAATAAACATATTACATTTTTTTTAAACAGATGAGGAACGTGAAGCTCAGTTATACTAAATAACTGTTTATAGATAAGAAATCACAATAGGGCAAAACAGGATTTGAGTTATGTCCTACAAATTCTAAACCCACGTCCCTTTATAGTTAGGAGCCATAATAATTGCTCCCGGTCTTTCAGTGACAGATCCAGCCTTCTGGACATTGTCTGTCTCTCACATTTGCTGGAGTTCTAGTTTACTCCAACTGAATTGTAGTGTTTCTTGAAAGTATTTCTGATACTACCGTTGTCTGACATTTCAACTCCCCCTGAACCCTGATAGTAGCATGTTGAACTTTGCCTCAACTTCAGTCTTGGCTATAATATTCCCCATCTTTGTGGACTGAACACCCTGCCTCAGAACACTTTAAGAAAAAAAAAAAAAATCCTTCTCATGACCTCAAGCTGTCCATTCCAAGTAAATAAAATACTCTTACCCTTGAAGTTCTCAGCTAACAGGAGAGAATAGCATATAATTGTCAGCATAGTTAGTGTATAGACAAGATCTAAGGCACAGGATAGGAGCTCCTTTCTTTAGTTACTTAGAAACCTGGTCAATGTAGATAGCTTCATATTCTTCCCTAGAGAGCCCTGTGTTCTCACCATACAGGATTGTTGAAATCAACTTTTTTAGGAAAAGTCAAGGACCTCTTCTGGATCTGAGTAACCAAAAACATTACAATGTTGAGAAAAAACATGGTGAAAAAAGCCACAGACCATTCACTTTCCACTGTGTATTATTTCTCAGTGCCTTCTCAGAAACCTGGCCCCCTTGGACTTCCTTTCAGCTGATCTCAGAATCTCAGATTGTTCTGGTAGCTGCCTCCTCCCTTTCTCTCTTTGCTATCTCCCTAATTACCACCCTGGATGTAAGTCTTCATTGTTTCCCAAAAGAAAAAAAAAACAGGAAGTGAGAGTATTTGTTTTGTTTTGGTACACATGGAACACCTAAAACATCCCAAGCTCTCACTCAAATGGTGCACCTGGCCAAATCCTACCCACTCTTTAACCCTTTTCTCAAATAAATGCATATCTCATTTTATTGGTTTTTGCTTTATTGAACTCCGTGGATGTTGTTTTTTTTACAAAATTGTTTTGTGGTAACCTTTTTTCAAGCAAGTCTATCAGCACCATTTTCCAACAGCCTGTGGCGACTTTCTGTCTCTGTGTAACATTTTAGTAATTCTTGCAGCATTTCAAACTTTTTCATCATTATCGTATCTGTTATGGTGATCCATGATCATTGATTTTTGATGTTACTATAATTGTTTTGGGGCATCATGAACTATATCCACGTAAGACAGGAAACAGTCAATAATGCTCGGTGTGTTCTGACTGCTTGACTTTCCCCCAGTTCCCCATCTCTCTCCCTCTGGCTCAGGCCTTCCTATTTCCTAAGACACAACAATATTGAAATTAGGTCAGTTAATGACCCTAAAAACGGCCTTCTAAATGTCCAAGTGAAAGGAAGAAGGAAGAGTTTCACTGCATGTCTCTCACTTTAAGTCAAAGGCTAGAAACGATTAAGCTTAGTGAGGAAAAGCACGCTGAAAACAGATAAGCCAAAAGCTGGGCTTCTTGCCGAGGCCAAATACTTAGCCAAGTTGTGAACACAAAGGAAAAATTCTTGAAAGAAATTAAAACTGCTACTCCACTGAACATAAAAATAAGAAGAAATTAAAACAAATTTATTGCTAATATAGAGAAAGTTTTAGTGGTGTGAATAAAAGATCAAACCAGCCACAACATTCCCTTAAGCTAAAGTCTAATCCAGAGCAAGGCCCTAACTCTCTTCGATTCTATAAAAGCTGAGAAAAGTGAGAAAAAGCTGCAGAAGAAAAGTTTGTGGACAACAAAAGTTGTTTTACGAGATTTACAGAAAGAAGCCATCTCTGCAACATAAAAATGCCTTGAAACAGAAAGTGCTGATGTAGAAGTTGCAGTAAATTATCCCAGAAGATCTAGGTAAGGTAGTTGATGAAGGTGGCTAGATTGAACAACAAATTTTCAGTGCAGGTGAAATTGTTACAGCAGAGTTGACCGAGAACAAACCGAGTGGCACTTAAAGGGTGCAGAAAAGCAGGTTTATTACGCCAGCCACGGGCTCAGAGCGGCCTTGCCACCAAATTCTGAGCCGGGAACAGAAAGTGTAGCAGTCTTTTATATATTTTATTTTTTCTTACGGAGGATGTAGGGCACAGTTACAATGTGGTTAGCGGGGGCAAGGTTTTGAACAACCTTAATTCCTGGTACAGGGTTTCTATAGAATTATTATCTGTGCTATCTTGTCATAGCAGGAGGCTGCTACAAGCAGTTTACGCAAGAGCAGCAGCAGTTTAGCAGTTGGGGGAGGGGGTTGCCCAAGGGGAGAGGTTTTTGTCTAATGGAATTTTCCATTTCTCTATCAAAATAATCTTCTGTTGGAAGAAGATGCTATCTAGGACTTTCAAAGCTAGAGAAGAAATCAACGGTCTGGCTTCAAAGGGCGGGCTGACTCTCTTGTTAGGGGTTAATGCAGCTGGTGACTTAACGTTGAAGCCAGTGCTCGTTTACCATTCCAAAAGTCCTAAGGCTCTTAAGAACTGTTAAATCTACCCTGTCTGTGCTCTATAAATGGAATTAAAAAGCCTGTGACAGTGTATCTATTTAAAACATGTTTTACAGACTATTTTAAGCCCGCTATTGAGATCTACTGCTCACAAAAAAAAAAAAAAAAAAAAAAAAAAAAAAAAATCTTTCAAAATATTACTGTTCTGTGACAACGCATCCGGTCATCCAAGAGTTCTGACAGAAATGACAGGACAACGCACCTGGTCAGCCAAGAGTTTTGACAGAAATGACAACACAACGTTCTGAGAGAAATGACAAGACAACGTTCATGATAGAAATGACAAGACAACACACCTGGTCGTCCAAGAGTTCTGACAAACGATAAAACAATGCACCTGGTCACCTAAGAGTTGTGATAGAAACGATAAAACAACACACCCGGTCATCTAAGAGTTCTGACAGAAATGATAAAACACCACACCTGATCATCCAAGGGTTCTGATAGAAACGATAAAACAATGCACCTGGTCATCCAACAGTTGTGAGAGAAACGATAAAACAACGCACCTGGTCATCCAAGAGTTCTGACAGAAATGACAAGACAACGTTCTGACAGAAATGACAAGACAACACACCTGGTCATCCAAAAGTTCTGACAGAAACGATATAACAACACACCTGGTCATCGGAGAGTTCTGGAAATGCACAAGGAGCTTGCCTCGGGGCCGCGAGCGGGAGGTGGCTTCGCGGACAACAGCGACGAAGAGCTGTTTAGCAGCAGCCGCAGCTCAGTGCTCCGGCTCTGGCTCTCGGCCAAACCCTGCAGTTCGGTCGGCCGGGATCCCGGGGACGGCAGCAGTGGCAACCCGAGGCCTGCGGCTTAGACCTCGGTGTGGCGGGCTCCAGGGCAGCGCGGCACCGGCCTGAGAGCCCTATCTGGCGGCACCGTGAGGTGGAGGTGGCACAGGAGCCCAGCTCGCACACACTCACTTTCCTGGACACCGATACCGAGCTGCTGGGCGCTGATACTAGGGCTCCGAGTTCGAGTTCACCGACTTTACCCTCAGGAGCCAGACTCTGACTCCGGGACTGGCGGCGCCAGAGGTGGCAGCGCAGAAAGCCGCAGCGTGAGGGCCGGCGCCTCGGAGGAACAGCGAGACTCACAGGTGAGCGGCACACGGCGGCGCTTGGACGCCAGGTAGGGCACTGGCGCCTCAGACCTGCCTCAGCTGTCCCCGCGGCCGGGCCGGGTCTACCTGCCTCGCCTCCGCACGCCAGGTGTGTCTAAACTGACGTGTACCAGTTCCTTTACTCTGGCCAGGTTTGTCTCTCTGACTGGGACATTGCTGACCTGCTTCATGTCCCGCAACTGGCCTGGCCTGAGGTCATCTTCCCCCTTTCCCCTGTCTGGCTGGGTCCCGGTCGACCGGGCTTGATTCCTTCACCCCAGCCGGGATTGGGCTCACCTGCCCCGGTCCCTCCACGCGCTGGATCTCGTGATCTGCTCCGAGTCTCTCTATGGCCTGGCCTGAGTCTCGTTCAGGCCAGATTTTAGGTGACCTGCCCTCAGTCCCCTTCTGGGCGCGTCCCGAGAGACCTGTCCTAAGTCTGTCTCTGGCTCCATCCGAGGTGACCTGCCTGGTTCCCCTCAGGTTGGTCCCGCCGCGCTATCCACGCCCCCTGCTCCGCGGTGGCAGCCGTCTGGGCACAGCGCCCCTGCTCCGCGGTGGCAGCCGTCTGGGCACAGTGCCCCTGCTCCACGGTGGCAGCCGTCTGGGCACAGTGCCCCTGCTCCGCGGTGGCAGCCGTCTGGGCACAGCGCCCCTGCTCCGTGGTGGCACCCGTCTGGGTACAGCGCCCCTGCTCTGTGGTGGCACCCGTCTGGGCACAGCACCCTTCCTCCGTGGTGGCAGTCATCTGGGCACAGCACCTCTGCTCTGTGGTGGCAGTCATCTGGGCACAGCACCCCTGCTCCGGGGTGGCACTCGTCTGGGCACAGCACCCTTGCACCTGGTTCTCACCCGCCGAGCTGCGCGTTTAGATATCCCGGGCCCGGGCACGCGGGCAGGTGGAAGGTTGACGCTCTCTGAATTTTCCCCACCTGTGAAGAACCACACACTCGCTGGTTATTTAGAAGATTCCAGAAGCAGATTGCATTTAGTTTTTCCTTCTTGCACCGCCTGTTGTTGAAACCGAGCTGTTACAAAACTTTACAGCCCTGCTTTGGAAAAGCTGGGTTTGAGTTTTGTTCTTTTAATGGGACAGTGATAGTAGGTTTTACCTAAATGGGTCTGCCCCGTCAGAAACGTCTATTTTTAATGATGTGGGGGTTCAGCGAAGGTTACTTAAGTATTTTAAAACTGGGTTTGGGTTGTGACAAGGGTCAGGTGTGCACTTTCTGGACCTGGGTTCCTGCCTGGGACAGGAAAGGGGGCTGGGAAGGGTACTACGGAATGTTGTCGTCATCCTCTGGATCTCAGATTGCTTTCACGGGAGGCTTGGTTAAGGCTTGGCATCTCCCTCAGGTTTATTCTCCTAACTGCTCCGTCAGGGAGGAGCTACGAGGCTCACTTTGTCACAGGTATCCCTTGGCAGATGCTTGTATTCCGGAACTACCTCTTGTTCATCTGGACTGAGCTCAGACCCTGTCCTTGGGAGTTGAGGGGCTTATGTGCTAGTTGGTTGAGTCACCCCTGTGGGTAGAACACCCACTTGGGCTTTCTTTTAGCCCCCCAAAGAAGCAAGAAACATTTGACTCATTCTAACCCCGGATTCCTTAAAATAGTAGGCCTGTCTGATGGGAGAACAAGTGTGCAAGTTTGGGTGTTTTGTGGGTTTTTTAATTTTTTCCCTTCAGTTTTGTTTACATTTGGTGAAGGGAAGTAGGGAGAGGGGAGTTTGGCTGGAGAAGTGAGCCTGAGCTGCTGCGGCCCCGCCTTCTTGTAGTATTTTTTTTTTAATATTTATTTATTTATTTTTTTATTTCAGCTTATTATGGGGGTACAAAAGTTCAGGTTATATGTATTGCCCATGCCCCTCTATCACCCCAAGTCTGAGCTTCAAGCGTGTCCATTCCCCAGACAGTGCACATCGCACTCATCATGTAGGTATACACCCATCCCTCCCGCCCCCCACCCCCGAGTCAGAACTTGAAGCGTGTCCATTCCCCAGGCAGTGCGCATTGCACTCATCAGATCTCTCTGCTTTGGCAACTGTAACATGCGAGCGGCAGTTATATTTTTGTTACTTTTAAACATGAGGAAAATCTAGATGTATGTGTGAAACGACTAGACAGGGCTGTCCATAAATTGTGTCCTGCATGTCAGAAAGGCTAAGGATAAAGATCTCTCTGGGTGGTGTGATCCATGGCAGCTGGAGGTGGGAGGATGTTGTGAAGGATAATTACTTTTCTTGTGAATCCTTTTAACTATAGCCCACATAAAATAGCAAACCAGGGTGGGAAAAAAAAGGTAAAAGACATGCACAAAGAGATATATGTTGTTTTTAATCCCTAATAACACAACATCTGGGCAACCCATGGATCAGGAGTAATTTCCCTTTCCAAGTCTTATTATTTAATAAATATATTTTGTAAAGTTGTGGCTTCCGTAGATAGTGTGATTCCTCTGATGGATCTAGGCAAAGGAAATTGAGAACCATCTGGAAAGAATTCAGCATTCTAGATGCCGTTAGAACATTGATGATTCATGGAAGGAGGTCAAAATATCAACAGTAACAGGATTTTGGAAGAAGTTCATTCCAAGTCTCACGGGGAATTTCGAGGGGTTCAAGGCTTCAGTGGAGGAAGTAACTTCACCTGTGGTGGAAACAGGAAGAGAACTAAGATTAGAAGTGGAGCCTGATATTTGATTGAGTGGGTACAATCTCATGATAAAAGTTTAATTGATGAGTTGTTTCTTATGAATGAGCAAAGGCAGTGGTTTCTTGAGATGGTGTTAATTCCTGGTGAAGATGCTTTGAACACTGTTGAAACGACACCTAAGGATTTAGAATATTACATAAGCTTAACTGATAAATCAGTGGCATGATTTGAGAGGACTGACTCTAATTTTGAAAGAAGTTCTACTGTGGGCAAAATATTATCAAACAGTATCACCTGCTACAGAGAAATATTTTGTTAAACGAAGAGTAAATTGATGTGGCAAGTTTTCTTTTTATCTTAAGAAATTTCTACAGCCACCCCAGCCTTTAGCAACCATTATCCTGATCTGTCAGCAGCCATCATCATTGAGACAAAACTGCTACTCTACACTAGCAAAAAGATTACAACTCACTGAAGGTATATATATTGTTTTTTTAGACACATGCTATTGCACACTATTACACAATAGACTACACTATAGTGTAAACATAACTTTTATATGCACTGGGAAATGAAAAAATGGAGGTTATTGCAATATTTGAATTATTGCAATGATCTGGAACCAAATTTGCAGTTTGAAGTATCCCTTAGGTCTGTCTGTATTAACTGTTTGTGAAACCTTCTGTGATCACTATTAATGATGCCTGTTACACCTCACTGTAATCATAGTTTTATTAAATAAAAATTTTTTTGAATGTCTACCTTCCCTTTGAACTATAAACATTTTGAAAACTGAGACTATGTCTTACTTATTGTCATAACTCCAGAGCTAAACATAATGCACAAAGTAGATGCCAAGTCTATATTTGTGGACTTCAAAACAACCATTAAAGTTTTTTCACTTCTAAAATCTCTTAAAGGAAATCCTGCACTTACTGATGTTTTATAGATAGTTAATGCACATAACCTCAAGGAGACAATTTTCAAACAATGAAATGATTGTACAAGGGTGAGTTACTATGGTTTTGTAACCTAACAAAAGGTTTTTGTAAATCTGTTCCCTAAAGTTGACTCCCTGGTAAAATGAAAACCTTCAACTTCCAGCTTCTGCATTTTGTTACTGGGCTAAGTCTCATAATTCTCCCAGTTTAGTTTTTGGAATGGATCTCGCTATTCTCCCACTGACTCTTCTCCTTTTATAATTCTTTCCAAGTCTCTTCTCAGTACGTTGGCTACCTGAGGTAATGAGTGAAGAATAATTGCCAATCACCTACCAGTTGATAGTTTGCAACTGGGGAAATTTTTTGATGCCACTCATTTCACTAGCACTCTGTAACTCACAGAAAAACACATGTAAAAAACATCACATCATCTCATAATATTAATAACAAGGAAATAGATGTCTTAATACTTTCTCAAATTATTCAGTAAAACAAAGATATGAGCTATCACAGTACATATAATGTCATAATCTTAATAAAAGTCTCTCATTGTGCCAAACATCGTGTCAAGTACCACATAAATCATCTCTAATGCTTATAAAGCCTTGTGACAGAGCATTATTATACTTATTTTACAAATAAAAAAAACTAAAGCTCAGTGTCAGCTTAGAGTGATATCCTAAGTCTGAATGGCAGGAAGTGGCAGAACTATGAAAAGTGTTTTGTTTTATTGCAGAATAAAGTTTGTTAAAAAAAATCTCTGTAGGTCCAAGCACTGAAAGAAGTCCCTTTAAAACAATGTGTCTGTTGGTGGCCACAGTCCAAGGATGGTTACTGGTGAACACTTACAGACACCTTGAGACACAGGAAGAATGAGTTATTGGGTTTAGCATGGGCAGCAACCCTGGTATTCACTGCAAGCTGGCACTGGTGTTTTCCGGGTGACCTTTGTTGGCTGTGTCAAGAGGCTTCCTTTTTTAATGCTGCTGCTAGATGTCATTGGTAGCAATGGCTATGAATTTTGTCTTTTCACTTGCACTAATCTCAGGGGAGAAGTTTCCAAGGGAGCTATATCAGCGAAGGTTACTAGCTCTTTCTGTCATCAAACTACTGGCCTGTGATTAGGGAAGGCAGGTGGGGCATCAATGGAACAGTAAAATGAAGATTTGGGGAAACACATGAGAGTTAAATTAGAATTAGGCTTCAAGACCAGGTTATCAAAAACACTATTGATCAGAAGTACACATATAAGTGGGGCCAGGAGTAGAGAAGAGGGAGTGTTATTTTGTTCTCCTTTCCCATCAGAGAGACAAATTAAATTTTACAGTGTTGCACAAAATATTTTTAGGTATTGATTTTGAAATCTATGCTTGACATTGAAGATGACAGAAAAGATACAGGAAATGAGAAGGGGATGTAGCATATATGGTAAAATGGTCTTTTAGAATATCAACAGTGAATTCAAAGATTTCTCTAAAAGTGGAATATGATGTGGATGGATATTAAAAAAAAAAAAACATTTCTGTGCTTTTGGTCTAACGTGCATTATCTCAGATATCCTTCTTGGAAATCACAGTGGATCTCGCAAGCATTATTTCTTCATTGAGGCTGTGCAATTGTGTCTCACAGAAAGGGAGAAATTTACAACCCGGAAATTGAGCCTAGAATTGATGCTGTCAGAGCTCCCTCTGCTGCCTTTCCTTAATTCTCAAACCACAAACACCTGTTTGGTGGAAAGCTGGCAAACAGATAGTGAGATGAAGTGATTATGAGTTTTCCTGATGCCATTCAAGTAAGAAGATATGTAGAAAGAAGCACGTAATGAAAAGACACTTTTTCACAGAGCACATATGATAGCTATTGGAGAAGGGGGTGATGGAGGCAATGTTAATGTCTCATGGAGCTTAAGAATCTTCATTGTTAAAATTATGCTTTAACTTTAGAAAAAAGTTGCTGCTACATATGTTTGCCTTTAAAAATCTTACCATTCCAAGCCACTGTATCCCTGGCATTTTAATCTCTTTGAAGGAATTCTAAAGCAGGCAGACTTTCATATGTTTCTAACATTTGAGAAAATTATGAGCAAAATTTCCAAAATGTAGCTCTTTTTACCCAGCTAGAGGAGAAACAAATCAATTATTCATTTTCATCTATTTAATGAAGGACATATATCCTGAGAAATGCAGTGTTAGGCAATTTTGACATTGTGCGAATATCATAGAGTGTACTTACACAAATACAGGTGGTGTAACAACTATAATTACTCACCTAAGCAGTATGGTATCACCTATTGCTCTTAGGCTACAAACCTGTACAGCATGTTACTGTACTGAATACTGTAAGCACTCGTAACCCAATGGTAAGTATTTGTATATCTAAACATAGGTAAGATAAAAATACAGTATTCTAATCTTATGGAACCACACATGATATATGTAGTTCGTTGTTGACCAAAATGTAGTTATGTGGCGTATAACTGTATTGTTTTTTTGTGAACCCTACTGCATGGCAGGCCCCTTAAAGCTGGATTCAGATATCATATTCGTGGTAAACTTACCTATCTTCTCCATCTTCCGAGCAAGAATTATTTTCACTTTCTATCTTCTCATTGCTCGTCATTTAAAACCTTGAATAATATGCAACTAAATTTCTCCCACTGACTGCAGTCTTTTAAAGGATATTCCAGGGAGAACCCGGTGTTAATAGAATCTGGCATACAAAATCCTACACCAGCAAAGATTTTGACATGTTTCGTTTGCCTGAAGCACCAAGAGAGAGGCAGTGAGGAATGAGATGGTGCTGAAGAAGTGGACAAGGGATGATTAATGGCGGACCACAGAGTTTATGCTAATATTTCATTAAAAAAGCAGTGGAAGGCCAAGGGAAGGTTTTAAGTATAGGCATACTGTAATGGGAATTGATGGGATTTGTGTTTGTAAGACTTTGACTGTTGTCAAGTGAAGGAGGCAGAAAAAAAGTAAGTGGAGGGGTCTCAATAATGTTTCCTGTCTTCGAGGAGCTTTTGGTCTAATACCTAAGAGGTGAAAAGTAAAGCAAAGCAAATAAAGTATTAGAGAATATAACTTTTAATTCAACTGCGAAGTTTGTAGTAGTTGTAGATTGGTATGCTGTTGTAAGAAACAATACAGAAAGATCCCAAATACCTTTCACACAGTATGGAAATCTCTTGTAAAACTATAATACACTATCACAAACAACATATTGCTGTTTATGCAGCCAAGATACTGAACATTTCCATTACCACAAATATCCCTTCTATTGCCCTTTTGAAGCCAAACCTACTTCCTTCCTGCACCCATCCCTTCTTTAAGCCATCGTAACTACTCCTCTTCATCATTTCTGTAAGTTTGTCATTGCAAGAATGTTACATAAATGAAATAATATAGGATGTAACCTTTTACAATTAGCTTTTTTTCACTGAGCATAATCCTCTTGAGATCCATCTAAAAGTTTTGCATATATCAGTAGTTGGGTATGTTTTATTGCTGACTAGTATTCAATGGCATGGATGTACAACAGTCAATGCCACCAATGAAGGATATCTAAGCTGGTTCCATTTTTGGCTCTTACAAATAAAGCCACTGTAAACATCTATGTACAGGTTTTGGTGTGAACATAAATTTCTCTTTCTTTGGGTTCAGTAACCAAGGACAAAATTTTTGAGTCTTGTGGTAGTTGCATTTTAAATTATTTAAGAAACTGTTTTGCACAGTATCTGTGCCATTTTAAATTCCCACAAGCAAAATACGAATGGATCAATTTCTCTGTACCCTCACCAGCATTTTCCATTATCACCAGATATCATAATGTATATAATAACATATATAACCATTTAAATAGATGTTTCGTGAGCTCATGTAGTTTTAATTTGCATTCCATTTGCATCATGTGTAATGACATTAAGCTTCTTTTCATGTAATTATTGTACTTGGTGAAATGCTCTTTATATATTTTGACCATTTTCTAACTTGATTATTTTAAATTTTGAGTTTTGTGGTTGTCTATATATTCTAGAGACTAGTCCTTTGATAGATGTATGGTTTATAAATTTTTCTCCCAGTTTGTAGCTTGTCTTTTCATCCTATTGCCAGAGTATTTCATACAGCAAAATTTACTGATTTTGTTGAAGTACAATTTATCAATTTTTCATGTTACAGATTGTGATTTTGGTATCAGGTCGATGAATCATAGCCCTAGTCCTTCCGTACCCCTTGATCTAAAAGATTTTCTCATTTCTTCTTTTTTTCCAAAAGTTTTCTTGTTTTTCTAAGTCTGTAATCCATTTTGATTTAATTTTTGTATAGGATATAAAACTTAGGTTGAGGTCCATTTTTACCTATGAAGGTTCAAGTGCTCCAGCATCATTTATTAAAAGGTTGTCTTTACTTTGAATTGCTTTTATATCTTTGTCAAAAACCAGACGGGCATATTTCTTTGAGTCTATTTCTTGATTCCCTATTCTGTTGCCTTGAACTATGTCTGTCCTTGCAACAATACCACACTTTCTTGATTACTGTAGCTATATAAGTGTTTAAACCAGGTAGACTTTTTCTCTCCCAATTTATCCTTATGTTTAAAAATTGTTTTTGCTGTTCTAGATCCTTTTTGTTTTCATACATATTTTAGAATAATGTTACCTATATCTCCAAAAATTATTGTTGAGATTTTGATAGCAAATGAATAAAAAAATTTATATCAATTTGTGGAAAATTGTTAAGCTATAAAGTTGAATCTTCCATTCCATTAATGTACATGTCTCTTCATTTATTTAGAACTTTGATTTCTTTCATCAGCATCTTGTAATTTTCCAAAATATGACTCCTGCACGTGTGTTTTTCAGACGTATACCTAAGTATTTTACTTATACCTAACTTTTTTGTTTTAAGTAATTATACCTCTTATTATTGTATTTATTTTTGGTGTCCATATATTCATTGCTAAATATATAAAAATACATTTTACTTGTGTAGATTTATCTCATATCAGGCAACCTTACCAAAGTCTTTATTATTTTTCTTTCTTTCTGTCTTTTTTTATTTCAGGATATTATGGAGGTACAAACATTTTGGTTACATGTTATGACTTTGGCATACCCAAACCATGATTTGAGGCATGACTTTCCCCCTTACAATGCTCACTGAGCCCATTAGTTGTGAGTTTACCCACCCCACACCTCCCAACCCCCAAAGAATATTACTACCGTGTGAGTACCTTAGTATTGATCAGTTGGTGCCAATTTGATGGCGAGTACATGCAGTGCTTATTCTTCCATTCTTGTGATATCTCCCTTCGGAGGATGGGCTCAAGCTGTATCCAGGAAAATATAAGAGGTGCTAGAACACCATCATTTTTTTGTAATTGAGTAGTATTCCATTGTATACATATACCATATTTTATTAATCCACTCATGGATTGACAGGCACTTGGGTTGTCTCCACATCCTTTCAATAGTGAATTGTGTTGCCATAAACATTCAAGTACAGATGTCTTTATTATAGAATGTCTTTTGTTCCTTTGGGTAGATGCCTAATAGTGCTGCTACTGCTGGATCAAATATCTGCCAAGAAAAGGTATTCAAGAAATATTTCTTGAATATCTTTTCTCGGTAGATTTATTGGGATTGCCTACATAGACACTAATGCAATCTTCATATAGGGATGTTTTATTTACAGTCTGAATGTCCTTTATTTCCTTTTATGATCTTATTACACTATGTTGAATAAGAGTGATGAGTGCAGATATCTTTCCATGTTGTCAGCCTTAGTAGAAATGTTTTCAGTCTTTCATCATTAAGTATAATATTAGCTGTAGTTTTTATAAATGTTCTTCATCAAGTTCAAGTGTTTTCACAATTTTTTGTTGAATCGTTAGTATAATGTTACTTTAAAATGTTTGGAAGATAATTCTAACATCTCTGTCATCTGTGTTGACCTTTCTTTATTGTGTTTTGGATTTAATTTGTGCTGTCCCTCATTCTTGGTATTAGGCATAATACCATGGGGGTAGGGGTATGTGTGACCTTATTACCACTTGGAGTCATAACTTATCACCTTGAACCTCCACTAGGTTTCCTCTGACACCACCCCAGCTGGAAGGTGAAGGGCACCTTGTCACTGCTTGGGTAGGGATGTAAGGCTGGAAGTCCAGGCTGCCCCCATACCTCCTCTGGCAGCACGTTGGGAAATAGAGATGACAGTTACCACATGATAGAATTGAAAGTTCTGGCTCCCTTATTTGACAACACCCTCTGGGGATGTTGGGACACTTTATTACAGCCTGGTGAGATTTATCATTCAGTCTTTGCTGGCAGAGATGCGAGTAAGCCCACAGTTTTTGTTGCGGTATTTGGCTAAAGTAGATTGATTATTTTCCAAGATATTTCTTTCTTTCTAGGAGGGCCCTTTCCTGGTTTTTAAACTAGAGAGAACAAGGTTTCATTGGTGATTTTTCTCTGTACCCATTGGCATTTCTGGGCTGTCTTTTTCAAGTCTAGGTTTGGAGTGAATAAGGCAAAAAGAAAAGCCAACTGTGGCTTTTCTTGGACCCTGAGTTCAATACTGAGCCTCTCTTCTGCTCTCCACGTTTCACAACCTTTTTATGTTTGTTTTATATATAATGCCCAAAGTTTTTTTGTTGTACTTAGCAAAAGAAATAGAAAAAAGTACATCTACTCCATCTTCCAAGAGATGAAATTCTCAAAAATATACATTTTTATGAAGTATAATACTCTTTGAGAGATCTTGCAAGATGACTCAAGAAGGATGGTATTAGAATGTTTTGATCTGTGAAGAAAAAGAAGATGTTTGTAGGAATTCCAAGCACACAAATCATTTTGAAAAGTAAATATTAGGATTTATAAATGCGTTATATTGATTGCAAACAAAGTGTGGATTTATTTGATAAAGTTTACCATACCTTCATAAACTTCATAATGTGAGCCTTAGCTTTGTTTGCTTGTTTGATTATTCTTAATCACCTCAGCTCTGATACTTCATATTCTTCTGATTATTACACATTGATTATTTTTAAAACAACTACAATTAGAACAAAAGGCACTGTAGGATGATAGTTTCTTCAGAATTGATGTTAAAGAAAATAAGGAGAAAGAGAATAGGCAATAATAAAATGATAATTTTTTAAAAGATCACCCCTTTGGGAAGAAATATGCCATTGATATGCTGAATGACAACACAGTCTATGGGTATACCGCAATACACAATGACAGAAATTTACTGTAGCTGTGGTTAAACATCAAAAATTTTACTGCAGTGTAATCACAATGCTATAGAAGAGTGAATGGCATTTTCCATTTTTCGCCGGCACTTGGTGCAAATCCAGTTATCTTGAAAGCCGCAGTTGGAAAAATCAATGTGGTACTGTGCTGGTTGATTCCAAGGTCAGTGAGAGTTGTTAAGGCAACTTTCAAAGACCTAACAATTGTACTTAATGAGACCCAATGAGACCCAATTTGATCTACAAAAGGCTTTTGGTCCATGCTCACTCTCCAAGGTTTATATCAACAAGAAGAAAATAAAATGATTAAACGATTCAGAATAATAGGATAAAGTCTACTCTGAGCCACAAATAAACTTGTTTAGATAATATAGCAGAATATATTTTCTAAAATATTCATAAGAATATTTCATTACCACATGTTCTTCTAGTATCTGGCCATAATGGAGGTTTATTTTTCCTCCTCCCCTCTTTTTTTTAACTTTCCCAATTAATATATTGCAGCAGAAGTAACACTGCATGGTATTCATAGCTAGTGCATTAAAGGAATGCACCTTTCTTGTGGTTCTTTCTCTCTCACACACATACTCCTTCTTCTTTCTCCTTCTCCTCCCTTGCTCTTGCTTTTGGAAGCAAGATACCATGTTTAAGATATATCAGGTCACATGGAAAAGCCATGTTTATGTTCCAGTTGATAGGCCCAGCTACGTTCTAAAGGGACATAGTGGATAGCCAGAATCAATCACCAGACCTGTTAGTGAGCCAACATATACTTTTTTTCCAACACCGAGCCTGCAAGCCCCCAGATCTGGCATCAAGTGATAAGCTTATGGAAAATTAATGCAATTGGGAGTCAAAGGAGACCTAAGACTTAGGCCAAATTATTTAATCTGCTGAGCATTGGTGTTATCTTCTGCTAAAATAATGATAATACCTAGTGTTATCGTTATTCAAATTAAATAATGTGACTGGTGTAAAATGTCTTTTAGAAGGCTGTGAATATCCTGAACACTAAATAAAGCTTGGTATTTTTTTCTCCTTTATACATTTACATGTAACTGTGATGTTTGAAGTACAGTAATACCCTTTTATCTCCTATTTTACTTTCCATAGTTTCAGTTACCCATGGTCATGATCTGAAAATATTAAATGAAAAATTCCAGAAAGAGACAATTGGTAAGTTTTAAATTGTGTGGCCTCCTGAGTTAGTGTGATGAAATCTTGTGCCATCCTCCTCTGTCCTGCCTGGAATGCAAATCATTCTTTTTCCAATGTATTCACAGTGTAGACACTCCCCGCCTGTTAGTCACTTAGTAGCCCTCTTGGTTATCAGATCAACTGTGACACTATTGTAGTGTTTGGGTTTGGTACTATTGATAGTTTCAGGTATCCAATAGGGGCCTGGGAATGTGTCTCCTACTGGGTAAGGGACAACTTCTATAATTTAAATTTCCTGATAATAGAAAACGTGGACTTCATTCGCAATAGGAAGATAGTTTATGTAAAGGAACTATGAATACAGGCCTCATGGAGGGAAACAGTGCTCTTTTACAAATTTTAATGATACTAACAGAGAAAAGATAAGAGGAGGAATCAAATAGGAAAGAGACAAGAGAAAAAAATGAAATTCTTAGAGGAAGGAGGGAAGATGACAAAAAGTTGAAATGGATTCTAAGTCTAGATTTGGAAGATATGCATATGCCCCAGAGTTGATGCTTGGAAAAAAATGCATTAAAAATCACATTTAAAAAAAAAGACAAAGGATAGATTAGTGAATTTGGGAGTATCAGTGTCAGAAGGTTCCTATGTCCAATGTATGTAAACAGCATCCCAAACCAATTAGAGAACTTTTCCATTTCTGGTTTTTATAAGTGTTTAGTTTCCGTTGGATCAGTATCGCCTCCTGTACACATGGGCATTTGCTCTGTTTTAGAGTCATGAGATAGTATGTTACTTTTTCGCATGAAAATCTGTGTTCTAAGGGAATTACCATCTTGGTATAGTGTTTCCTTTTTATTTAAAAAAAATAAAAAGGAAACACTACTTTCAGTAATTTCCTATAGGCCTTGCCTAGAAATCTCCTCACATCCTGATTTGGACATGCTCTACACCAAGCTAATTAAGTAACATGAAACATACATGTGATTTATAAAATATACACAATAGAAAATATAATTGAGATTTTAAAAATGTATTCAGTACAGATTGTATTTATTATTTATTAAGTTTAAATGTCTCATATTTTGTGACTTCAGAAATACAAATTGCAAAGACTAGCAATGTATAATCTTAGAATTCTATTAAATGGCCATTATTGTGAATTTTTAATGAATTTCAAAGGACTACAGAAAAGTTGAGGGAAGAGTTTTATATGTTTTAAATAAAGAAAATTCTCCATCTTTTGCTAATTAATGGATAAAAACATTTTTAAAAATCAATGATTACATGTGCATATGTTGGAGATACTGCTTCAATCGTGTTTTCTTCAAAACTCATACAATTATTTTATATTAAAAGCAAATAAGAAACCAAATTGGTCAGTGACAGTCAATTATTATTTGAGACATCATTTGATAAGTATTATTGCTTCCATATCCCAGGATTTCACAGACCCTGAGAAACTGATTGACTTAAATGAATTTTGTAGTTGTGACTAAGAAGTAATTCTACTATAAGAAGATACTTCATAGTTTTATTGACCAATTTTCCCCCATCAATGTAGAATTTGCTCAGAAATAAAGTTTCTCTTTATGAGAAAAGACAAATAAGCCAAGACTAAATTAATGCAAAATATAATAAAGGCGTTTTTATGATGTTGCAAAAAAGGTAATTATCCAAAGTCTTTGAATAATGAATGCGAAAGCTGAGATTTGTGAGGCACATCTGGTATCAAGCCCATTTTCTGCTATACTATGTTATTTTAAAATATATTTGTTTCATTACTGTATCAAGACCAACAATAAAAATGCATTTGAATTGTTTTGTTTTTAAATGTCTAAAGGAAGAAAATCATCCTTTCTTTGGCCACCCAAATGCCAGAGTTTAAATAAACTAAAACTGAAAAATACATACCCAAACAAAAAAGAAACACAAAAAGCTAAGAGTTTGTTAAATACTGCTTACTAAACTCCAAGGTGTTTTAGTATCATGCTTGAAAGATCTCACTTTTATAGATTGGGAACAGAAGAAGAGGATGAGGACTAAATAATATATGTCTTAAAATACTATGTATTTATTTTATTGCTACCACTGAAAAGATATGCAGTAACTATGGAAAAGAAAATATACTTTGACTCCAGATTTACCCAACTTAGAAATAAGACTGATTTACTTATTAGGTTCATAATTTATTGTATGGGGACCCCAATTCTCAGGCTTTGTGAGAATTAAACATGAAATATCAGACACCTAAAAGGAGAATAGACTCTTTTTTTAATCACAGAAATACAAATAAAATTTGTTTTTCTTGAAATACTGTGTAAAGATTTGTTGTAAAGTCTTGCTCAACATGAGCATGGAGGAGAGGGTTGTTCATTCTTTTTTGTCATTTTTTTCCAGTTTGAATTGCCAATGAGCCAAGTTTTAGAAGGCACAGATTATTTTACAGTGAAAGATACTTACCAGGTGAAAAAGATGTAGAGGGGAAAGGTATCTTGATTTCATGATGCTCTCATCCACTTTCTTGACATGCTTAGATTATAAGCTATAGATAGTATTAAGAAGTAAAACCAAACCTACCCTTTACATACTATTTTCAAATGTAGGAGAAAAAAACAACCTGGAGTTACAAATCTATAATGTTGAACATTTGTATGTGGGGGAAGGCAACTTCACTAACATTTAATGCTGGACAACATATTGGAATTATTCAGCTTTGTTCAATTTTTTTTCCTTTTATTAAAAGTGTTCTGTAAAAATCTGGTAAGTGCTAGGCTCTGTATAGATATACATACTTTAGGTATAAATTGAAGATATAACTGCTTTGTGACAACTTCTCAAATGGTTGCATGAGAAGCTTTATGGATCTGATCTTCTGTAAAACAACCATACCTGAAAATTATTAAAAATAGACATGTTGTCTAGGCATGGTGGCTCATGCCTGTTATCCTAGCACTTTGGAAGTCCAAGGTGGTAAGATTGCTTGAACCCAAGAGTTCGAGACCAGCCTGGGCAATAATGAAAATTGTCTGTACAAAAAAATAGCAAGTTGCCCAGATGTGGTAGTACGCACCTATAGTCCCAGCTACTCGGGAAGCTGAGGCAGGAGGATCTCTTGAGTCCAGGAGTTGGAAGCTACATAAAAAGAAGCAAAAACAAAGACCATATGATCCTCTCAATAGATGCGGAGAAAGCATTTGACAAAATTTAGCACCCTTTTATGATAAGAACACTTAACAAAGTAGGCACAGATAGAACTTACCTCAAATGATAAAGACACACACGACAAACCCACAGCCAACATCATACTGAACAGGGAAAAATTAAAAGTATCCCCACTTAGAACTGGAGCCAGACAAAGTTGCCCTCTACCACCACTACTATTCAACATACTGATGAATGTCCTAGCTGAGCAATCAGACAAGAGAAGGAAATCAAGGGTATCCAAATGGGGAAAGAAGAAGTCAAACTCTCTGCTAATGATATGCTCTTACATCTAGAAAACCTGAAAGAATCTGCCAAGAGACTACTGGAACTGGTCAATAAATTCAGCAATGTCTTCGGTTACAAAGTCAATGTATACAAATCAGTACCATTAAAGTACTGATTTGATTCATGTACGCCATCAACACTCAAGCTGAGAACCAAATCAAAGACTCAATATCTTTCATAAGAGCAACAAAGAAAATGAAATACCTAGGAATATATTTAACAAAGGAGGTGACAGACCTCTACAGGGAGAACTACAAAACACTGAGGAAGGAAATAGCAGAGGACGTAAACAGATGGAAAACCATACTATGCTCATGGATTAGCAGAATCAGCATTGTTAAAATGTCTGTATTACCTAAAGTGATCTACAGATTCAATGCAATCCCTACTAAAATACCAACATCATTTTTCACAGATAACATCAAAACTCTTTTAAACCTTACAAATTATTACAGAATTCTCCCTTTTCCCCTTCATCCAATAACATGTCAGATCATGGAGAGTCTACATTGTTGAAATTTATTTTCTTAAAAAGTTTGGGCATGTATCTTTCAGATTCTTCCAATCACTATGGTAAAACACAATAAAATTAAATTATCTCAGAATACAAGTGGGTATGTGTGCCCAAATAATTCAAGACTCTATCATGTCTTCTTTTACCATTCTTACCATTGATGCAATAGGTGACTTACTAGGTCACTAAGAAATTGTTGAGTGACTATATATAAATTTTTTAAAGTAAAAATTTAGGATGAAAATAAAAAAATCCATTATCAATATATGCATTACATTTTGTTTTCTCTTAGCTCTGTCATAGTCTATTAGCCAAGTAAACTCCTACTGTTTTATAGTCCCCAGATCCCAGTTTGAATGTGGGTATATGGCTTTGCAGAGGGGGCACTAGTCTTCCATCTTTCTTTATCAACCTCTTAAACCTGAGTAATCAGGAAAAGCCCTTTTGGAGGAAAATATATTTTTTGGATATATATTTTGATTTTTCGGAACCTCCAGATTATACAGTCACTCAATACTTGTAGAATTTACATTATGGAATAAGTGAATGATATATTCAAAATGTATATATTCAGAAATCTGCCTTTGCCCTTCTCCAACAACAAGCCTACAAAAATAACATCTAAATTCTCTCGTAAATATAATTTTTGTTGTGCTATGAAATATTGTTCATTGTATCTAATTATCTAACTATATTTTTGCACCTATTTACCAGGCTCACTTTATCCGTTCCTCTCTGCTACCCTTCCCAGCCTCAGGTAACTGTCATTCTATTCTCTTGTCTCCTTGACATCAATTGTTTTTAATATTTAGTTCCCACATATGAGTGAGAACATGTGGAATTTGTCTTTTTTACTTATTTCATTTAACATAATATTTAAGCAATTTATGGCCTGTTGTTGCAATTTCAAGATTGTGCATTTTCTCCACAACTAGACCACTTGAAACAACTGAAACATTAAATGTATTCTTGTTTTTTTAAGCTACAAGCATAAAGACTAATTTTAGAAAAGTAAACTTCTTATGTGAAATGAAGGCATTAGTTGGCAGTAATATTTATATTAACAATTAATAAAAATAAAGCTTTCTTTACTAAATAAAAATAGTAGATGATATCTTTCTAATGAAAGGGGGAGTAGAAAAATACATTGTTTGGGTAAAAAGGAAACTGATAATCATCTAAATCAATTGTTAAAACATGGATCAAAAGTCAGATTTAATGTATAATGTGTCTAAATTTAAAGAAATTCATTAGAAAATTTTAGCAAACCATTTCAGCATATGTCTTCTTGGGGAAGCCATGTCATTGAAGAATCATTGTCATTTCAAAAGTGTCTTGTAAAAGGCCAATCAATGTTAATCTGCAAGTTGTGGTGCTTATAACACCTTGGGGTAATATTTGGATCCACAATGCTCTGTTTGCTTCTCTCAACAAATAGTAGACAATTCAGTAGGCAGAGTAAAAGCCAATTCTGCTTCTTATTCATTAGTATGCCTGGACTTATGTACATTTGATTTTATTCTGACAATTAAATTATGAATCAGACAAATTGTCTCCATGAGTTTCTCCATGGGAGACATATCCCTTATTCCCTGATCTATGAAAAGCCATTTGCTATACCAGCACCCTCAGCTAAAATTTCATTTTGCATTTATTCAGGCATGAAATGTATCAAACTACCTGACACATGGCAGTAAAACATTTTGTATATTGTCAGTTCCAACTTGTTGAACAACTATTTCAGATGGAAAGAAGGGCCTATAAATGGAGGGTTAGTTCCTAGTGTAGAAAAATCTCATTTTCCCAAACTTTCCCAGATGCACCTGAAATACTTAGTCTAATATACCGTCTTACCTATTTGCACCTGACTGAGATGGCCAAATATTTTTACTACTGTAATGGATCAGCATTGTCGACATTAGTTTCCTTCTTGGGAAAAGGACAGCTCAGTTCTTTGAAATCTGGTGTCCAGTGAGTCAGGATTTAAATTCTCAGAGGATATGGAAATTACCATCTGGTATTGTCATCTGACTTATTGCCATGTTGATCAGCTAAATACTCAGTAATGCATGGAATAACTCATGGATATTAGATCTACACATTTTTCATTCATTCATTCATTTATTCATTTGCTTTACAACCACTTACTGATGTAATGGGTATTAAAGTTAGAATGTTGAATAAAATCTTATTCTTACGTTTATTTTTATCTTTACATTTTTGATAGGTGAGATAAACATGTGGATTAGTGATAACAAAATGTGAAATTAAATATTTGAATAGGTACTATGGGAGTGAAAGGATAAGAGGAAAAAACTGTTCTATCTTAATTTGGGTTTTCCCAAAAGCAGACATTGAGTTAAGGTCTTCAGTGCAGGTACTTCAACTGGGAGGTGATTACAGCAATTACAAAGGAGGAAATGTATAAAATGAGAAGAAATGCAAGAAAGGTAGTAAAGTGTATGTTAATTTTACTTCTGTGGGCAAATGAAGCTCAAACGCAGTGAGGACCTATTGCAAAATGGTGTAGAGCAGGATCAGAATTATAAGGTCAGAGGGCTAAAGACTGGGCCATTTATATATCAATTCCCATTCCCTAATGGCAGAGGGTTGCACCCTGAGTGTTAATAATTCATATAAAAATAGAGAACTTCTTACAGTTTTGCAGCCTTCAGGGGTGTTGGAGAAAACCCTGGAGCAGAGAAACAAAGAGATGTAGACATTTGAGTTAGGAAGCTATGAGAATATTAAAAATACTCTATCACTGGTACAGGCAAATTCAATGTATGAGAGACATCATCAATAGCATTTTCCATATCTCTTCACTATCTTCTTATTTAATAATCACGGCAATTCCAATATGTCATTATTAATTTCCCTATTTCACTGAAGAAGAAATTTTATCTTTTTTGGTGAATGCATACACACCTACATATACTTTTGAATCATACTTTAGTTCACCACTTCAGACAATGAAAATTTAGAATGACAACCTCTTTCCAAACTTTACTATTGGTCTGTGAGCATCTATGAAAAGAATTGTTTCTAATCATACATATCTTATTGGTCATTATGTATCTGTCTTCTTTAGTTTCTTCCTCCTCCCGTCAACACAGGCAGTGAATTTACAGGGGTACTTTGAATGCTGTGGTTAAATGCTGAGGACGTTATTAGACTCCCCAGCTCTGTTACTCCTATGGAATTCTAGGTCCAAGATATTTACAGAGGTAAAACCATGTGATCATTCACTGATGCATGAGCCCTTCCCTGTTTGGCCACAAAGCTAAGTGAGGGAGCTAGTACTAGATTCTAAGGCATACTTATCTAGCTCTGACCTTGGGGTAAAATGGAAAGAGATACCATATTGTAATACAGTTTTTGCTAAACAGTTAAGATATAAGAAAGTGGACCCCAAAACTAGGGTCTGACATGAAGGCCAAGTGGGTTCTTGGCTTTGTGCAGGAAAAGAATTCAAAAGCAAGCCAAAAAAGTAAGGCAAAAGGAAGTTTATTGAAATAAAAAAAAAAAAAAAAAAAGGAAGCTGCCCCATAGAGAGAGTGGCAGCTATCTCTCAGAGCAACAGAGAGTTGCACTTGGTGAATTTCTGGGGTCTTATTTTATACTTTTTATATAGTTCTATGTTAAGCAGAGGGAAGATTTTTCATAAGATTTCTGGGAAAGGGTTGAAGCATTTCTGGAATGGAGGGTTTCTCCTCTTTTAAAGCATATAGAGTAACTTCCAGCAGTTGCCATGATATTTGTAAACTGTCTTGGCACTAGTGGGAGTCTTTTTTAGAATGCTAATACATTATAAGCAGGGTATAATAAGCAGTCAGGGTAGCCCGAGGCTGTTTTTCATGGCCATCTTGGTTTTAGCTGGTTTGGGCTGGCTTCTCTACCACTTCCTGTTTTATCAGAGACCTTGGTTTGGCTCTTCTGACTCTTTATCAAGCAGGGCCTGCCAGTTCCCTATCTCAGTTATGCTTGCTTTGTAATTGAATTCTTTAAAAAAAAAGTTTTTATTGTTAATTATTATGGGTACATATTACTTGTATATCTTTTTAGGGTACATGTGATGTTTTGATGCAGACATACAATGTGAATTAAACAAATCAGGGCAATTGGGGCATCCATCACCTCAAGTATTTAACATTTCTTTGTGTTAGGAATATTCCAATTCCACTCTTTTAAAAAAGTTATTTTAAAGTATACACTAACTTATAGTTGATTATATTCAGTTTGTTGTGCTATCAAATATTGCTCATTCTATCAAACTAACTATTTTTGCACCCATGTAATTCAGTCCTTTATTGACTCTTCCTCTCTTCTTGAGGCAGGATTTCTCAGAGCCTGAGACATCTTCCTTCTCTGAAGTACCTGATGCCTAAGCCACAGAGCTGGGCTCTACATGCTTGGATTGTCCCCACTTACTCTTCACTGATTGAACTTGATAGACAAGCCTTGTCATGTAGTTTGTTAAATAGATGGATGAAGAACCAGTACTTGCATCTTTTCTGCCCAGACTGCTACCTATTCCCTGCCACTGGAACACCATAGAAAGGGAATTGTGTATTCTTTGCTTTGCTGCATATACTCTAATAAGATAAAGTAAAGATGAACTAAGCAGGTACAGTCAAATCTTGCTTGTCTGAATAAAGTCAATTTCTAAAGGATATTACATCCCAAGGCACATGTATGGATTAGCAAGTAATTCAACATAGCAGGAATATCGTTTGTGTGAAAGGAAATAGACATAATTTAGAAAAAGCGAAACATAAAGTGCCTTGTCTAGCTGAGTATAGCAACGTTTACTTGATCAGTAATGGGGAATTATTGATGATTTTGAATCATCAGGATGGGATTTCAAACTGTCTGGTCTATGGAGATTTCTGATGCTTTTAGATAAATATATGCCATGGATTTTAGCCCGATCCTTTGAAAAAATCCTATTTGATATAATTTTGAGATTAAGGAACCTGACTTTGTGGGGGAATTCAGGATTCTAAATATTTTCCTTTAGTCTAAATGATTCTCACTGGAAGCAGGAGATATCTGTGAAATGCTTAGACAGATGTGGTTAATATAGCCTATCATTAATTTGTCAGGTCTAATTAATGGTATCAGTTACAAGATGCAGAGGGAGACCATTACACTTCCTAGAAGCATAAAAAAGGTAGTCAAGGATGCTGTTGAAACCTATACTCTCCCCGGATCACTGGAAGTAATTGGGCAAAAAATAGCGAGTCAAATAGATAGAATATTTACCATAGATTGAGAATATGTATATTGTTTACTCTCTGTTCAACTGCCATTCTGAATAGGCTCAAACATCTAGGGCCATAGTAAGGAAAAAAAATAATTTAAGCAAGGACTTTTAAGTTATGACAAACTGAGGTTAACATACATACAGATACTATCTTTGATTATTCCTGTCTTCCAGTTTCTTCATCATTTATGTTGATGATGAGTTAGTTGAATTAATGGGGCACTAAGGAGATACACACATCTACATACATATATACATGCATGCATATCTATGTGCATATATATTTAAAAACATATGCATATATATTACATATAACATATATAATATTTTATATATCTTAAACATGCAGACTAAGATGTCACAGTCTTCCTTTTAAGGTTCCATGCAGCATGCCTTCTTCCCAAACATTTCTGTATAACACTTCCAAAACTGAAATTATAATTATAATTCCATAAAATAGGAGCCCTCTTGACAAAACACAGCAATCAGATAAGGAATATGCTTGTTTGGGAGGCAACATTTAACGCTACCTGGTGAAATTCTATGATTTTGGTTGCACCAATTCTTCAGTTTAATAAAGGGGAAACCATGCTTAATTCTGCTTTTTTCTACTTTTGTTCCTTCACTTCCATAGTAATTTACATACCTGGCTATAGTCTGGCTAACTGAACTTTTTACTGGCAAATACACTAGTTTAAATTTTGGTTTTCCTACTACTTGAATGCCTTTGTCTATTTTTATTCAATAGGCCCCTCATACATCCCTTAATAATTATTTAATATTCTATATATATTGCTTTCAGATAGAGATATAGACACATATATACTCATATATACACATGAAATAGAATATGTGTTTATGTATATACACATTCATATACATATATGTATATATACTTTCATTCCATGTATGCTTACTCATAAATGTTCACATACACCTATATTTTGTCATTTTATATATATGTACATATATACTCACATATATACACACACGCTTATATACACACACATATACATTTTTTCATTTCTTATATTTCTGCACTTTTCTCTTTTTTCATGTCACTACTATGTTAACCGAAGACTCCATTATTTTTGTTCAAATAATTGGAATTTTATTCTGACCCTGTTTCCTCTATCAGTCCTTGACCCTTCCAATCACTTGGCAGACTGTGGATTGTGTCAGTCACCTATTAAAAACACATATAGTCTTTGCCCAGCTGTCAAAATCTTTTACTGTTTGAAATAGACTTCACCTTGTTGGCTCTATCTGTCACTGGGTCCTGTCATCATTTTGTGTTCAGTGCATGTGGAACTTCTAACCCAGTTGCTGCTCATGCTCTGGGTTTGATTTTTTTTTTTTAAACTGGAATGCCCTCCCCTTTCTTCTTAACTGATAGACATTTTGCTCATCTTTCAAGAATTAATCCAAATTCTATCTCTTCTAATAAGCCTTTTGTAGCACCCCTGCATAAAAAATAACCAATCACTCAAATTCCAAATTTTTAAAATAAATTAACTTACAATTTTGGCTCTGAAATTTTGTTTCCCATGTTTCTAACAACACCATTAGTAATATCACCAGAAAAATTGAGGTAAACTAAGTCTTTCCTGGGTACACAAAGATATATAGGGATCCTATCTATAAGGGATATGAAATTCTACTTTTATAGAGAAAAATAAAAAATCTTTTCCAAGGGGCAGAGCCTGAAGGTTAACTCAAAGTTGTCTGAGCCTGAACTAAGATTTTTTTGGGGGGGATCATTCAAAGTTATGCTGTTTTCCAGTTAAAGTCTCTCACGGAATCTCTTTGCTACATGAAGAGCCTTCACTCATAATTTTTGTGGTAGGTAGAATTCTAATATGCCCCTCACGAGCAAGGGACCTGAGATATATATATATACTTTATCTCAGGTATTCAAACACTAATCCAGGCACAGCTGTGAAGGGATTTTGCAGATTCAATTAAAGTCTCAAATCAGTTAACTTCAAAATAGGGAGATTATGCTCTATGAGGCTGACCTAATGAGATGAGTCCTTTGAAAACAGAGCATTTCCTTTAGCTGATCCTAGAGGAAGACCTTAGAGAGACACACTTTTCTGCTGTTTTGGAAGAAAGTAAACAACATTGTTATGAACTGCCTTTGGAAGCTGTCTGGCTAGGAACTCTAGGCAGCCTTGGAAACAGATTTTCCCTGGTAACAGCTAGCAAAAATTAGGACCTCATTACCACAACCATAAGGAACTGAACTCTTCCAACAACCTTAAATGAACTTGAAGGAGGCCCTTCAGACTCACGTGAGCTATGTTGTGGGTAACACCTTGACTGTAGTCTTCTAAAACCTGTAGCAGAGAACAAATCTATGCTATATAGTTATGACCTACAGAAACTATGAGATAATCAATGTACAGTGTTTTAAGGTACTAGATTTGTGGTAATTTGTTACATAGCAATAAAGAATTAATATAATCTTTCAAATAATTATCTAAATAAACAAATGGCAAACTGAATATGGATAAAATAAGAGAGATGATTTGAAGGTAACATTATTTCATTAATTGGAATATCAATTACTAATTAAACTGTCTTCAGGAGGCTGTTCTTTAATATAGGATACTCTGTTCCATAGACATTTAATAGTATATAAACCTGCAAAATTTCACATGGAAGAGAGAATGAAAGCCATTTATTGGCTAATTTAAGTGCAAAGCACTTCCTTATAGACTGATTACAGAGTTTAAATATTGTTATTTTTGAGGAGCATGGGTCAAATGGCATGTTTTTAAAATTGGCTTTATCCTGCAATTCCACTTGAATTTGTAAGCAGCAAAATTGATGAAAAAAATTCTGATAATGTGTATATACTGACCTTTCTTATTGTGAACTGTTTAATTCCTGTTTCATCTATTTTCTTACACATCAATTGTCATGGCACCCAAAATAGTATGGTAAAAGTTGCCTTATTCTACATAGACTATACAAGCCTCCATTATGCTTATTAACATTTTATTTGAAAATCAATTCAGCATACTATTATCCAACCATTCTCTTCTTCTTTGACTCTATTATATATATGTATATATTTGTCTGAACTCCAGGGCCATCTTTTTTGTCATTTTAATTTTCAATTTCTATTCCAATTTTAATTTTAATTAGCACTGTTATTTCAAGGCAGCAAATGTCAAAATTGTATTTGAATCTCTGGATAGTTTAAGGAAAAGTAGTTATTTTCTTTAAAATCACCTAAAGCAAGGAGAGGTGTGACCTCTTATAGATGTAGAGTCTAAGGACTTTGAAATGTGATCCTGAATAATGAATATAAAACACACAATGAAGTGAAAGATGTGCCTATTTAAGTCAAAAAGATATTCTTTACTACATTTACTTGGTGATCTTTATATGCTAGTTATTCACAAATTAAGATTCTAATCCATGAACATAACTAATATGTTAAATAACACATTCTGTTTTTAATACACATGAAGTACATAAGGAGAAAACATTTAAATTACTGCAACAGATGCTTGTTTATATGTATTTAGTACCATTATAAAAAGGAGCCTGAAGAATACACAACTGAAAGTTCTCATATATATGCCCAGTGCTGAGGGGAATGGATTTGATTTCTGGTAATTTAAGGCATCTAATCACTATCATTAAACAAATAAGGATTCATTACATGAACAAGAGGAAAATGCTGTGAACCACAGTAAAACTTGGAAATAAATGTGATCTAGAACTTTAATTTCTGTGCACATCTTATTTGAGCACCATTTATTTGGGAGGTTTATGACCTGTGACCATTTCTCAATTTAATGCAACTAACAATTCCAATGGTAGGTCTCAGCCACTTGCGTAATTGGAGTGAAGAGGAGGTTAGCAACAGAAGGGAACAAGTCTCTGCATATTAATATTATAGAAAAACACAGTTAAGCTTGGAGGTACCAACTGCTTTAATAGAAGAGGAAATCATTCATGGACATAATGGCCCTGTGTATTGAAAGATAGGAAAGCTACCAGGGGAGACTCTGAGACAAAGCAAACATAACAAAGGTCAAGCGTGAGAAGTAGAAACCAGCTCAGTGCTCCAGTCTTAGGTCTTCGGAACCCAATGATTCTGTCAGCTGTGAATGGCCCTCTCATTCTTTAGTCTGATAGAAATAGTAAAGGCTTTGGATTGAGACAAGCCTGAAGTAAATATTATCTTCACCATGGATGAACGTCCTACCATATGCACAGGTTAACTCTTAAAGCCTTATATTTCTCATCTGTGAAAATGGTTTTGTGATTCTTCTTCCTGAAGTTGTTTGTAAGGGTTAGTGTCTATGAAAGTTGAGGTAAAATTAATCAAAGTTTTCTCTGTTTTCATCCCTAATTTGAATAAGTGAGGAATAACCCATCTTTAGCAAAGAAACCTTACATGGATACATTTAATAAGAGAAAAATGTGGATCTTACCTCAAGACTTATATATGACAAACCTAAGAATAATCAGGAACACAAAAATTGCTTTTAAAGCTCCCTTGAATGAATCATTCTAGAATTTTAAGAATTAGAGAAAGTGTCCAAAGAGAAAGTGAATGGGGGAAAAAAAGCATAATAAAAGGAGTTTAAAAATGCCCCAAAGAAAAGCAAATGAACATTTTGGATAAATGTTTATTCTAGCATATTTGCCATCATACTAGTGTCTATGGTCAGATTATGGTCAAAAGATTTAGTAATATATTCATATATTCAGAAGGAGGTATATGCATGTAGAAGCATAATCAAGGCAATGCAATTATTTATTTGTAGATAGAAAAGTTCTCATCTGACTGAATAAATAAGTGAATGGGTGGATAGATAGATGGATTGAAGGCTGGATGGACAAAAGCTTTGGTCACAAATCCCACTTTTAGAATTTTAATATATTAAACCTGTGCCTTGTGAGGAGACTGGCATTTTCCTATGCTATATATAGCTATATTTCTCCAGGCCAAAAGTAACCTTAAAGCTGATTTATCCATATGGTACCAGTGTACATACCTGCTTATTAGATTCTCAGAGTTTTCTGCCCATGTCTAGACATATTCTTTAGTTTTAGAGTTGTAGGCACTATATGTATATGTACATATACGCATATACACACATATGTGTGTGTGTATGTATGTGTCTGTGTGTGTATATATATATATATACACATATATATATATATATATAGATAGATAGATGGTGAGCTGTAGTGTTTGTAGCATTTGGAAATTTCACTAAAACAAACGTCCAGAGCTTCCTTCTTGACAGTGGTTCCCAAACTGAAGTCCCCAGACTAACAGCTTCAGCATCACCTAGAGATATCTTAGAAGTGCACATTAACTCCTAGGTCCTTCCATGCCTATTTAATCAAAAACTCTGGGGTGGAACCCTGCAATCTATATCTAAAATGTTCTCCAGGAGATTCTGATTCACACTAAAATTTGAGAATGATGCTCCCGTACAAGCATAACTTCAGCTGCACCTTATTTGCAAAAATTTCTAAAAGAAAAAAAAAATCCCTAAGAGTTAAATATAGATGGCCAAACACTCATTAAACACTTCTTTTTACCCCCCACATTCACCTCTGCATAAAGCCATGCAGGGAAAAATTATAGCAAATGTGTTGATTGAATAAAATAATTGGAAGTACATTCATGAAAAAGGAAGCAGATAGAAATATCATTCTAATTAGAGCAGCTTATCCAAGTTTTCTATTATGTAAAGTCCATACAATTCAATGTTGAGTGTCACCTTGTCTTCTGTGGGCTCCTCTCTACAGCTCAATTCCATTGACCACACCTGTTGGCTAAAGCAAAGTTTCCACCCAGCTTTCTGAGATTGAAAACTTTCTACCAAGCTTTCATCTTCAGTTGGAAAGTGAATTTCCCTCTCCAACTGAACTCTTGTTGTGTCACGTTGTAGAATAAAGATTGCCTTGAAGGAACCTGTCATAGGAATATGGGTGTTACAGGTGATTCTGGTGAGGTCCCATATGGAAATGAGAACAATTCTATTGGAACCAGGAGAAAAGATAGCCTGGTTATAAAGTGGCAAATAATTTGGGTGAAGTGAATTTTCATGTTTAGTGGAACATAGAAGTTAAAAGTGATGAACATGGATGTTTAGCTGAGGAGATTTCTAATTAAAGTTCTGAAAGTAAAGCCTGGTATCTCTTTACTATTTATAGTTAAATGTGAAAGGAAAGATATAAATTGAAGGAATTGTTAAGCAAAAAGTAACCAGAACTTGAAAATTTGGAAAATTGTTCAGCTTATCCATATTGCAAAAATTAAGAAAGCACAAGAGAACACCAGGAGTATGGCTGGACAACTGCTACATAAAGAGATTAGTCCTGATTTTAATAAGCCATATAAACAGAGCCAGGAATAGAGATTGAATTATACGAGCAGAGACACTGCCAGTTTGGACTAAAGGACCAGAGATGGAATGAAACAAAGGAAGCCTTTCAAATGTCTGGGATTCTACAGAATGGGACAAAAGAGCTGTCTGACTGTGAACATGCTGTATTCTTCAGGAAAAGGAAGAGTGACCCTTAGGGTAATTCAGAGACAAGTCTGTGTCTGCCTCAGTTTCAAAGGGTTAAGTGGTCTCTTCCTTGGTTTCAGTGGGTCAGGCTGCTACCCAGAGTCTTGGAAGCAGAGGCTGCTAGCCATAGCCTTGGGAGCAGGGGTGGCCACTCACTCATGGGGCAGGACCCCTGCCTAGGTCCATGGGGGCAACTTTGCTACCCCAGTGGGCCCAGAGGATTATTCCCGAAACTTAAGATCTAATAACATTTCCCTTGCTAGGTTTTGGACTTGCTTGAAGCCCATCCCCCATTCTTCATTATGATTTTTCCCTTTGGGAATGGTAATGTCTTTCCTATGCCTGTCCCGTCATTATATTTTGGAAGCATATAACTTATCTGGTTTCCTTCATATAGCTGAAGGAAATTTTGCCTCAGGATGAATCATCCCCCTGGTCTCACCCATACCTGATTTAGATGATATTCAGATGATAACTTGGACTTATAGTGGATGCTAAAATGCATTAAGACTTGGGGAAATTTGGGATGAGGTGAATGCATTTTGCATATGAGAAGTACATCTGTGGAGGTTCAGAGGGCAGAAAGTTATGGATTGAATTGTCTTCTCCTAAAGTTAATAGGTTGAAGCCAAGACACCCAATGTGACTTATTTGGAGATAGAACTAATAAGGAGGTAATGACAGTTAAATGAGATAATAAGGGTGGGACCCTAATTCAGCAGGACATCCTTTTAAAAATAGGAAGAGACACCAGGGTTGGAGCCCCAATCCAATGTGACTGGTGTCCTCATAAGAAGAGGAGGAGACACCAGTGATATGCAGGCACAAAGACGAAGCACAGAGAAAAAGAAGGGAGCTGTGTGCAAGCCAAGGAGAGAAGCTTCCCCAGAAACCAACCCTGTTGGCACCTTGATCTTGGACTTCTAGACCCTGGACTGTGAGAAAATAGATTTCTGTTGTTTAAGCCAGTCTGTGGTATTCTGTTATGGCAGCCCTTGGAGACTGAGATGGATTTTTGGTTCTTTTGGTTCTTGACCTCATTAATCACTCTTTTTCCAGTCTTTTGTGCTATTTCCCTATAGCCCCTTCTACCTTCATGTCCTCTCCCTACCCATTGCCTTGCAACCAAATTCAAGAGTCTCCTATAATATGAATATTCCTTTGAATTCTACCAGCAGAATTGTATTTTCCCTCACAGCTATCTTCACATACCACTCTTATGGCATCTACCACAATGTGTTGAAATCATTTGTCTGCTGTTTTTTTCTGAGCTAGAGCATAAACCTTTTGAGGGAGAGGGAAATTATTATTTCATCTCTCTTTTTGCCATGGCTTGTCCATAGTATATGTCCAAAGTAGATCATACATTTCAGATGAATGGACAATTAAGTATACAGCAAAATGGCTTACACTGGATCAATTCCTACTCAGATAAGTAAGCAATTCTAAATATCCTGTTGATGGAGAAAGAGAAACAGAGAGAAGAATTAAAAACAAGATCTGACTTAAAATTTTTTCTTAAAATAGGAATAATGGAAAAATTTCAGAGAACATGTGAATTACTCGGCTGATAAAAGATTATTCGAATGGGGAAAAAGTGGAAGATTAAACAAATCCTTTGACATAGAAAATTGAAAAATGAGTAATACAGTGATTGTTGGGTACAATGGAATTGGAAATGATCAAAGCAAAGGTCATCTGACTTCAAAAGAATGTTATGTAAACTAAAAGATACAGCAGAGAGAACAAGCTGCAGCTTTATTTATTTATTTATTTATTATAGCTTATCGTGGGGGTACAACCGTTCTGGTTAAATATATTGCCCATGCCCCTCCCAACCCCCAAGTCTGAGCTTCAAGAGTGTCCATTCCCCAGACAGTGCACATTGCACTCATCATGTAGGTATTTTTTAAAATTTTTCTCTGGTGGCAGGTGGAATGATCTACATTCCTGTAGAAGAAAAAAATGTGCTGTCAGGTATCAGTCAGTGAGATTCCAGGAGTAGAAAGACAGACAAATACAGTGACTATCGGGAGCAGGATATTGTCCCAGGTCTCATCTAACTTTGGCTCCATTGTTTTTGCCATCACTGTGTGAACAGCAGAGCTTAAGCCTTTCAGAAGAAGAAAGAACCCATAATAAAGTAAGGAAGAGTTGCTTTTCCAACATGTCAAGAGCTACAGGTGTTGAGTTAAGAGTATGGTAAATGATTTTGAAACAGGTATCCTGTTTTTGTGGTTTAACTGCAATGATCTAGCTGACTGACTTTAGACAAATCACTTAGCCTCTTCAAAACTTCTCTGTATGTGACTTGAGGGGGAAGGCATCACCAAAGAAATAAGCCACAGCATGCGGTGACTTTTCTGTGTATTAGTCATTTTAGTCTGTGAAAATTCAACTCTTGACCTAAGATATTCAGAATGGCATCACGTGTGGTGACAAAAGAGAGTGGGAATTTCACTATTTCCAATGGGTCATGGAATGACACTGCAACCCAAAGAATGGAAAAGAAAAAAGAAGCCGTTGTCTAAATCTAAACCTTCTCATCTGTAAAACAAGGACAATCATTTCTGCTTTGTTTATTAGATAAGTTATGAAAAACAACTATAAAAAATCCTGAAAATAATATTTATAAGAAACTATAAAATGGATGTTAAGGTCAAATATTGCAATTGTGATAGTTTAACATAAACTTGTGAAATTTAGAGACATTACATGTATTTATGTGTCACAAAAGAGTGGCCTTTAACTTTATATACTGATTGAATAAATACAGTAATAACAGCCTCTATAGACAAGATCACTGGATTTTGATGTAAACATCTGTGTTCTCATGTGAGGTACATCACTTAGTTGTCACCTAAGACAACTTCCTTTACCTTGCTGAACCTTTGTTTTCTCATCTGGTTGTAATATTCTGATACTCAGGAAGTTTTAAGGACTAAGAGTGATAATATATGTAAAACATTTAGCACAGAGCTAACTATATGGTAATTCTCTTCCTCCTCTATTGTTCTGTTTTATTGCAATCTAATTTCAGTATTGTCTCCAGAGTTATTTTCTTTGC
>CM052442.1:127680127-127709524 GCA_028533085.1 Varecia variegata
TTTTTTTTTCTCTTGCACATTGCCTTAGTTCATTTGGGTTACTATAACAAAATACCTTAAATTGGGTAATTTATAAACAGCAGAAATTTATTTCTTACAGTTCTAGAGGCTGGGAAATCCAAGATTAAGGAACTGGCAGATTTGGTGTACAGTGAGAGCCTATTTCTCATAGGGTTCACCTTGCTGCTGTGTCTTCACATGGTGGAAGGGGCCAAAGGTCACACCCTTCATCCTTTTTTGTAAGGGCACTAATCTCATTCATGTGACCAGAGCTTTCATGTCTTAAATCACTTCCTAAAGGCTCCACCTCTTAACACTATCACATTGGATATTAAGTTGCAAAATATGAATTTTGGGGGACACCAACGTTCAGACCATAGCACATACCATGTTATGTTTCACCCATAACTTGGAACATATGCCTCTCCACCACATATGTTTTTTTTTTTTTTTGAGATTTTTCAAAATTAATTACAATGTTGCTTATAGCTATCCTGCAAAAGAGGGCTCCATGGCCTTCCTGCCTCAAAACATGCTCTACTTAAACTTTTTCCTGAGCACTTAGCAAAGAGGTGGCAGCATGTTTATGGAGCATTAAATGAAAGACAGAACAATGAGGTTTCTAGAGACTGCAGAAGCCACTGTGCATTGATGCTGTGGGGTGGTTCCAGGAAGGTTGAAGGCTGAACTGTAATTTAAATAATGACTAAGGAAATTCTAACACTGAACATGCTATTCCAGATTTAAAGACTCAGGGGATATAAGGTTATGAAACAGAACTAAAATAAACTATGTAAGTCCTTGAATGCCATGAATAGATTTATAAATTACTGTATTTTCTAGGTCAGTGTTTCTAAAAATTCAATGGTGATATCACTTGGTGTGTGAGTGTGTGTAGTATATAGTGGGGAGAGGAAGATTCTGTTGTCAAAGAAGTTTAAAAAATTCTATATAAAACAAGGTAAATAGTGTCAATACTGAGGATTTAATGTATTCTATCTTAATTGTGAATTTCTAAGAAGTGGGTATTTTGTTGCAGTGTTTCCAAAATATATTTGATTCTGGACCACAATTTATTGGCATACTAGTATTTCTCAGAATACAATTTGGAAAATTATATTCTGGTGAACAGGAAATGATTATAGGACTTCAAAGGAAATGCTTATGAACATTATATCAGTTATACATTAGGGTATAGATTAGTTAAGAACAGAGGTACTGGGCAAAAACTGAACATTGATGTAAACTGCCTTTCTACAGTCATCCTTTGTGTTCTGGGTGGAATAGAAATTGCTATTAGCCTTTTAATAACAAAGACTTCAGAGTTTTGAAACTAGAAAATTCAAAGATTCTACAGGGCTTAATCTACTTTAAGGAACTTGTCACAGTATTTGTGTGCAAACCAGCTACTCTAAGACAAAGTAGTTCTTGCCTTTCTTTAAAAAAAATTATAAACTTCAAACATTGGAATACTTAGTGTGCAATGAATGTTTGTGCTACTGTGTGTGTTTGTGTGTACGCGTATGTGTTCATGCCAGCCTGTATATTACAGAAGAGTGTGTGTGTTGCTGTGTAGAAAAAAAAAGAGATTATCACAATAGAGGAAGAGAGAGAGAGAGAGACAGAGAACAATTAGGGTCTATAAAAATCTTCTAATGCTTGAAAAAATATATATATATGAACATATATATGAATATATATATATATATAAATATATATATGAACCATCCTGTATGATCAGAATTATAGAATTAAACCATCTTGTGTACTCATAATTACAGAATTATTTGAGGCCATCATACACAGCACATATACATACACAACATACACTGTTTTTGCTCTTGGGAACATATAATCAAACACATTCTCTAGTAGGGGAGAATTTTAAGGGAGACAGCACAGTGTAATAGAGAAATATATTCTTCTCACTGTGCCCTTTTGCTTACCATAATCTTAAGCAGACACCTTCTGTTGGGTATCAAGGGCAAATGTCACAAAGGGGCCACCTTCGAATGTTGGTAATCCCCTCCCCATTCCCTCCTGCACCAGTGGGATTTTTGAAAGGACAAAGGAGGAGGTCAAAGTTTGTTTCTTTCTCAGAATGCAATCTCTTTTCTGTTCTTAAAAAGTCATAGTAAAGTTGAGAATAGTAGTGGGAAAGACCAAAAGAGCAGAAAACGCCGGTTCTCATGTGTCTCCAGTCTTAACTTTAACAAAGAAGCCCAATATAGGAGGATAACAGAAAGTGAAGAATTCCTAGGCTTCATCATATAACAAAGAAAAAGCAGAGTGCACGTGGATTGCAAACATGCTGGAATTTGTGTTTTAAATGCTAAATCCAGTTCTTGCTTCAACCCTTCGGGGATAAAAGTCCACATTCTTAGTCATGGCACCCAAGACCTTACTGGAACTTTCTTACATCTACTTGGACAGTCTTATCATTCCCAGACTGATCTCAGGGGAGGGTTTGAAGCTAATTTCCCTTATACTCCACTTCCATCTGCTTCCTACTCAATCTGACCAGTCTTACTTTGCTATGTTCTACAGTCAGCCTAAACCGTTTGTATTTGTATTTTTTGGTATAATGTCAAATGCCCTCCTGCTGTTCTTGCTTGACAAACTCCTATTCATAAGCCCAAAGTCAGCATTATTGGATGGAAATAATTTCTATGATCATGCTGGGTTTCCTTTCATGTGCTTCTGTGATTTACCCCACTGTGATGCAATTGATGCTTATTATAACCGGAAGTACTCTATGAGCACATTTAGATGGTAGAATTATGTTAGAATCTCTCATATGTTGTCTATGTCCATAAATAATAGGCCCTTAGGAAATATTTACAGAACTAATGATTCATTATCTGTTTATAAGGCAAAGAGATTTTGCTAAATAGTATTCCTTTAATATATACAAAATATTTAGTATTTGTCCACTGCATATAAATATAATTATTTTTCTGAGAGAGTTAAGATATCTCATTTTTTAATGAAGAACTTTTTATTATAAATATGAGTTAGAAGAAGCAATTCTGTAGACTTTTTTTAGGCTAGTCATGTTAAAACTGATTACCTGGGAAATATTTCTGAACTATAATTAATACATTAATATTTTTACCATAAAATAGTTTGTTTCTAGTTTTTTGATTTGAACTCAAATCAAGTAGATTTTTATTGATAGATTTTTATCATACAGCTATTAAATTAGTTTTAACTTAGAATATAAACAAAGTGAACAAAGACATGAATGAGAAAATTTGGAATGTGAAACAGGAATCAGGGGTAGATATGCAGAAATTCCATATAAATTATATTCTCTCCCTTGTATAATATTCGACAAGTTTGTGATCCTCTATAGCTGCTGACAATAATGCTGTTTCTAGCCCACGGAAATGGTAGTCACAAAATAACTGTGTTATTCAGAAACGTGTTCTAACATGTATTTTTGTTCTAATTATGTATAGTCCCCAAATCATCGAATTAAGCCGTCAGTAAATCCCTAAGAATGCTAGATGTAAAATTAGATTTACTATTTCAGCCTTGATACTGAACACATTTTTTCAAAATTAAGTAAAAATTGCTTGAGGTCGTGAAATGCTTTCTCAGCAGGTAAAATTAGAGTTTGAAAATAAAAATCAAATTTCTTTTTAGGATATATATGTGTGTGTGTGTGTGTGTGTGTGTGTGTGTATACAGAGAGAGAGAGAATATTGCTGAAAGGGAGACAGGTTTTGCTTTATAAACAAATAACATATATAATATTTGTTAATAAATATGGTAATAATTTATTAGTTATAGCAAGATTTATCCCCTCTGATTAGAGGGATAATTGAGAAAGCATATCATGTTCTAATTTTTTCATTCACTCATTCCATAAATTCTCATTAAATAATTTCTCTGTTTAAAGCACTGGGAATACAATTATTTAAAAAAAAACGTTTATCCTAGCACTTTGGGAGGCTGAGGCAGGAGGATCACTGAGGCCAGGAGTTTGAGGCTGTAGTGAGTTATGATCATGTCCCAGCACTCCAGCCTGGGCAACTGGGAGAGACACACACGCATAAAAAGAAAAGTTCATGCCAATCCTCATGGAGTTTATGATTTACCTAGATCATATAGACATACCCAGGCATTGATGATGATCAATGGATGTCATTACAGTAGAAAATGCACCTTGACAGCCTGTAGGAAAGACACCTAACCCGGATTTGGGTGAACATGGAATGCTTCTTGAAAAAAAATGCCTTTGAGGGTGATACTTGGAATAGGAATGAGTAAAATAAAGGGTATCTTACTTAGGCAGAAGAATCAGCAGAGGGTAAAGTCTAGAAGCAGAAAGAACATGGAAAATTTTAAAGAACTGAAAAGAGGTAATAAGAGTAAGACATAAGGGACTGTGAGAGTTATGGCTGGAGAGAAGTAGGAATTCAATGTAAAAAATTTCAAGACATGTAAATTTTAAGATAGATTCTGAAGGTAAGGGGAAGCTTTAGAAAGGAATTAAGGAGGGATGGCATAGTTCGTTTTGTAGAAAAATACCCTGACAAGGTCCTCCCAGCAAGGATGAATTCAATGGGTTACAGACACTATAGTGATACTTCTTCCCCCTTTCCTCAGATTTTAGGGACTAATTTGGAAATAGGGGTAGATTCTTTCACCTTTTCGGATATTTCTTAACTTGTGGCAATTTTATTAGAAACAATCACCACATCAATGATTAATAAAGAATGCCCAAGCCAGTGAAGTCACCTCCTTCTTGGTGCTTTTCATATTATTCATATGCTTTGAATGTAAGCTCATCCTTGAAGCTCGTTTCCCTGCATTTTAACTACAGATACTTTTATATAAACCTTCCAGAGCCAACATGAGACTTACAGTACATGATTGGTCTTCTCCCGAGGCTTGGATTCTAGCAATTTTAAATAACTCTTGTGTTATGAAGACAGCGATTTTCGTCTGTTTGGCTAACTAACCTAGCCATACTTAACACTCAAGGAAACATTTAGTACTTAGTAGTACTTGTCGAATAATTAATGAATAAATAAATAATAGTAATTAAAAACAATTGTAGGTAGCACAGGAATCATAGAAGCCCGCAACATTAAAAGGCAGGTACCTAAATCTCTGTTTATCTGTATGATAGATTTTCTGCAGCTCCAAGGATGTAAGTTTTTCTTTAATGACAGATAGTTTCTTATTCTCTTTTTGTATCTTTATTTTCACTAGTCCTGACATTTGTTTTTCTTTCTCCATAAAACCTTCCTATACTATAACCATTCAACTCTAAATCTATCCCATAACAGTATCTGCAAGCTTAGTATTTGATCAGAAGAAAACTTTGCTTCTGTGTTGATATAGTTGATGTTCATGTTGGTTTTTTTCTTTTTGGGGGGTCATGTGGTTGTAATACTAAATAATTTTCATGGATTCCATGAGTTGTAATATTGTAGGTCTTGGGTACGCCTTTCATAGCCATTCTATCCAATGACCCGCCTCCTCTTGTTGCAATCCAATTTTATTATAGGTATTTGAAAGCGAATACATAGATGTTCAAATACATAAAGAAGCCATAAATATAAGCGGTATAGAGTTCTTGAATTAAAATATGAGTTTACCTCTGATATGAGCCTTGACAAAATAATTCTCTTGTTTAGATGCTAACAGGGCATTTATATCCATGTTTGGTTCTTGATTTTGTATTCATTGAAAGTGAAATTTGAGAAAATCTTTTAAAACATGATATCTCTAAAATGGAATAAAAACAAAATACATCACTAAAGTTTGAATTCTTTATCTCTTACTGACACAACAAACATACTATCTCTTAAAAAAAAGTTTTGATTATAAGTCTAATATGGGTTCATATTCTGAAATAAAGATAGTGAAAAAAGAGAATAGAAATGATCTGTAGTCTTGCCAGTAAGAGATAACAATTTGGTGTTTTATTTTTGAAAATCTGATATAAATATTTTACTCCTCTGCTTAATACCATCCTAAGGATCCCACAGTGTAAACTCTACCTTAAATATGTAATCTTTGAGTGAAAGACTTTGGAACTCTATCCCCAATCTACTCCTCAGGCTTCGCTGACATCTCTCTTCCCCAGGACCCTCTGCTCACTCCATGCTGAATTAAAAACATTTCCTGGATCCTACTTTGCTTTGTTGTTGCCTTATTTTTGCACACCTGTATATTTCTAAATTATGACTCTCTACCTAGCCCCCTTCATCAGCCAAGTTCCTGTATTTTTGTTAACTTTTATCTTTTCTACTTAAAAATCTTCCCTGAAGCTACTTGGGTTACCCTGATATTTTCTTCATGACTGTAATATCACACAGCTCTCTTTAGTATCTTATTTAGCTGTCCTTGTAACTAAAATTATACTGACACTCCATCGGGGTAGGGATTGAGAATTTTATAGCAGGATCCTTAGCAACTTTTATAGTACCTGGCACGGAGTAGATGCTCATTAGGTAGTAGCCATTAGTATATTTTAGTGCATAGTCTTGATAATGGATTCTGCCACTATCTTTCAAAATAGTTGTCATTATTTCAGATACAGGCCAAACACAGGTTTTTCCCTAACTGATGGTACAAAATGAAAATTTAGTAGACATAATCTTCATCCAATCATATTCTTTTAATATAAAATTGGTGTTTAACATAATTCTAAATAGCATATCATGTCTTTCCTTCCAAGTATGTAAACAGTAAGATTACTACCATTGTAGGGCTCTCCCACTATCTGGAAGTCATATTAGACAATTAGTTTTAAAAATCTGTATTTCCACTGGGCCAAACCATAATGAAAAGCTTGGAGAAGAAAACATTATTTTAGTTGGACTAAAATTATAGCCAGGAGGAAGAAAAAAGAGAAAAAAAGTTTTAAAATACATGATAGTCTAAAGCAAGATGGAGAAAGGTATAGCATCAAAATTTTATAAATAAATATATGAATAAACAAAAAACACACTTTTGTATAACTCATTTTCTGATATGCCGTCCATTATAAGATTAGAGAAAAGAAAAGATCATTAAATATTTCTGTTCTTTAACACATTGACTGACGCACTAGAAAAAAAATTTTTTCCTTGAGGTCACAGTGTTTTATTATGAAAATAGAATAGAAACTTTGAAAACAAAGGGTGATCTCTAATTTAATAAAAAAAATTGTTATTTTTATTGTTTTCTGTATGTGAGTGATATGCAACTTGAAAAATAGTTCACATTGCTCCTAAGGTGAAGAGATATGTTAGTTACATATGCTTCATGAGGCCCTGGGCTCAAAACTAGTGTGAGTTAAATTCAACTCCCATGGCAATTAATGTGTTAAAAATGGTAGAGATCAGTGTATATAGGGGGACCTAATATATGATCTCTACCACATACTGCATCCCCACTAATGCACACATTATTTAAACTATAGATATTTTCTAGACCTTCATAAGTGTATTAGAAGTTCAGCCTCGTCAGGAAAAAATATCCAGAAAAAAATATTTATGTTCTATTCAATCTAGGGATACATCAATTGAAAAGATGTTGGAATTTAAAGGAGTCTAGAGAAACAAGTAAACAGGTGGCATTCAAATATTGTTTGGCAAGTTGTTTGATAGATTCACAACATTTTTCAAATGATACTTTATGCTAGAACTCAATATGTAAAAAAAAAAAAAAAAAAATCGATGCCCAGCTGTCTGGTTATGCAATTGGAGTATGAAGGTGGCACCATGTTATTTCAGTCTATATTTTATTTACCTGTGCATTTATATCCTCTATCTCTTCAAGTCAGGTTTCAGATCATGTCTCTACCTTTGGGAATGTAATGAGATAGTGGACTTTGGAGTTAAACTAACCAGTCTTTACTTCACAGCTCTTTCTATTTTAGTTCTCTGATTTTGGACATTTAATTTCTGAGAGTTCTGCTTTTGTCATTTACAAAATGACAAAATTAAGTTGAACTTAGAGGTGGAAGTAAAAATCTCAACGAAGTTAATACATGTAAAATGCCTCATAGTTCAGGCAGTCAATATGGTGGTAACTTTTTTTTTTTCTTGCCACCGTGATGATGATTTTATAAAGGTTTTTTTTGTTTTGTTTTTAATTGACACTTAATAACTGTATACATATATGGGGTGCAGTGTGGTGTTCCAATACATGTGTCCATTGTGTAATGATCAAATCAGGGTAATTAGCGTATCAAGCACCTCAAGCATTTATTATTTCTTTGTGGTAAGAACACTCAAAATCCTCTCTTATAGCTATTTTGAAATACACAATACTGTGTTGTTAATTATAGTCACTTTACTGTGCAATAAAACACCGGAACTTCTTCATCCTATCTAATTCTAACTTTGTACTTGTTGTCCAACCTCTCCCCATCTCTCCTCCTCCCTCCCCTCCCCTACCTCTGGTAACTACTATTCTATTCTCTATTTTTATAAAATCAACTTTTTTAGATTCCACATGTGAGTGAGCCCATACAGTATTTCTGTGCTTAGCTTATTTCACGTAACATAATGTCCTCTAAGTTCATCAAAATTGTCACAAATGGCAGAATTTCACTCTTTTTATAGCTGAATTCTATTCCACTATGTATATATACCCCATTTTTTTGTATCTGTTCATCTGTTGATGGGCACAGAGGTTGATTCCATATCTTGGCTATTGTGAATAATGTAACGATGAACATGGAAGTGTAGGTATATCTTTGACATACTAATTTCATTTCTTTTGGGTATATACCCAATAGTGGAATTGCTGGATCATTCTATTTTTAATTTTTTGAGAAACCTCCATGTAATTGTCCATGATGGCTGTACTCATTTACATTCCCACCAACAGCATTTAAGAGTTCCTCTTTCTCCACATCCTCTCCAGCAACAAAAGCTTACAAGATACTTTGTGTAGATACAACATATTTTAATATGCCTTTTTTAGCCTTTAGAAACTGGGTTTTGTCAGGCAAATTAGATTTTTGTTAACTTGTAGAAAACCCTATTTAAATAAATCTACTAGCAAAGGTTTTAGAAGGCTAAAGTCCTAATGAGCAATACTTTGTAGCGAATAGTGATGCCTAAGAAAAATCAATAGTTAGAAGATTTTTAAAATTCAATAGTGTGTGATATCATAAAAGTGTATATATGTATGTGCATTTATATACATATATACATTTATATGTGTGTGTGTGTGTCTGGGTGAGAGACAGAGTGTATGTATACATAGCACCTGCCAGGTAATTTGTAGTTAGATATGCAGAAGCTCAATAATGGATTTCTCATGACATATCTTATAATCATTTATAATAATCTCTATCTCCTCATGTAGTAAATCTTCAATTGAGTTTGAAAAGAGTTTTGAAAAATCTATCTTCCACAATGCTTTCTGGACAGCACATTAAATATATTTCAGATGCATTTTTTCACATTTAATCTTGAGAAAAACTGGCAAAATGAGGAATCAAGTGAAGACTACAATTATTGTTCGTGAACTTATGATAATATTGTCCACAAATGTCTGTTTGCATTCACATATGAGTATAAGCCTGCCAGAATATAGACATATGTTTCTTCCATTTCAAAATTCCATTATTTAACATTTATTTCTAAGGTTTTATTAACAATGACGGTATTTTGGAAGGCATGCTTGTCTGACGTTATTGTAATTCCATGAGTTGAAAAGCCCTTTGTTTCAGCAATTACTTATGGAGAAATGCTTTCTTAGAATCAGATTGCACAAAGGGTATGTTTAATGGTAGAAAATATGAAGATAACTTCACTCTGAATTAATAAATTAAATTTGTTTTTCTCTGTGAAGCACAAATGGACAAAATTATCCCCCAGTGCAGAAGATGGTGAGATGCAAACAATAAGAACAATTTATGTTCTTACGTTCATATAGTGTTTTACTTTCGAACATGGCATAATGCGCAGTACTTCTTATATCTATCCAATATATAAAAACTTATGTTATCATATAGTCAAGCATTTTACCAAAGACCAGTAGAAAGTAAATTGCATAGCCAGGATCAGAACTCAGAGCATCGGACTCCCAGTCCAGACCTCTTTACATTGTCCCGACTCTGTCTGGGGAACAATGTTTTCTCCATTTATTTAACTCATGACACAGCTCAAACAAACATCTACAGAATTGGGTGACAGTAAATTTTCCAAATGTATGTACCCAAGATCTGTTGGTTAAAAAAAAAACAAACACAGGTTTATGATTCTCCTGTATGATATTATAACTGATCACCCAACATGGCACATCTAACTTTATCATACTCCATGTCAACTTTCAGCCCAATTTCAAATCACTTGCTCACTGCCTAAGTAGAGTGTGGGGGTGGGGGAAGAGTTATGTGTCATGTGCTCCATTTCCAGGTTATAACTTACCTCCATGCACTGTGATGACTCACTGTCGCTACCACTGCCCAAATACAATTCCTTGATTCTCAATTGTCATAAATGTGATAGATTGCGCTAAAAATGAAATTAACTACATAAATTATAAAGCCTATATTAACACTTGATTTATTTTGTGAAAGTTTGAAATTAATAATAATAAAATTTTTATGGAACAAATTTATAGCACTTATTTTGGCCAACATTATGCTAAATGTCATGCCAAGAAAAGATTTTTTCCCCTCCATGACAAATTATGCTGCCTAATTTGCTGTGTTTCTGCTTTACTCTTTAGATATCTTGTTTATTTTAAGCGCAGTTTGCCTCATATTGCTATTTATTCTTTAATTGATTTTCTGTTATTTTCTATATATTGTATAAATCTTATTTATTACATAAAAGAAACCACAATAGGCAAATATGCATCTATAGTGGTAATAAAAATAAAAATTACAAAATTACATTCTCTTATACCTAAGGAAGTATCACCCAACAGTGGTGATATTACAGACTAGTGTACTCACTCATTGTCTATAGCATTTAAACTATTACATTCCTTTGCAAAGCAATACTATAATTTGCAGCAAGAGCTATAATGATATTTTTAACCATGAATCAAGTTACTTCACTATTTCAATTTATCTTAAATATATACTTCAACAAAAGCAGAAACTACATTAACAAAGTGCTCATTGTAGCATTATGAATAATATAAAAGAGGAAAACAATGAAAATGATCTAAATTATTCCATAAAGACATAATTGTTTAATAGATAACATATATCAAAACTCTGGAATGCATCACAGTCATTGTAGAAAGATGACTACTAATTCTAGAGATTAATAGATGGATTGAGTTATATCAAAGAAAACTAGAGCTGGACAGAATGAGAACAAATTTTATTCAGGACTGTTGCAATAGGGGCACAGAGACCTCAGTAGAGAACTGGGCTCCATTCCAAATATAGCAGGGACAAATGGGAATTTATAGCCAAAGAGCAGAAGGGTCGGTGAGTGGAAAATTACTAAGTCTGTTTCATTATGGGAAATGGTGACCAGTCTGGCCCAGGTTTGCTAAAGTTTCTGTGGGTAAAACAATCTTGCTGAGGGGTTAGGAAAGGAATGGTCAGTGATGACAGCAGCTCCTAATTTCAAGGACAGGAAAATGAAGGTGAAGACTAATCTCAGGTGAGCATACATCATGGTGAAGGATGGGAGTTATCTAGGCAAACAGAATAAAGAAGCAGGGAATAAGGAGGGGTACAGATGGGTCTTGTTCCATGGTCTTGGGTGGCAGCTGCCTACATCTTGACGTCATCTACTTTTACTGAGGTTCTTGGGGTAACTGTCTGTCCCCAGCTTTTGTCTGCTTCTGGAGGCTCTTAATAGAGCCCCAATATGAGTTCTCCATTTGAAATACTTCTACAATTTGAATAGCTCTTGCATTCCTTTAGTTGTAAAACATGCGCTCAAGGTTGAGCACCCTGTCATTTGACAGCATTGGTAACCATGAGTAAATCAGTATAAGGTCTCTTGGTTTTCCAATTGCGGTGTTTCCGAAATACGAGATCACCCACTTAAAAATTGCATAGGGTTGATCAGGAATTTCTAAAGGAAAGGTAGCCTTGACCGAAGTCCTGCAAGTTTTGGGGAACGACAGCACTTAAAACAAAACAAATTAAAGTAAAATAAGATAAATGAATCAACAGATAAAAGGTGGCTTTCCCTTATGTAAATCATCCTTACCATATGTGAATTTTTTTTTTCTGATCTCTAATTTTGTAGTACTGGCAATATCTCTTAATTCTGATATTTCTTGCCAATGCCATTATTCAAGATCTCTTCATGTTCCTATGGAGTATGTGTCACGATTGTCAACTTGACTGGGCCACAGTGTGCCCAGATATTTGCTCTAACTTGATGGGGTCACCTTGTGCTCAAACATTTGGTCAAACATTATTGTGGGTGTGTCTGTGATGGTATTTTTGATGAGATTAGCATTGATCTGGTAGACTGAGTCGAGCAAATTTCCTTCAGTAACATGGGTGACACTCATCTAGTTGAAGGGCCTGAATGGGACAAAAATCATGACCATCCTGTGAGTGAGAAGGAATTCCTCCTGTCTACCTGCCGTGAGCTGGGACTTTGGTCTTTTTCTGCCTTCACACTCCAGCTGAAACACTGGCATTTCTTAGATCTTGAGCCTGCCAGATTTCAGACTGGAACTACACCATTACCTCTCCTGGGTCTCCACCTTGTCTGTGGATCAGAAGACATCTCAGCCTCCATAGCGGATTCAAACATTCACTTTTCCAGGTCCCGTCAAATGGTTTCCTAGTTTCTATTTGGCACTGCCCACTGACCAAGTGCTTGCTACCTACTGAGGAGGTTCTAAGGAACAAATATATTTTTAAAAATAAGTTTCTCACCTTGTTCAGAAATTACCCATTCAGTTTGGCTTATTTATAATATTTCGGATAATTCCTTTTAGATTTTCATTTAACTAGCTCAATTTTCCTTTTAGGTGCCATTTCCTGTAACCTCTTCTTATCAACGACAGATTTGTTCTTTCTTATCTTTTGCAATTTAGAGAGTCCTCTTATTTGAAGCAGAAAGCACCGCTTATCAAAGGTGTCAGTAGAAGTTCACGTATCCCGCTTTCTCCTTTGTGTTCTCTTTCTCATCATTCATTAATGACACTCGAGACTGTCTTCTAAATCTTTATATGTTTCATCTTCCGTGTTTTATGATATACAGAGCCATGTTATAGACCCATCAAAGGCTTCACGATCCCACATTTATGTGAATCTGTATTAAATGTTCTTTGCCATTTATTAATATTTAAATAAGCCATTTTTTCCTGCATTCCTTTTTATTTTATCTCTGTCACACTCCCTACTATGCCCTTCCCTTTTCTCTGGTAACAGGATTACTTCTGATTTCTCAGCACACGCATGTCAAGAACTGAAGCTATGCTCACTATTTCATTGTGCTACAGGAGATTCTTCCAAGGTTATTGGTAATTTTAATCAAATAGTTGAGATTGGAGGCTGTTTTTTTGAATCCCAGGCTTCCTTCACTCAAGACAAAAAGCTGTTGAATCAGAATTTTATAGCTTTTAAATAAATTTAGGAGACGAAGAATCTGAGATCATAGGAAGCTAATTCATGTATTACTATTGTTTCATTTGTTTAAAAATGTATTTCAATTTATTCAAAAAATGTCCTGATTAAAGGCAGGTGGAGTTCTTAAGGTTTTCTGTATTTCCCATCCTTATTGCACTTCTGAGCACAGTATAGTTGTTCAATATATGTTTATCAAACAAATTTACTGATACAAAGTATTTAAAAAACAGGACTAAAATCCAGGTCTTTGGTATTTCTTTTATTACAAGAATTATAAATGTAAAAAATGCAAATGGCAAATAAAAAGGCTCCATGCCTTTTATTGCAGTCAGTTGATTTTTAATAAAAAGGAAAGTTACTGCATGAGAGAATCCAGCTCTATTACCATAAATTTAAACTTTTTCCAATATTAGCACTGCCTTCCATTGTGACCTGCCACTGATTCTGATTCCAGCCAGCAAGCTGAGACTTTTACCTTTGCTCAGCTAAGCCTTATGAACACAATCTCACTTGCCAATCCCCTCTCTCTTCTTCTCTCTCCCTTTTCAATCCTCTGTCTCTCCTTTTTCACGTTGACATCCCGGACCCTACTCTATAATTTACCCAATGCAACAGCTACTCTTATTCCCTTCTCAATGCTTGTAGTAAGCATGGAAAATGCCCCTAAATTAATCCATCACACTGGCACAGATTCTAATGAGTGGGAAATGCCAAAAATGATCCATTATCACTGCAATTGGAAAATCATAATATCATGGTTCAGCCTGAGCAACCAGTAAAGGAAATCTCCGAAGCCTTCAGTGATGGCCGTATGTGGAAAGCAGTCTCTGGTCCAGGTGGGGCACTAACTGGATTATTAGTCCACACAGCTATGCCCACCCACATGTACAGACATTACCCTAGAGTACCTGTGTGTGCTCATCCTGGGTTTTTGAAAAACTAGATAATTTTCCCTGAGTCTTAAAAGGTCACTTGACCAAAATACAATGCCACAGTGCCCTCAAGTGGCCTGATATGTTTAGAAAAATTATCTCCTGGGGTGGCAAGATTCTTGCTTCAGAAACCTTAAGATGGTTTTATATTTGATTTTAAGAGAAGTTAAGACTCATGAACAACAACAACAGTAGCGACAACAACAAAAAACAATAATACAGTCTTTATTAAGCTGCATACTCTTTTTTTAATTGGTCTCCTTTTTGCACAGTTTTATCTCACTTTTCTTCCTACTTGCCTTCTCTTCCTAATATACCTATATTCCTTTAAGCTCACTCTGCGGAGGTAGCAGACCGACCATTCCACCCTTGGTCTGTGTTGTCACTCTTGTAGTCTGATGAGTCAGGAACTCTACTCTCCTCCACCAACTGTATGAAACAAGCTCAAGAAAAACAGTATAACAGCCCCTTGGATACACAAAAGCAAATGTGTCAACAATCAAAATTTATCTTGGCCTCTGGGGAATTCATACACTGTGTATAATAGGATGAAAAATGCAAATACATTTTTATTATTGGCTTTATTTGATTAATTTAGCAATTGCATTAATCAATTTAAAAATTTCATTTCATTATATTTCATGTATTGTTCCCAATAGTCAAACCTCACAGATTTCGTTAGGAAGAATGTGGTGGCAATTTTAAGCATGGCATTTTTTTAGGAGTAAGAGTTATGTGCACTCATTTCCCTTTATTTGAATTTTAACATATTATGCAATTCCAGTTAAGTCTGGAAGAATCACTGATAAAAGAATTATTATCAGAGGAAAAAGTATAGATGTCACTGTTGAATGATAATGAACAGTAGGAATAAAATAAATTAGGTCAGTTAATTGTGTAGATATATATAATATATAAATTACATTGTATATATTATACATGTACATATAATCACATACATAAACATACACATCAGCTGTACACATGCATCCTCTTTTGAGAATCAAAGTAAAGATAAAAATAATAAAAATACAGAATATTTGCATTAGTATGACCAGAAAAATGAAGTGAGTGAGAACTCAGAGTTTGACCAAATAAAACAGTGTCCTCATGGAGATGAACGATGCATGTTCTGAGTTATTAGCAGCTTAGCTGATGAGAATGATAAGAAAAAATAGCATTCAAAGATTTAAGTATTAATTCTAGCCTTTATCTTCTTTACTGTTCTTCCACCAAAAGAAAAGACTATATTTTAATCACAAGGTATAGAGGAGGATGGAGTAACCAACAAGATTACTTTTTGAGCTGGGCTTTGAGGACAGACATATTATGTAGTAGTCTAGAGCCAGCACTACAGTATTAGATAAACCAGGAACAGAATCCAGGCCGAGACTTACAGTCCAGTGAGATTATGGATTATTAATTAATTAATTTATTTTGTAATCTGAGACTCTGCCTACATAAAATGACAATACTTAGAGGAGTGCCTACATGGCAAGGTTGTTGCAAGATTTCAAAGCCATGATACTTTGTAATTCTATGAACATAAAAGGGTCTGGCACGTACAAGGCACAGTGCCCAGTATAGTAAGTATGCAACCAGTTTAATTTTCATTTTATTTGTTTTCATTCTTTTTTTGGTTATTTTTAGACTATTTCAGACTAAAGGCAATACATGAGCAATTTATATACATTGTTTACCAAGTTAAATACTTTCCTTAATGTTCTGTTGGTGTGAATGTAAAATGGTATAGTCACTAAGGAAAACAGTATAGCTGTTCCTCAAAAAATTAAAAATAGAACTAACATATGATCCAGCGATCCCACTTTCGGATATATATCCAAAATAATTGAAATTGGAATCTCAAGGGATCTCAAAAAGATATTTGCAACTCCATTTTGACTGCATAATTATTCACGATAGCTAAGATATGGAAGCAACACAAACGTCCAACAGCAGATGAATGAAGAAAATGTGATATACAGTGGCATATTATATTTGCCTTAAAAAAAAGAAGGAAATCCTACTGTTTGTAACAACATAGATGGATCTGGAAAATACAAACCGGATATGATGTAATGGACATATTCATTATCTTGATTGTGGTGACAATATCACAGGTGTTTGTACACATTAAATTGTATACATTAAATACATGCAGTTTTTTGTTTATCAATTATACTTCAAGAAAGCTATAAAAAAAGAATGAAAATGTTTGAATTCTGAACTTTAATAGATTGTATGATGCTGGGGAGACATAATATCTGCTCCACAGCCCATAGGTAAAATTCAGAGATCACAGTCACCTCTTGTGTCCCCTTGGCAGGATCTATATAAAGAAATAGCATAGTTCCATGTTCATTTCTTTCACCAAGTTCTAATCCATGAATAAACTCTAAAAATTGATAGGTTTTTAGAAGAGAGCATCTCATCTGCATAGCACATTGGGATTGATGAGACAGTCAGGTTGGCCTGCTTTTGTGATTTGGTTTCCCCTACCATACCCTTCCTTTGATTGTCTCTGGACTCCAGCAGGAAAGAGGAGACCAGTCTCCAGAAATTACTCAAGGTATCTGTTTTACAGTGTCATAGCCCTTCTTGTTTCTGAGAGTAATGGGGAAAATGCAAGATGGGAAAGACAACTCAAAAACAAAGCAAAATATTGAATTGAAAGGAAGATAAAGTAAATAGAGAAAATAAAGAATAGGCCAAATACTATTCTGGGCTCTGGGAATATAAAAGAATAGACAACTTTTATAAAGACCTTATGTGTCTCTTCAGGTGTGATTCTAAGTAACTTTTATTTATTTAATCCTTAAATCTTACATCTATATGGTGGAATTTATTTGTATCCTCATTGCCCAGATGAGAAAAGGCAAGGCACAGGGAGGTCAAATAATAGTCTCAAGTTTTCCCGGGTATAAAAGGGAGGCCACAGGATTTGTAGCTATTAATACATAAACTGAGTCCAGAGACTACTTGCTCCTACAAATACCCCTAGGAATTCAAAGTGCTCACTATGTATTACAATTTTAAGAGCTTCAAATGCACAGGAAGGAGATAGATAAATAAATATTCTACATCCAACAATTACGGATGGCATGCATGATGACATTTGTGGGCATAAATGTGTGTTTAAACTATCATTTACCTGTGTGTCCACCTCCTTTCTGTCTCTCTTTTCAAATGAAGTATTTAATTTGAAGTGGGTTTTTAAATGCCATCTGTTTTTATAATCTCTGCCTTAGCCTTAAAGCTCTGGAATGTTGCTTGCAGTTGGGCAGGGGATTCTGTGTTGGAAAGTTGGACAAAGATAAATATTGAATTAATAAGCTGGAAATTGGTCTTTCTTTGAGAAATAATTTGGTATTCATGGGCACTTCTGGTCATTTTCTACATGGTTAAACAATTATATTTTCTCAAGAAGATAATGGGGCTCATTCTAACATGAGAAGTAAGATCAAGATAACAAATACATGCATGCCTATTAAAATTTTTATTATGGTTTAGATAAAATTTTGATTTTGTATTATTATTATTAATAATTATTATAGGCCAGTTACCAATGGGAAATTTATTCTCCAGTAGTGTCAGGGATAAAGAAGGCATAGGTACTAGATGCAGCTTTTTCATGCAATACTTTTGAACGACTGTTTAGGTCACTTCCCTGTCAATTAACTTTTCTTTAAATAGATCAGCACACACTAGACTAGGAAGACATAACAGGATTCTAGCAACCTACACAATAATCCTCTTGTGGGAGAGATAATTATCTACTTTTCTGTTAGCTCTTGGCAGGGGCAGGTGTCGGAGGAAGTATAAACTACGTTACCTTCATGGTTTGGCATGGCTTCCATTTCACGTGGCAGCGTCTGAGTCATTTTTTAAAAGAATATGCCCATTATACAGGACCTTCCTAGTTTTTGGCATTAGATGATTACTGCTTGTTCTGGAACATTAATGTTTGCTTTTCATAGTTGTATGTATTATATTTATTAATAATTAATCTATTTTTTCTTTTATGTGAATTTGAGAGACACTACCTTGGAGGTAGTTAACCACGTTCATTGTTGAACCAGAAGCCTAATGTTTTATTTCCGTATCATCTGATTCTGCAGTTTTCATCATTATACTATTGTGACATGATTCCACACTCACATTTTACTTTTAATTTTGTCTTTACTTATTAGAATTAACATTTTAGATTACTTCTTTTCACAGAAACTTCAACCTTAATTATCCTATACTCAATTACTTCATTTTTTTTAATTTCACATAAGCACTGAGTGCTGACCTTCTAAAAAATAGAAACAATAATTATATCAATAATAACTGTGCATTCAGAATATGTTGGGTTGATAAAGCCTACATGAATGTTACTTTTGATTCTTCAAACAGTCCTTTAAAATACGAAATAATGTTAAACGTTGATATCAAGAGAGATAGATACACATTCTCTTAGAATATATATTTCTGTGACACACTGACATCAACATATATTCTAAGAGTGATATATTTTACAAACAGAATCACAACTTGCTTGATCTGCTTTGCATGAATAATTACATTCCTTGTTTTACCAATGACGTGAGACATATCATCTAAAGACTCAGATTTTGGAGAGACAAAAATGCCATTAAGTATTTCAATTTTGACATTCCTTTTCATGTGATAAGAGACTGAATAGTTCCAAGCATTTACCACTGTTTATCTTTAAAAAAAACCTTGTATTGTGGGCAAGATTTAGGCCATTGTATTCACTCTATAGTTAAGAAAGCAAATTCAGAGCTGTTCAAGGACTTTTTCTAGAGCCAGGGTTACTAGGTTCAAATTTTGTCTTACTCCTGTGTGCTACTCAGACACTGTGGAATAGTTTCAAATTTGACGAAAATAACAAATTTAGTATCATTCAACTCACATCTTACGATATCTTTCTTACGCAGGGCACATTGAAAGACATGATGTCAACAAAAAGTAAAACAAACGTTCTGCAAACTTACAATTTAATATGAAATAGTTCTCACAATCTAATAGAGACAAGAGCTCTCTTACTGACTCCAAACCATGAAAGAAAGAAAAAAACATTAGACTAATGCATTCAATGAGTCATCAGCAACACTATAAGTTAACTGTACTAACACATTTTGGTAATAAGTACAGAATATTTATTTGTCATTGTTTGACAGCGTTCCCCCAAAAGTTTGTGTCTATACACAGGTACAAAAACTTGAAAAAGTCTGAAAGAATAAAGTCAAACAATTTTAAGCACTGTTTTATGGGCAAAAATTATATTTTTTCATTTTTAAATAGAGTTTAATTAATTCAATTGAATTTCTTTTCTAAATACAGCCCCATTGTATATAGCATGCTTAATATTCAGATAGTATAAAATGCAGAATTTAATTTGTATCCTAGGTGCTGAAAATATTATTTTCTACCAATGGCTTTCAACTTTATTAAATTAATTAAAAGTGGCAATTTTTCTTCTTTTGTCCCATTATGCTAACATTCCATATAGAAATTGCCCTTGACGATTTTTTTTAATGTCTGATACTTCCACATAGCACCAATGGTTATCAAAAGACTTCTCAAATTTCATATTAAAGTAATTTTTACAAGGACATAACACTATAAGGATATTAGACTTTGCAAAAGTCTAATTTTGTGGAGCTAAAAAAGGTAATCAACTTAGAGCATTGGGTAAAATTACTGAACACCACAAGTGTGAAGAATATAGAGTTTCCTAATTGAGGAAGGACAGATGTTTTTCTATGAAAATAAGAATGCAAACAGAGAAACATCTAGCACTATGATGCAAAGGGCAGTTTGAAGAACCACAAGCAGAGAACAATTAACTTTTGTTTCTTATTTGCAGGTTTTTGGGGCCTTGTGATATATTTAAATATCTGCAATTAATAAAAGTGCTTGGTGGTCATTTCTATTTCACAGATAAGTTTCCTTGACTATCCTCCAAATATCTTTTCATCTGTATTAAATTTTAATGTAATTCTGCAGTTTAATTTCTAGATAATTTTATTAATAATTGTTTATTCACTTTCATGAAGAAGGCGAAGGGAATGATTGAATCGCTAACTAAAGTTTCACCTTAAAAATTTTAAATCTCATAAAAAGTACATTCAAAATGCACAAAACAAAGACTTTACATCATACATGTTTGTGTGCTCATCAAAGCACACTGAATGCCTACTCTACAGTAAGCCCTCATCCAAGTCTTAGGGAGAAAGAAATCCAATCACAACATCATTAGATAGTTTTAAAGTGATTTCACCAAAAATAGAGCACAGAGGATGATCTCTTTATGATGCCTGTGATTTTTATTAAATGTTGCCAAAGGAAGTGATTCTTGAAAAATAGGAGTTAGGAAAGAAGACAGATGAGTAAAGAGATTTCTGGTAAAGAGAATATCAAGCATAAATGTATAGTGGTTTTGTAGAGTTTTTGATGTTTTTAATGAGAGTGTTTAAGATAGCATTCCTAGGGATGGGATTATGTGACTAGCTTACTGTTGACAATTAGTGTCAAGAATTATACAGAACATAACCTTGAGAAAGACCATGCCAAGACTTTGAAATGTATTGAAAAGGAGACAGAGGTCACATAAGCATTTTATAAAACAGAGCAATAAGTTCATATTTGTAGTGGATAAAATAGATTGAAGAGATGGAAACTTGGAGTACAAACATTGGTTAGTAGGTGAATTAACAAAGATCTTTCTTCTATTGCAATTGCCAGGAATTTCTAATTTATACCAGATTAAGGGGAATAAAAGGAGTTTGTTCATTGATGAAACTAGAAAGTTTAAGGGCAGTTTAATTCACAGACTACCAATAGCATCAAGATGTGTTTTCTCTCTTTATATGTTGGTTAAGTTGTAAGCTGTTTCTGCATTTAAAACACCCCCAAAACTTAGTGGCTAATAGAATAAACATTTACACAACTGGTGATCATGTAAGTCAGTAATTTTGGTTTGGCTAGCTGGGCCGTTCTCATCTGAGCTGACCTCACCTTTTGGTCATGGTCTGATGTTAGTCAGCTAGTTATCTTTGCTTCTGGGAGTTTGCTGGGTGTAAACTGAGGCTACAGTAATCACTGGGCCACGTGTCTTTTATCACCCGACAAGCTAAACCCAAGTTTGCTTGACTGCAGGGTTCGAAGAGCAAGAGCAGAATACAAGGTATCATGAGGCCTAGGTTTAGGCTTGGAACTGGTCCAGTGACACTCTTGTCACATTCCATTGGTCAAAGAAAATCACTAGACTAACGTAGATACAAGGAGTGGGAGAATTCGACTTGTGTTGACAGTGGGAGATACAAAGTTACATTACAATAAGAAATAGATACAGGGAAGAACATAATTTTATTTGCATTTATGCAAATAAAAGTACCACAATTAGTTTCTCCATCTCTGAGTGATGTTCTTGGCAACTTTCATACCATCCTCCAACAATGGTAAATCGAATGGTGAAGTTCTTGCTGCAAATTTTTCCATCTCTGAATGGAGTGAAAAAAGACAAATTGTTTTTTAGTATCTCTCTAGAAAGAAAGGAGTTATTTTCCACCTTCTTCTTACAAAATTCTAGAGTTTTGTTCATAAAGACTATTTGAGCTCATATCTTCATGTCTGAGTCAGACTTGTGTTTCTCAAGTGTAGGTCGTGTGTACTTTTCTTTTAAACAGGATAGCAGTGAGGTTGGGGAAAGATCCTAACTCCATGGACTAAGTAGGAGAGGTGTTAGATCTTTAGTGAAAACCTAAGGTTTTTCTGAATATAGGAGAATGGAAACAAGATAGGCAAGTAGAAAAAATACACCAAGTAATCCAGTGGAGAAATTCTTAATTTCTGTGTTTTTGATGTATGATCATTTCTATTCTTTTATTCAATTGGTGAGAACAATAGAAATACCCAGTATAATTTATACCTGCAATTAGGAGGTTTGTTCCAAGATTCTATGTTGGCATTTTTAATCACACTCATTTGACCTATAGTGTTCTCTTTGCTATATATTCATAAATGACAAGTCTTTGAGCCTTGATCATTTAATAATAAGTGGAAACACATTTGCAAGGGTAAGTATCTCTTGCTTCATAAAGAGCCTGTGGTTCTTATCTGAAACATATGTTTCATATTTTCCTTTGTCTGCCTTTCTTGCTATATCACAACTGTACTTTTCAGATGGTCCTAGGTCTCTGACTTTTAAATTCCAATTTGTTGATATGCTGATCTATGCTGATTTGTACTTGTCTTTGGGGACATGATACCCTACACCTAAACTTAGTTCACAGATCTCTATTCCTTTCTTACTACTGACATTTAAAAGGGATATCAGAGTTTTACAGTACACTTGCCCTTTTAGACTCATGTTTAGAATTTTTCAGGTCTCTCATACCTGAGCTAGAAATAAAAGTTCAACCACTATTTCACTAATCCCAAAATCACACTAAATTCCTCTCACTTACCACAATGCATTCTGCATAGCAAGTGTTCAGCAAATGTCTGAAGAATTGACTTACCCAAAGAGTTCAGGACTATAAACAATGGCTCATGACTCCAGTCCTTGTAGACTGGAGTACATTGGTACATTATTTGTACCAATAATCCTTCACTGCTACAAACAGCATACTTTGTTTAATCTTTAGTGATAATACATGTGGAGTGATAGAAGATACATGCTAAAATGCACTTATTTTTAAAATGAATTCAGCAATTAATCTGATATGATATCAATATTTGATCTCCATGTATTATTTATTTTCTTAATGAACATTATTTATGGTAATATATCTTGGCCCTATGAGATATATTTCTATCTAAAGTCATATGTGCTTTGTGTTTTGATTTTGCTTTTATTTCATTATAATGCTATATTCGATATTACCCAAATACAGTCATGCCCCAGTATCCATGGGGGATTTGTTCCAGGACCTCTGTGGATAACAAAATCCACATACGCTCAAATCCCCAATTAAAAAAAAAAATGACATAGTATTTGCATATAATCTATGCACATCCTTTTGCATACTTTAATCATCTCAAAATTACTTATAATACCTAATGCAATGTAAATGCTATGTAAATAGTTGTTATACTGTATGGTTTAGGAAATAATAACAAGAAAAGAAGTCTATATGTGTTCAGTAGAGATGCAATTTTTTTTCAAATATTTTTGATTCACAGTGGTTGAATCTATGGGTGTAGAACCCATGAATATGGAGGGCCAACTGAATTATTAAGCTTTCATATGCTATGCTTGGATACCTCTTTTTTTTTGAAAATAGAGCTCTCAATACATTTTTCTATATAGCTTTCTAATTTCGGTTCTGTTTTTATTTTTTAATTGAATGTTCTGTTTTGATCTCTATTCTTCATTAATGATCCATAAGTTCCATGAAGCAGGGGCTGTATTTGATTTATTTTGCTCATTACTTTTATACATAATGCACAAACTAACTCACTCATCAAGTATTCATTGATTTTTTTATTAGGTGTCAAGACCTATGCTAGATGATGGGAAGAGAGCCAAAAGCAAGGTAGGCATTCCTTGGTCCTTGTAACTTTATAAAATAACAAGACTACAGTGTGCCAGGTGCTCTCTAAATGAAGAATAATATGGCTAGGCCTCTTTCCTTGAAAGACTCTAACATGTGAATGGACAATTACCATGTCCCACACTATGAGTTTATGGAGTTATGTGAAAATGTTTTCCCGTCATAGAGAAAGAAATGGTTTATTGTGAGCTTGAGAAAGTCAAAAGGAGAGTGAAAAATGCTATCTTAAAAATACATATAGACTTTGCCAAATAAGACAAAGCAGAGAATAGCACCGCAATACACTGGAGAGAGATATATATATACACACACACACACACACACACACACACACATATCACTCTTTCTATGCTCTTTGTATGTGTGGGGAGGGAATGTGTTTTTGAGGACTTAGTTTAATGGGATGTGACTAGTAACAAGGTCAGTAACTTTGTCAGCAGCCACGTGGATCCACGTGGCCTTCTGGATGCTTGAGTGCAGCCTTTTCACTGAATCCAAATTTTACAGAACAAATCCTTTTAATAAAGGGATTTGATCTGTGAAATGTGGTCAAGGGGCCACATTTGGGGATCTGCAGGGCCACATGTGGCTTTGAGGCTGCAGCTTCATGGACTTTACCCTGACATTGATGTGGGACTTTTAAAGGACATGTGTTTTTCATAAGAGAAACTGAGTAGATACTGTAAAATATATTCTCTTGATAAATTATTAGTGAGCTAACAACCCCATCCTCTGTTACTAACACCTGTGTAGATAAAATAAAGTATGTTCTACTTAAGGAGTTTCTACCAACTAAAACAAAACCAGTAAGAAAAGATTCTAAATATTTGGTATATAGCAGTGTCAATTACAAATTGAGAAAATATAATTGGCAACAAATACCCTGGTAACTACCTGTTTTTACTGATTATTTCAGATATTAAAAGACTATTTAAGACTTTATTGGAATAAATACCTGCAATAACCTAAGTTAAGATCAAGTTAGGAGAGAACAGAATGGAAAGTCATGAATTAGCGATGGAAATAACTGGGAAAGAATGAAGGAAATCACTGTGGCTAGTAAATGATAATATGGATAATACTTACGTGATATTGAACCGATGCTCCTTGGATCATTAATCCACATATTTCCAGCTTTCCACACCCATTAAAATCAATGCTTCCACTGCTTCAGGGCATCAAGCTCAGACAAATGGTCCATTGCTTATGTCTGAATTTTAAATTTTATAGACAGATTTGTCTATAGTGAATCAATTGTCTTGAAAGCAGGCTCTGTGGAGAAAAACCAGAGTTTTCAATATTATAAAATCCTCTCTCAATAATTGAGAGACAACAGCCATGTACCAGGCAAAAAATTAAATATAACATAAGGGAATTTGAAATTCAATAGTGAGAGAAAATCCCTTCCAGTTATGGATGTTGAAAATGGGAGAGAAATGAGAAATTGAAAGGGTCTATTGCATCTATCACCTATCCCTATGATCAATTCTGTGGATTGCCAATTTTTTCTGTGCTCATTGGGCAGTTTTTGTGCTGGCTTTGGCTAGATTCACTCATGCATTTGCCTTCAGCCTGTGTTTGAAGGCCTCATTCTTGTATCTGACAGTTGGCTGGCAATTTGCTGCTTGTTGGCCAGGGGACAGAAGAACTAGGCCATATTGCCTCAGATCATATAGCAAACTAGCCTGGATTCACGCACATAGTGGTAGTTGCAGAGTTCCCATGAGCATCAACAGTGGAAATTGTAAGGTTTCTTGAGGCCTAAGACCATCATTTTCCATTTCTATTGACCAAAGCAAATAACAATGCCAGCCCAGATTCATGGTTTAGAAAAATAGACTCTACTTCTTACTGGAAGAAGCTAGAAAATATTATAGCTATTTTTCTCAGTGTCATATAACAGCATTCTTAGTGGAGTCAGCAAAGACCGAAAAGAGAATAATCAGTCTATAGGCTCCTCCCACCTCCCAGTGCATCAAAAACATCAAACCTGGTCTAGTTACTGGGTAGATTAACACAAATCCCCACACCAAAGCCAAGTAGAAGGAAAGATGTGCTCATGTATAAAGATTTAAAAAGTAATGATATTTACTTAGTATCTACTGCCCTATAAAAAAAAGTCCAATGTTAAAGAAAAGAAGATTACAGACCATATAAAAACATAAAAATCCCAACAAAAGGCATCTACAACTAAAATCATATTAAATGGTGAGAGACTGGATGCCTTTCTTCTAAATCTAGTAATAAGGCAAAGATCTCTCACCACTCGTGTTCAACATCACACTGGGAATCTTCGCAAGTACAACAGGGACAAGAAAAGAAAGAAAACAGACAAATTGGAAAAGAAGAATAAAGACTATCTCAATTTGCATATGGCATGTTCATTTATGTAGAAAATTCACCCCTCCCCAATCTCTAGAAAATACTCCTAGAGCTAAAAAAAAAAAAAAAAAAAAAAATTCAACCAGGTTATTGCAGCTAATCCAGGGTATAATGCAGATTGTGACAAATATATCTAACTATTAAAAATAAATGGCACTTTGAAAGAGGTAAGGAAGACAAGAGCTAACCTAAATAACTTTGGAAAAGAATGTGTTGTCAAAATACCTAAGGCTAACAGCAAAAAGAACTAGACATAAACACTCTAATATATTTATAAATGTGTCTGTCACTGGGGTAATATTTAGCAATTATGAAATAACTTTACCTTTATCCTGGTGTTAAATAAGTGAACACAATGGAAATACCAAGTGCTGTAATCCTCACTGTCACAGAAAGACATGACAAGTAAGTAAGGAGACTGCTAGAATAAATTAGGTGGTGCTATATTAGAGTCTGCAATATCACTGTAAACTCTTATGTATTTTAATAGATATGTAGATACAAAACATTGAAATACATGTATATGAATTTTTTTGTGTACATAACATATTTTCTATAACTCCATTTTCTTAGAAGGCCTAGAAGCAGTGATGTCCCAATAGCAATGAGCATACTTAAAACCTAAATCATGGCTTCTAAATATCATTCTCTATTAAAAGAAAAAAAAGACTTCTTGCAGAAATAAAATGATTACAGAGTTTGGGCAGGGAGCATACAAATTGAGTGTGAGTCTAGATCTTCTTGAATTGCCAGGAAATAAAATGTTTGTTGTTTTTTTTTTTTTAAAAATAGGTAAGTTTATTGGGACACAAGAGCCAACTTAAAAGTGTTTCCAATAAGCAGAGCTGGAAAAAAAAAATAGCTATAAATTAAATAGCAAAAGTATTTGATTATGACCAGAGGATAAATAATTACCTATGAGACAATAGTGGTGTAAATACATGATTTAATAAATGATTTTTTTTAATTGAAATCAATAAAAAAATGGTTTGAGAAGGAATAAAAAAGAAACAAAGCAAACTAGAAGAGTCAGAATAACCTATAATTTTAAGTATGTCTGCACCCTTCCTGTCATTTGTGACTAGAAAATAGACAGGGAGAAGAGAGCAATTGTATTTTTTTTTTTCATTTTTGAGTTGTGATGTGTAACATTTCACTATACAGTCTTGGATTTGGGGCTTTAAGTAGGCACAAGAAGATGATTGTATCTCTAACACAAAAGATATTCCAAACATATTTGACACTAAGCTTGTGGTTGGGAGAGCTGGCCTTCCCCTCCCTACCCCCTTTCTTTTTTTTTTACTCTGTATCTTTTCTATAGTATAAATAGAGATGATTTTATTGATAGCACTTAAACTCAGCAAGATGATGGCCCCTTTGTTATTTCTCAAAAAGCCCACTGGTAAGACTATGTAGGGGATTTCTTGGGTAAAAAAAGAATAACATTTGTTTTTGTGTGTATGTTTCCTGGGATTTGAGTAAATTCTGGAAGGAGGGAGAACTGTTAAAAACCAGTCTGTGTGGTTTTTATTTCCCCAAAGTTCCACATGATCCGTGTCACTATAGTGCTTGCAACTCCAGGAAGGATACTGAAATTTTATATTGTATTTATTTGAAAATCTGTGTGGTTGCCTTTGAGAATACAACATTTGGTGATGTTGAAAACATTATGTAAAAATATACATATCCTTAGTGCTGCTTAATGTCATTTCTTTCTACCAACATACATAAAATACATTAAAGTGTTATACGATGCCCACCTAATTTTAATAATTAGAGTAACATAAAATAACTGGATTTAAATCATTTATGCAACATAACAAAAACAAAAAGTAATGCAGTTATGGTGACATGACTGGTACCAGAGAGTTCATTGGAAATGACAAAAAGAATTTGGTATTAGAGTGGGATTTCTTTCAAAAAATAAGTTGACTTAATTTTTTTAAAAGCACGATAATACCATTTTCTCTGATTTAATCAAAGAATCTTATAGGAAAGCATCTGTTTTTGATGTTATTATGTCTGTTTTTCATTTGGTCTAAAGTCATTAGAGCGTTGAATACCTCAGGCAGCCTGTAAAAAGCGGTATATGTGAATGATACAGCGTAATCTTTGGAAATCATTCATCCATGCAAAATAGCAGGTGACGGAAAACTCTTTCAGAATTCAGATAAAAGGATACACAATCTTCTCATGATGCATTTGATGTAAACCAAAAGTCAGGATGTATACCAGCTTGTCAGTTGAAAACTTTAATGATTTGTTTGGTCTTCTTTCTACAGATGTTTACCATTTTAATCAAAGAAATATCTTCAAACTTAGTTGGAATATTCCACATCATGGCTCAGCTCAAAGAGCTGGGCAGTCAAGTTTGAAGATATAAATCTCATCTTGATTCAATGTAGCTTCTTGTCCTTGAAGATTTTTCTTAAGTCCTCTCAGTTTTAGATTATTCATCTGTAGACTGAAGAAAGAAATAATGTCATAATATATTAAAATAATTATTAGAGGAAATGAATGAGAAAGAGTTAATACAACACAAAACATTATCTAGTCATAAAAATATCTTAGTCTAAACTAAAGCTTCTAAGGTTACAAATCTAACTTAATTATGAACACTGCATCATTAGGGTAACAAGGCTAGATAACTACTCATAACTGATAAGCTCAATCCTAAACATCTTTAATTATTTATTGCTCTTATTATTTTATTCAACAAATATTTATTCAACCACACTGTGCACTAGCTATTATGTTACTCTCTCAGTATTTAAATATAAATACAATAATTGTCTGTTTTTGATAACAATTCTTTAATAGGTAGAGAATTGTAACCAGTTTTCTTCTACCTCCAACTGATTATTTTGGATTCAAATATGTATAATAATACTTTTAATGTTTTTAATGGCTGAAATGCATATAAATCTAAAGATCTTTTAAATTAAATATGCATTTTCTAAACTAAAATAATTATATCCATTTTATATTTCCTCAT
>CM052442.1:127710024-127751500 GCA_028533085.1 Varecia variegata
AAGGCTTCACATTAATCATGTTTTCTAATTATTTATTTATTAGAACAAGGGAACTGAACACCTGGCAACATTTACATTTGCAATTAGGGAAGCAGCCTCACTCTAGCAGAAGTCTAATTTTATTACTTGCCTTTGCCTTGTAAAACCAAGTTGGCTCAGTGGTAGGGAAAGTTATATTGATATAAATGATTATGAAATGCTGGACATAACCTCTTTCCTCACCTCCACGTTTGGTATATATTGGGCACATTTGTATGCTTAAAATGCATGAGGCAATTTTTATCAGGAAATAAAAAGTACACTGGTATATTACGTCCATATTTTTCTTTATTAAAGAAGTTTTAGCTGTGCATCTACTATATTCCAAGTTACTATGACTGGCACTATGGCATAATGTTCAGATGTTGTTAAGGTAGGGCTCCGTGTATAAATTAAGACTTGTGTATCTGTATTCTTTAAAGCAAACGTAGTAAACTACCTTCCAGAATCATAGCTAACATTTAGGATTATCTGTAATCAATTTCTAAGTCTCAGTAAACACTCAGACCTTTCTATAAAATGGAGCTAATAACTATACAATTGGTGTTTTTGAGCCTTAAAATGAAAATAAGCACAATACCTAACTTGTAGATGAGTCAAAATCAAATTATTTGGAGGTTTGCCCTTGACTTTTGGATGGTGATCATAGAGATGAAAAGAGATAACTCATGGTCACAAGCTTTCAACCAAGTAGGGAGGGTAAGCTACAATTCAAATTTACAAAAAAAAAAAAAAGTGTAAAGTATAAATTGACTAGTGTTACAAAAATTCAAATATCTGTGAGCAAAAGGCAATTTTGGATTTGGCTATAGAAGATAACATAGCCAATTTTAGTAAATATACAGTGCTTAGAAAAGGGATAAGGAAGATAGGGTTAGAAGTTTAGATAATGAATGGCTTTAAAATGAGCCTTAGGTGGCTGAAATTTATATGGTAGCCAAAATTATTCCACTGACAGCCAAGAGTCATGCTTCACCGAATTTAATTTAGCCATTGTCTACCTTGTGGGAGGGCAGTTGAGACTGGAGATGAGAAAGCCAATTGGAACACTATATAATTGTAATTTCTTAGATCATGCCAAGTCCTCCAACTTTCTGGATTCACTGTCTAAAACAAAAATTCCCCAAATGAGCATTTTTTTTTCCTTTCAAAGAAAATTTTAGACCTCCTAGAACCAGCAGTTCCAACTGCATCAGATGTTAAAATTAGAACATGTCTGTCCTGCTGGAAGAACTTCAGGCTAGAATCCATCTGAAACTATTGGTAAATATATTGAATAGAAAGCAAGCTGAAACACAAAAGGACAGTAAGAAATCATCTGTGTTACATTGGACAGGGTAATTAACCCCTCATTTCTATGAGGGATAATGTTACCTATGAATATTATATATCATTGAATATACAAAGTTGTGAGCAAAATACGAGGCATACATTTGCTGCAAAAATATGCACTTATGGAATAACACTTAATCTATGATTATAATAAATATATTTTATGGATTTATATTGACCAGAAAAATTTCAATAAAGAAAGTGTTCTCCCCTGTATAAGGAAAGAATCAACGGAAGAGTGCTTTGAAAATACTAATATTTGTTAATACATGTTTGGAACAAAAAGAGGTAAATCTTACCTGTAGGGAATGAAGAGCAAGCAAATTCATTTCTACAGATCAAGATTTGAATAAAGATGCACTTAAAAGAGTTAACAGGCAGCTGAACTGTTCACTTGGTGGGGATCCAATTGCCCTATGTGGGAAGTGTTAGCTACCTGCACAGAGAACAGATGTTACCACTTTTACTTAATGTGGGAGCAGGAAGTTAGTAAGGATAAAAATTCGATGTTATCTCTAGTAATGTGATTTTTATTGTTTGGTAACTTTTCAAATCTGTGTATACCTGGAGGAGACAAGAACATTTATTCATTTTTTTTCCTTTATTCTATGCACAAACCACATCAACTTGAGTAGACTCTGAATATTCCTTTCCATCAGTACATGAATGCCAGCAAAGTGTTGGCCTCCTTCAAAACACTGACTGAATCTCCATAGACACGACCTCCTTTTGTTGAGGTTACCGCATCGGAAGCCATAACGTAAAAAATCTGTCCCAGTGCTGCATGACCTCTAGGTGTCTATGTTCTGCAACTACCTTCAACTTTATCAACAATAATGGAGAGGAATGTCTAAGTTTAACCTGTACCATCTTCTCTAAGAGCATTACTTCTACTTTTATAATGATTGTGAATACACATTAGTTCTAAAATTTCTCCTAATAAAGTCAGACTAGTTATTCATCAGTCTTATTATTTCCAAACTATCTTATATATGATAATGATAATAAAAGTGGTAATAATAAATAAATATTTGTCAAACATTTTACTTGTGCTAGGAAATGTGCTATTTATTTTACTTATATCATCTACTTTAAGGCTAACAGCTATTGCCCAAATTTAAAGATGAGGAAACTAAAGAAAAAGAGCAATTAGGTAAATCTGTCACATACCTAGAAAGAGATTGAATTATTTTTGAGATTAATGACACAAAAATTTTCTATGAAATGCATAGCCTATTTCTCTCGGGAAGTAACAAGCCCAGACCCTGTAGCCAGATTGCCTGTGTTCAAATTCTGGCCCCAAAACAAAACCTCTCTGTGACTTATATTTCATACCTTTAAAAAAAAAGACAACAGTTCCTACCTCATGGGACACCTATAATGGTACAATAACTAATACATGTAAAGTGCTGAGAATGAGTAGTAACTGTTAAGTGTCTTGCTTATTATTAATAATAATATCATAATTAGAGATCATAGCTAAGATTCCTCTTTGGTTCCATAACTTGATAAACTAGAGGAGAAGGTTATAAACTGTAAAACATGAGGGTCCCTTATTTTTTAGCTTAAGCTCTAAACTAGAGTTAGACAATATTGCATACAGTGGCCCTCCTTTATCTGTGATTTTACTTTCTGCTGTTTCAATTACAGTCAACCATGGTCCAAAAATGTTAAATGGAAAATCCCAGAAATAAACAATTCACGTTTTAAATTGAACACCATGTACCATGTACCATATACATGTGCCATGTACCTATGTGTAAATACACATATACACACCATGATTCTGCTTTGGGTTAAGCCAAGATAATCTCTCATTATCATTAAGTCATGGCTTCAGCAGCTTCACCTGACATTGCTTTTAGTGAGGCTAATTAATTCTAGCTGCTGCTTATTTTAGTGGTTTAACAGTTTGTTCATTTCTCATGCAAAGTCTATGTAATTGCAAAGGAGGTGGAGAAACGGAGTTTCACATGGGTTTTTGATGAGCAGTAACTTTCTCTGCCACTGTTAACAAGTCATCTTTCCAACTTAGCTCTGGAAACACCTCACCACTCATCAGAAAAAAAAAAAAAAAAGAAAAGAAAAAAACAGCAAAGATGTAGGCAATTCACAAAGAAATATGACAAATCACCAAGGAGTACATGAAAGATATTCATTCTTGCACCTAATACAATTATGTAAAAAGAAATATTTAAAACTTGCCCAGTGGTTATTTTTCTGTGGGAAAATAGTTCTCAGATACTGTTAGTGAAAATGCAAATAAAATATATCTTTTAGATAAGAACCTTGGCTATGTAATAAAGTGCAAAAGCATAAACTTTGGAGTCGTTAAGTCCAGTTCTAGACATTTCTCCTAAAGTAGTTATTAGACAAGTGCACCAATATATGTGAGTGTGTATGAGAGAAAATGTTCACTGTGACTGTTCACATAAATAAAAAAAAATAAAGCAACTTATTTGCTCATTAATTGAAAATTGATATTCATTGTGGTGCATCCATAAATTTTAACAATTTTAAGTAACAAGGCAATTTTATAGATGGATGGATGATGGATGGATAAATAGATAGGTTAAATAGATACATAGATAGATACATGGATATATAGATAGCTGATATGTATGTCTGAGATGTATTATTAACATGGACGGTGATTAAAAAATGGCTTGGTCCAATCAGCTTAATATTGGTTAAGAAAGAGTGGATCAGTCAATACTTATTATAAACCAGGGACATATTTAGTCTGTACAGCTACTCTACAATATGAGTGTTACAATCTATGGTTTAGAGTTGAGGAAAAGAGTTCAATTCACAGAGGCTGAAAGTGGCACATTTGGGATTTCAACCCAAGTCGGTCTCATTCCAAATCTGATGTTCTTTGTGCTGCATCAAGCTGCTTCCACAGCAGTTGGAACTTGTCTGCATCTGTTCTATACTTGTTTGCATTTTTCCATTTTGAAGCAACAGCCACCCTCTGTCCCACCATGCTCAGCAACCCTTTGATTTCCCTTCCTATTGCTGAGGCAGATCCGCTTACCTCCCTGGCATTCATGAGTAGCTCTGCAGAGTGCTTGAGCATCTGGCAATCCACCCAGCCAGAGTGACTGGGAAGTGCAGAAAATTCCTCTGAGAGCAGGCAACATCTGTTTGATAGGCAATGAAAAATAAACCCGTAATAAACTCATTTTAGGAGCAAAAAACGGCTTCTCAAAGTGCTGATTATTCATTTTAGGCAAGTGTAGTAACGTCGGTCTACTTGACAAGCAGAAAAACAGCATGTCCAGAAGCAAATGATCGCAGCCAGAGGGTGAGTCTGCTCACACCAGGAGCAAGCACAGGCGACAGCAGATGAGGAAGCATTTAGAAAAAATTATACGAGAAAGCCCGCACCACCTGTGGCTGGCTCCTGGCACAGAGAAGTGACCCAGGTGGTTGGATGGGGTGCATACGTGTCAGGAATGAGTTTCAATTCAGTAGCAATGACTTCCTCACTACTCCTGACTGCCAAGTGTTCTGCTATCCATTCATTTAACCATCAATACATTCTTCCCTTTATTCAACCATTCATTGTTTCCTTTGTTCAAATATTTATTGTCTATTCTAATGAAAACATCTTTTTATTATTAGATGCCTTTTATGGATATTGTAGTTATTGTAATCTGGGTGGTCTTCTTATAGAAACTTGATGGTGACAGTTTGTCCAGGATGGGAGATTAACATTAATTGAATTTAAGCCTCATAAACGAATACAACAAAATGGAATTAGGAATAAAATAGATTAAGGGTAAAAACATTCTTGGTAATAATTGTACTAGATGCAATCTAGTCCATGGACTATAGTTGTGATTGCAGACTTAAATAGAGAAAGAATTCAACCTCTTTCTTTTTTTCTGGATTTGGTTGAAGAGGAATCCATTTAGTGTTTTTCCAAGGCAAAGCCGTTACATACCACATAGAGGACAGAACAAAAACTTGACTAAAAGCTGTCCATGGGTAAGCATACCACAGAAGCCGAACAAAACTCCTTATGTCATTATTGTCCTCTTATCTTCTATCCTTCAGATGCATTTTAACTTCATGCTCTAATCTCTCATATGTATGCTTTTTTTTAATAAAAAGGTTTAGGTCAGAGACCAGAAAAGTGAGAGAAATAGGAAAAAAATCTTCTAGACATAATAGTTCATGATGGCAAAAATCAGAACATGATTCCAAGCAAATGATAAATCTATGAAGATTGAGGTGTGATGGTGTTGGCCAGCCTGCCCTCCACATTTTGTACTCCTGACGTTGAAGAATTAGAAGAATTATTTTGTTCAGGATGCAGAAATGCCCCTATACTTTATATGTGAGAGCTAGCACTGATATGAAGACACATGCAACCCTGCTCCCCAACCCTATCTTTTCCCAGCTTCAGAAAGATGCCATTTTATACTAGAAGAGGTATGGCCCTGGGAATCAGAGAGTCTTGAGTTGGATGCTGTACTCCACTATTCACCAGCTCCATGTCCCTGGACAAGTTACATGTTCACTGTCCTCATCTATAAAATACATATAACAACATTTGCCTGATATGATTATAGTAAGCATTAAATGAGATGGTACTTACGAAGTACTCAGAAGACTGAATGATACATACTAATCATTCAATAAACAGTAGCTATTATTCCTGTAATCATGACTGATTATTTTCTCTGAGACTGTTTCCTTATTAGTTAAATTTGAATAATGATACATAAGGTTGGAGTGAACAATAAATGATGTGCATTTTAAGCATGCTAAGTGGTAACAGTGTTCAATCTAGCTTCAAAGAGATAGAGATGAAAATACATTGCTTACCTAGATGTGTTTATAAAGCAGTATATAATCAAATAGCAATTGAAATTTAATTATATTCTTGTGGCAAGAGGAATTCTCACATGAAGTTCCTAGCTAGATTGTGGCATGTTTAAAATGAAAGAGGATCCATCATATCGCTGTCATTGAAGTAAGATTTTTTAAATGGAAAAAAAATATAGCAAACATTTTTAAGTCCAAAGCTTAGATGTTCAATGGTTTAGATGTTCATTTGAGGGCAGATATTAAAAAAATAAGCCAACCATACCATAAAATGCTCACATTGGAGATTTGCAAAGGTGCTACACTTCATCTCATGGATAATGCTCTCTTAATAAATTGTGTTTATAGTCCCTCATTCCATGCTGAAAGACAGAATGCTCTAAGACCTTTCTTAGGCTAGTCTCACAGGCTGGATGGCTCTCTTCTCTCATTTCCCCCTATTTACCATCTTCACATCCTCGTAATTGAGCTTCTATAATCTCATTCATACTCCTCTCACCCCATGACTAGTCTATGTTCCTCTCATTTGGCTTTTTGTATTATCCTATGGTTACTCTCCAATAACACTTGTCAAACTTCATTTACTTTTCTATTTCTTCATTGCATGTATTATTAGCTACTATTATAGTTTACATTTGCTTCCATGTTATTTATCTCCCCTCTGAGAAGGTTTGCTTCATGTTGGCAAGGTGCTTGTCTCTGTGTTTTCTACTCTATTCCCAGAATCTAGTTTTCTTGGCACATAGTAGGCACTAAATACATATGTGGAATACATAGATGAAGGTATTAAAATCCAGAGAAATTAGCATAGTACCTGGTTATGATAGTTATTCAAAAAGTAGAGTTAAATGAATCTGTGACACAATAGTATGAGTTATCATTTAGACCTATATAGTTTGCATTAGTGTCCAATATTAGCTATCAGTGAAAAGGATCATACAGAGGAAAAGCTCAGAGATAATGAAAGTTGGCAAAGGAAGTTCACATGGAAAGAATAACTTGCCAAGAAGGCACAGAGACACGGAAGAACAAGATATGACTGGGGAACTGTAGCGAATAATGCATGATGAAGACAGAAATACTAGACTATGTAAAGGCAGTGTGAAAGTGTAAAGGCTGCTGTACAGTGTTACCAAGTCCACAGTTAAGAATTAAATTACAGAGCCATAGCTAATTTTGATCAGTCAGTTAGGAGAATTTGTTTATGCTCTGATCAGAGGGTTGACTGTCTGTGATCTGTGTTCCTCTTCCCTGACGAGTAAAATCAGCCTCTCTGAATCCTGTACGTAGAATACAGCCCACATGGTTGTGCTCCGGGTCCAGAGCAGAGGTGCAAAGAGGGCCTAGGGAAAACTGTGTGGCCAATGACAGAAAGTAGGGCTTTGGAGTGACCTTGCAAGGAACTGCATGTGTTACCACTTTCTGGGTGCTTATGATCACCTAAATGCCATCTGATTATGTCCATTTCCAGCTAGCAATAAATAATTTGCTTATATTCATGCAGCTCCTCCACCTCAGAGACATAAATAAAGTTCACCTCTGTGATTCCAATTATTAGAATATTTATTCTTGTGATGACCTTAAAAAGTAGAATATAATAAATAGGAATTTCTAGAGCAAATTGGCCTGAAATACTTTCTATTACTTTGCCATAATTTGCTAAATGAGATAATTATTATAGGAGTTTCTAATTCAGTTCAGTTCCACATACTGTTCTGACAGGCTCTTATTTGTATATTACTGTGTAAGGTACGTGAAAAAGGGTGATGAATATAATTATGTAAATAGTTTTTATATTTATGTAAATATATGTATAATTGTATTATACATTTATATATAAATAATACATGCATAATTAATTATATTGTATAGGCATTATATATAATGTTTTATACACACACACACACATATATATATTAAAAAAACATTTGGCCATATATAACATTTAGCCATTCTGATAACAATGTAGCCTTTACCCATTATGTCAAGATTTACAAGGCCGGGAGTGGTGGCTCACACCTGTAATCCTAGCACTCTGGGAATCCGATGGGGGAGGATTGATTAAGCTCAGGAGTTCAAGACCAGCCTGAGCACAAGTGAGACCCTGTCTCTACTAAAAATAGAAAAATTAGCTGGGCGTAGTGGCGTGCGCCTGTAGTCTCAGCTACTCTAAGGCTGAGGAAGGAGGACTTGAGCCCAGGAGTTTGAGGTTGCCATGAACTAGGCTGACGCCATGGCACTCTAGCCCAGCAACAGAGCGAGACTGTCTCAAAAAAAAAAAAAAAAAAAAAAAAATTACAAAATGAATTTGGTTAATTAGAATATTCTAATGACATGATTTGGGTACAAAAATATTAAAATAACATAATTCAAATTATGACATAATTCAAATCCCCCATCAAGATAATTCTGATACCAACTATAAACACAGGACAAAATATACCAATAAAATATCTAAGGATTCTGACAAAAACACAAAAGCAGTCAGATTAGTTGGGGGGAGCTAGAAAAATGACTAGCAGGGTGGAGATAAATTCAAAGCAAACCATGCTTAGACACACTATGCCAATACTGCTGAAAAACAAAAATAAAGGGAAAAAAGTATTGAAATCAGCCAGAGAAAAGCAATACATTTTATATAAGGTAACAATGATTTATATACTCCATACTTCTCATCAAAAAAAGTAGCTGTCAGAAGAACAGGAAAGATAACAACAACATCTTTACTATTATTATTAACCTTTTTTATTTTGAGATACTTTTATCACTTGCTGTATATGATATACAAAGATCCCAAGGCTCCCATGTAGCATTTACCAAGTTTTCCCCAATGGTAACATAATGCCAGTGAACAGTACAGTATCATCAGTAGCATATTGACATTTATGGAGTCAAGACAGAGAATGTTTCCAGCACCACAAAGATACTTTTTGTGTCCTTTTCCAATCATACCCATTTCCCTCCTACCCTCACCTCCCATTAAACTCTGACAACTACAAATCTGTTCTATATTTCCATAATTTTGTCATTTCAAGGATATTATACAAATGGAATTATAGAGTATGTAACTTTTTGATATTGGCTTTTTTCACTCTGCATAATTCTCTGAGATCATATCATCTGTGTCATGTGTATAATTAGAGCATTCCTTTATATTGCTGACTAGTGTTCTATGGTATGATGTACCAGAGTTTATTTACTCATTCAGTTATTGGAGAACATCAAGTTGTTTCCACTTTGGGACATCCACTTTATGGATAAAGCTGCTACTGTGTAAACATTTATGTACACACTTGGGGCATAAATGCCCATTAGTGCTATTATTGCATCATATGGTAGTTGTATATTTACTCTTAAAAAGAAACTTTCAAACACTTATTCAGAGTGGCTGTACCATCTCACATTCCCACCAACAATATATAATGATCCAATTTCTCGTGACTTTCATCAGCGTTTGGGTTGTCACTTAAAATTTTTTTGTTTTTGTTTTAGCCACTCTGGTAAAGATATAATGATAACTCTTGTGGTTTTCATTTGTATTTCCCTGGGGGCTGAAGATGCTAAAAGTCTTTTCATTTGGTTACTTACCTTCTCTGTCTCCTCTTCAGTAAAATGCCTTCTTGTATCTTTTGCCCATTTTCTAACTGAATTATTTATTTACTTTACTATTCAGTTTGGACAGTTGTTTGTATATTCTAGACACTAGTCCTTTATCAGATATGTGGTTTGCAAATATATTCTCCAACTCTGTAGCTTGTTTTGAAAAAAAAAATTGGATGGGGTTTGCCTCCATTCCTTTTCATATGAGAAAACTGAGTGAGGCTAGGGAAGTACAATATCTTTGTACAGTATACAAAAAAAAAGCAAGTGGTTGAGGTGTGTTTGAATTCAGTTCGTTCTTTTCATCTCACAGTGCTCATTTATACAGAAGGCCTTTATTAAACAATAGATGCGGAGAGTCTACTTTACATAATAATTCTAATTACCACCTAAGGAAATTCTACCTTCACTCACAATCTGAGTAAATCTATACCAGTGATACTGGATACACCTCACCCTGTTTGCTTTGGTTAAATATGTTCTTAATGATTTCCATTGTTTTTAAAATATCTAAATTAAGAGATCCAATAAATACATTGTACAAATAGTTCATTACTGATGCTATATAAACTGTCCTGATAAAGAGAGTTATTTTCTAAGCATTTGGTATCAAAAAGTAAAGTGCACAGCAGGGTACATTATATGCTATTATTTAAGTAAATGAAATATATTATATGTGCACACTGGACTGTGACGCATTTCTTTCCAGAAGAATTTTTATTAAACTTTTTAATTTTTGCTTTCAGAGAGAGAGAGACAATTTCACTTCTATTCTGTTCCTTTCTATGCTCTTTAAAATTTTTAAACTATATTCTTGAATTACCCATTACTTTTAAAAAATACCAGCAATAAAGAGAAATTGTGTTTTCTAGCATCAGAATTTTTTAGTATAAGTCTTCCTAAAATGTGACTTTTTGTTGAGTGAACCTGTCGATCACTATTGGGACAGGAGGTAATGATGAGATCCTTAGGATCTGTAAATTTGATAAAAACTAGACCCTCAATTTATAAATGAAGAAACAGGCTCAGTGTTATCAGTCAGTTGTCCTAATTCACACATTTATTAAATTACAGAACCAGAATCCGTGCTTAGATATGAGTGATCCCAAAGCCCATACTCTTTCATATTTCTTCTCTTCCATGAATCCCGAACCTGAAATTATCTAGCTCCTTTCAGGTAAGTTCACCAAGTTGCCCAATTCCCCGATTATCCACAGTTATCCAGCTGATAGAACTTGGAAGAAGCTGACTAATTTATTTCAAAATGTGTCCAGGTTTAATTATTTACTCTGGTACTTTTTTAAAAAAACTAAAATTGCATCTTTTAAATGTATAATTTCACAGATTTAATCTTCTCCAAAGTCATATTATTCTGATGAAGTTTCAACAAATTTCTTTCTTCTATAATAATGCAGACAGAGGATTGATATATTCTCTCAATATTAGAAAAGAAATACAAAACTTCTGCACTGACTTCTATTTGGGAAAACTACCCTGTTGTTAATAGACAATGGCTCTAGCCTCTATTTTCAAACCTGACTCAGAGTAAAAGATAAAACACTGACCTGCTGCCTTACTGTGGTTTCCACACTTAACAGGATAATCCTAAAATCATGTAGGGGACACCTTTACAACTTTTTTTTTAATTTGAAATTTATAATTGTGAAATTGATATATGTCATTTTCCTCATTATATAGAAGAGTCAATTCAGAAAGACTATGTGACTTTTTTGTGACATGCAGGTAGTAGGACTTGGAATCTCTTCCAGCTCGTTAATTTTACGTTCAATTTTTTTCAAATACACCATTCAAACTTTGTTGTTAATTGTAGATTAAAAGTTTATTTACACATTTCGGCGTGAACTTTTTCTTTGCTTTACCTAGCAGATTACTTTTTCAAGTTGCTTATAGACTCAGTGGTTCAGATTCAGCCGAGGTTTACAATTTACCTGTGTTATAAGATTAACCTATAATACATTTTGAAGCTATGCTCATTGTTTTAGCATCAAAGTAAATTTTAAATTAAAAAGGTGTTGCCTTCACATTTCAAGCTCTCTGATGTATCAGCATCCCAAATAAGAAGAAATGGATTTCAGTTTATAATCTCTTTCACTTCAGTTTGTTTTCTCTCTATCTTTGCCAGATGGAAATGTCATCAGAAAAGGATGCTAACCATATGTGATGTTAGTGTAAGAATGACAGGTAATTATTGCCATAATTCAAGTGCTCTCATGCTAATGTATTATCGACAGTTACAGATATTTAATAGACCACCAAGAAAAATGATTCATAAATCCCATATTAGACTGGCTGAAATGAGATCTGCAATTACCTCTAAGGATGAGATATATCATCATCATTCTGGCCTCCTAGAGTGTGAACACAGGGAATGACATACATAAAGGGAAAGTGAGAAATAACACCAACATTTGAAATGCCTGTACAGTGTCTACATGCTCTTGAACAAAACTGGAAAAATTTTTGATAACATATCATCACCTATATTTCCACTTACATCTGACATGTGGCACTCCACAAAGTTGTTGGAACCATAATCTATATTGTTTTGTATCCTATATTGTATTGTTGTAGATTGTCCTACAAATTTAAGGATACAAAATTGGATTCACAGATATATGGAATTGGTCATTAAATATGAAATGTTCCAGTTCATATCAAAAGTGTAGTTTATTATATCTCAAAGAAGAAGCAGTACAATTAATCAAAGTATGTCCCTAAACTATCAACAGTTTTGCCATCTTAATGGTAGCTTATTTATGCCAGCAGTAAAAAAGCCTGGAGAGCGAGTGGTGATGAAATCGTGACAGGCATTTTCCACAGCTTGTTGAGAGTTGAATTTTTCCCTGCAAGAAGTGATCCAAAGCCTGGAAGAAGTGGTAATCAGTTGGTGCAGGCTCTGGTGAATATGGAGGATGACAGAGAGTTTCCAATCCAACTTCTGTAGTTTGAGTAGTATTGTTTGTGTGACATGTGGTTGAGCATTGCCTTGCAAGAGGATTGGCCTGTCTCTATTGACCAATCTCAGCCGCTTAATCACAATCACATCCTCGTTATTTAGTCCAATTGGTTGCGGTAGACCTCCCCTGTAACTGTAATTGATTGACCATGTTTCATGAAGCTGTAGTGGATAATACCAATGCTGGACCACCAAATAGATACCATTAGCTTTTTTTGATGAATATTTAGTTTTGGACTGTGTTTGGGCATTTCATCTTTATCCATCCATTGTGCGAAACACTTGCCATTGTCAAAAAGAATCCATTTTTAATCACATGTTACGATACGGTGTAGAAATGGTTCACCTTTATGTCATGACAGCAAAGAAAGGCAAGTTTCGAGACAGTTTCTTTTCTGATGCTCATTAAATTCTTGCAGAACCCATCTATCCACATCCTTTACCTTGTCAATTTGTTTCAAATGGCCCAATACTGTTGGAATAGAAACATCAAACCTTGTTGCTAATTCATGGGCAGGTTGAGATAGATTTGCTTCCACTACAGCTTTCAACTCATCACTATCCACCTTGGTGTCAGGTTGCCCATCTGGCTCATTTTCAAGATTAAAATCACCAGAAAGGAACTTCTCAAACCATTGTCGTACTGTGCATTCATTAGCCACATCCTTCCCAAGCACTTCTTTGATATGTCGAACTGTCTGCAGCATTGGTTCCACAAAAGAACTCATATTCGAAAATAACATGAATTTTTGACTTATCCATGGTTTCACAAAAATTGCTCTGAAAAAAAATCTGAAAGATAATCACAAGCCTCAATGTGCAGTTGAAAGACTGAGGATGTACCTTCACAATAAAAATAAAACAAGCGCAAAGTGAAATGTCAGAGATATCAGCTGTCAAACTTAGTACTTAAGGAAATGGGATATTTCATACTTAATAACCTAATAGAAGTAAATTTAAAGATATTCTCCTTCAACTCTCTCATTTGATGAACGACCATACACTGTAGTTCCATTCTTTAAGCAATCTGAATTTATACCAGTGCATGGCAGTTCCAGAACCCAATTCTAAATTTGTTGCTTTGGGGGCAGTTATAGGTCTCTTGCCAACTCTCTTCTGTCTATATTGCACTTTTGTAGACTTTTCATTTTTGTCTTTTGTGACTAGATTTCTTTGAACTCTTCCTTTTCTGTTAGCTCCTCCCTAAGGGAGAGAATTACAAATCAGAAAGCATCAGATTTGTTTGAACAATACTTATTAGGCCATATTTACTCGTGGATGAGTACATTGATGCTATTTCCTTATATCTGCCTCTTTTGGCAGTGAGATGTTCTAGGATCCATTATTTCTATTTAGACATTATTAGGAGGAGATTTAGAATAGACTTTATAATGTAGGGGTGTGTCAAAGATTTGTTAATTATAATATTAATAGGGACATTTATTCTAAGAGAATACCCCTAGAAAAAAGGCATTAAAGTGGAGATTGTTTGAAAATCTTGTTATAGACATGAAAGTAGAGCATTGTTCTACTAATTAATGGCCTACAAGCTCAGTGGTGTGGTGTTAAACAGTGATTTGATTATGCAGGCTGATTCTCTGAGTTGGGAATTTGACAAGGGAACAATGAGTTAATCTTTTCTCTGCTTCAGAAGGTATTTAAATGACTGAGGATGACTCAACCACTAGGGATCTGAAACAGCAGGGACTATGGATCTATTTCCATGGTGGCTTCTTTATTCACATGTCTGGTTGTGATGGTTAAAGGATGTACTCAGGCAATACTCTTGATCAACATTCCTATGAGGGGTCTTCAAAAGGTTTATTAAAAATGTGGATTATGAAAAAACAATATTGATTTAAAAAAATTTTTGCACCAAAAAAAAAAATAAATAAACTTCACACTAACTTGTTATAACATGTCTGAACAGTATCTAGTTTGAGGCACTAAGAAGGATACTACATCAGTTTTAAAAGAGCCCCTATTGGAACAACCTGAATTCTGCTAAAATTGAAGAACAAATATCAAATTTATGATGAAGCTTGGTTGACGAGTGGTGAAATTATTGATGCTTTATGAAAAGTTAATGGGGATAATGACCCAAAGAAATTGGTAGTTTTCAAATTAATAATTCCTTTTAGGAGAGACAAGATGATGTTGAAGATGTAGCACATAGCAGTAGGTCATCCACATCAACTTGTGAGGAAAAAGTTAATCTTGTTTTTACCTCCATTGAAAAGGGCTGATGATTAACAGCACAAACAGTAGCCCACACCACGGACATCTCAAATGGTTCAACTTACACAATTTTGACTGAAAAATTAAAGTTGAACAAACTTTCCAAAACTTACTTTTGGTGCCCACTTGATGGATACCAAAACCATTGCACCCAGATCAGCTACAGACAAGATCAGAGCTTTCAATGGAAACTTTAAACAAGTGGGATCAAGATCCTGAAGCAGTTCTTGGAAGAATTGTAACAGAAGATGAAACATGGTTTAACCAGTATAATCCTGAAGAGAAAGCATAATTAAAGCAATGGCTACCAAGAATTTGAAGTGGTCCCATCAAAGCGAAAGTGGACTGGTTGAGAGCAAAGATCATGGCAACAGTTTTTTGGGATGCTTAAGGCATTTTGCTTGTTGACGTTCTGGAGGGCCAAGAAATGATAACCTCTGTCAGGTAGATAGCGAGGATCTCCAGCTCTTCTCAGGACAAGGGTTCTGTGTTTTGGTGCTGTTTAGAGCAATTGCTTCTCCTAGGAAGAAGAATAAGGGCAGGCACTCCATTTTGGCATTGCCCCACCCTTAATCCTATCCCAAGCAACTGGTACACCTGGGGAAGGAGGGAATGTTTTATTGATCTAGGAATTCCCCAGCCCAGGCATAATAAGATTTAGAAAGTAATCTAGAGTAACCTAACAGTAATAAGTACCCATTAGCTTGAATGTGCATTGAGGTTCACCCCTTCCCCCCGGTGGGCTTCCTCAGAGGGAGCTCGTGTGTGCAGGTGGAATTATGAGCACACCTGTTGATTATTTGATAACAACCTATACCTCCCAAGAGCCCTGCTCTAGACTGGGCTAATAAAAGAAAGTGAGTGGGTCAGTCAGTGAGTGAGTTGGTCTCTCTTTCTCCACTCATGGAGACAGACCTGCTTTATTCTACAATAAAGAGCTGCTCTTGTGAAACAGCTTCCTGACTAAGGTTACTCCATCCTATTGGCCTTCCTGATGATTTTTCCAAGAAAGGAGTCAGAGGACCAGGATAATAGTATGGACTTGACACTTTGGTGTGTCTGATCATTCTTCAGCCAAGAGCACACCAAGAACCAAGGACAGACTTTCACCCTGACATCTGTGGTGCCAAAATCTGGCATTCTGACATCTTTGTTGTCATGACTCAGCTTCTGACACCTCTATGTATTATGAGAATATTTTTTAAAAGGTTAGCCAAAGCTTTAGTAGAAAAAAAAACTGGGAAAGATTCACCAGAGAGTCCTTCTCAATTCCTCAAAAAGTCATGAAATTTAAACAACCTACTGCTGAATTATTATTGGGTCAATAATGAAATTAAGATGGGTATAAAAAGATTCCTGAAACTGAACAACAAAGGGGACATAGGCTATCAAAATCTATGTGATTCAGCAAAATTTGTCCTAAGGGGGAAATTCATAGGCTACATCAAAAAGACAGAAAAATCACAAATTAAAAATGTAATGACATGTCTCAAGAAACCGTAAAAGGAAGAGCAAAACAAACCCAATGCTACCAGAAGAAAAGAAATAACTAAGGTCAGAGCAGAATGAAATGAAACAGAATACAAACACATAAAAAAAAATTATACAAAGGACCAATGAAACAAAAAGTTGGTTCTTTGAAAAGGTGAACAAAATTGATAGACCTCTTGCTAGATTAACCAGGAAGAGAAGAGAAAGGACCCAAATAAGCTGAATCAGAAATGAAAAAGGAGACAATGCAAGTGATACCACAGAAATACAAAATATCATCTGCAAATACTATTAAAATATCTATGCACATAACACAAAAATGTAGAGGAAATGGACAAATTCATGGAAACACACAACCTCCCAAGACTCAATCAGGAAGAAAGAGAAATCCCGAACAGACCAATAACAAGCAATGAGATTTAAGCAGTCACAACAACAACAAAAAATCTCCCAACAAAAAAGAAGCCTTGGAGAAGATATATTTTACCAGAACTACAAAGAAGAGAAGATATGTGTATATCTTGCTGTTCTCCTTTGGTCATAAAAATCTTTATAAATCTACAGACTGAAAGCTCCATGAAAGCAAATACGGTGTCTATTTTTGTTTGCCACTGTACTCTCTGCATATATTACTATGATAGCTGCTCAATAATTAGTTAAGGAAGAAAGGAATCAATTGTTGCTTGATATGGGAAGCCTACAAAACATTTAAATTTTGGGAAATAAAGAATTAAATTTTATAAAGTTTTATAAAATCCTATAAATGTGAACATGAATGATCCAGTGACAAATCATTGCCTAGAAACTCAGTGAATAATGTTACTTCACCTACGTGTATATGTTTAACATAGAGCTTTATAATCTTAAGGGACATTAAAGATATGGAGTCCAATTGATATTTCTATATTATATGTGAGTTATAAACCAAAATGTCCGTGCCTTAAACTTTTTAATGATGGGATACTCATTACTTTACTAAATTCTATCATTGGACATATATAGTATTTACTTCAGTCCCAAAACATAAAATACAAACTCCCAAAGGTTGGATTTTTTTTTTAATTTTACTGTATTAGTAATCCAGGTAGCAAATAGTGACAAACTCTTAATTCTGAGTATTAGCTTACAGCAAAATTCTGTGAATTTTATTTTGCCTTAACATAATTAGCTTATTTAATCAACACCTTTATCAGCCAGTACACATCAGAAAGAGCAAATGCAAACCTTAATGAGAGATAATTTAGCCCAACAGAAATATTTGGGTAAATGTATTTGTCCCTAGAAAGAAATGTAAAACTGTATCATTCAAGATGGAATAGAGTTCATATTTCTCTTACTTCCCTTCTGTACAAATGGGAGGTATTACTCATATGTTAGGATATTGTCCTGTTTCAGCCAGATGTAACAGGATATCTTCTCCAGAATAGCATGCCACTCAACTAGAACCCATAAATCACCATTAGCAGTTGTGATGGACCTACACAGTCTGTGCTGAAGGGTAAGAGCATAGAGCTCTACCTGGTCCTATTGCTATGTACTAAGAACCATGTTTAAGTCCTCTTCTTCCCTGGGCTGCAGGTTCTTCTAAAGACCAATGATAAAGTTAGTATGGATGATCTCTCAGACAACTTTTATAAAAGCAAAAGAAAGCATCACCACCCAAATAATGAAAAAATACTGATGAACAAATTTTTTTTTTTTTTACCACTTGCAAGACTTTATTTTTTTTAGCATAGCTCTAAAATTATTTTCTTTCTCTCACACCTCTTTATCCTGGAAAAAATCTTCATTTTTACCTTGATATCTGAAAGACCATTTCAATGACATAGTATATGGTATTGACATATTTTCCTTCCTTATCATTCAGCACTTTAAAGTTGTTATTTTTTTGTTTTGTTTTCTGGCTTTCAGTTTATGACAAGAAGTCTAGGGTAAATATCTTCGTACCTGCGTAAGAATAACAGCTTTTTATCTGGCTTAAGATTTTTGACCATCTTGTGTTTGGTATAGTTTTCCTTGTGTTTATCCTGCTTGGAGTTCATTAAACCTCTTGATTTTATGAGCTTGTAATTTTTGTCAGATTTGGAAAATTTTCAACCTTTTTTTTTTTTTTTCAAATATTTTTTCTGCTCTCTCTTCCTTGGAGACTCCAATTGTTCATATGCTAAGTGCTTCATACACTCCCCACAGATGGCTGAGTATTATTCTCTGTGCTTCAGTTTGTATAATTCTCTTGCTATTTCTTCAAATTCACTGATATTTTGTTTTTCTTTCTTTTTTTTTTGTTTTGTTTTTATTTCAGCTAATTATGGGGGTACAAAAGTTCTGGTTAGATATATTGCCCATGTCCCTCTGAAAGCTCCAAAGTGCCACATTCTACCAATTGTATGAAGCGATTCAAAAAACGACACATGAACCTCACTCCTTTCATCCAAGAAGCCACATTTGCTTCTGTTAAAATGTGTGCTATGACATATTTTTTTTTTAATCATGGAGTACCGTTTGATGTTCAAATTATCAATGTATGCTTGTCTGGAAATTATAAAATAAAGTAATTTCCAGGACAAAATAAATAGTCTGGGAAGAAAAATACGCAAACAAAGAATAAACAAACATAATGATTAGATGCCCAGGGCTAGACTTTTATTTCGAATACTGTCCAGAAAATAAGTCCACTAAAGTTGATAAAGATTCATTTTTTGTAGTGTTTTTAAATTTATATGTTAATGAATAATATTAGATTATTTACAACAGCAATTGCCCAATTAATGTCCTGCAGTGTTTTATTTGATGCCTTGAGAGATCTCTATAACACCATGTGGAATCTATGTCTGGTTTGAATCCCTTAGAATGTGATTCCCCCATCATATCAAAAAATTCAAAAATTTCAGAACTGCTTTTGTTAGAGTGTGTTTCAATTTTTGTTAGTATTATCAAATCAATCCATTGCAGAAAAAAATGAGTTTATTTATACAGCAGTATCTTTCATTTATTTTTATCCTAATGCATAAAGGTGTGTGATCCCCAAAGCTTCTCCTGTTAGACACAAGGATGCCTTTGCCAATTATCTTTGTAGAACAGGAGATACTGTCATCCGAACATTCTTTCCTTGCCAGCTGACCTCAATATCAGGGGACACTTTCCTTCCCTTATTATACCCAACATCCAGATTAGTTTCAAAGGTGACTAGGATTGTGTCTCCTATCTATTTCCCTAATCGCATAGCTAAGTAGCTAAAACCTTTCATGGGATCCTCAGCAAAACCACTGTGGAGTGAAGAGTACTCTCTTTATATATTATGCATAAGGAATGTGTAACTACTGTTTTCAACAAGCTGAATCACACATTTGCATAGGGTAATTTAAAAGTCTACTCTATTTTCAAATATTTTCACATGGAATCATCATCAATTTTTAGGCAAGTAAGATGCTTTCATCACATTTTCTTAAATGAGGAAACAGAAATTCATATGTCAAACAAATTCTCAGAGTCATAATAATGTATTAAAAGTTAGAACCAAAATATGAAACCTGGTCCTCTGAAACCAGTCATAATGCTTTTTTTTTAACCTAAGATATAAGCATTTCTTTGAAAATGTTTTTAAAATTCAGATAGATGGGTGTAAGCATCATAAATAAATGAGAATGGTATTTTTGCATTTGGTTGAACTTTCAAGAACTAGAACTGATTCTTTTTTAACAAAATGATCAAAAGAGGTCAGCAGAATATGGCATGTTCATGAACTACCCCTGTTTCCTCTCTCCTATTATGTACTTTTTAAATGGTGAAAGGGAGTTACCCATTTTCTATGAGATGCTTTCTATGGGCTTTTTACTACTATTGCCATTTTAAAATTCCAATGCTTTCTTTAGGTGCTCCTAAGGTTTATGGTTAACTCTCTTTTCCCATATACCAAGAAATGTGGAAGCTGGAAAAAATAGATCTGGAACTAAACTAGACATCTCTTTTCTTTTCTTTCCTTTTTTAAAATTCAAATGCAGACTCTTCTATTTACTTGATCTTGGTGACTTATTTTCAATTATATAAAACCTTTGTTGTATCTTTGATAAAAGGGATATAATAATACCTTCTGTAAAAAGCTGGTGTTCAAGTTAATTGAAAAGATATATCTACACATATAGAATATTGCATAGAAGATATTCTAAATTCAACCAATATTATTTCTCTGTCCTCTCTTATAAAGTGTATTATAAGCATCTCAGAGAAACACCAGATGCTAATTTTTAAAAATTATTTCTAAAATTATGGAATTCCTTATATTTCAAGTTTGTCTAGTTCCACTTATGTAACTCAACTTCACGATACATTTTAATTCATTCATTCATTTGTTCACTTTATTCACATTCATTCGATACGTATAAACTGTCTATTACTATCTGTGACCCAGGTATAAAAATTTTGAATAAGACAATTGTATTAGTTTACTAGGGCTACCATGATAAAGTTTCACAAATTGAGGGGCTTAAACAACTGAAATTTATTGCCTCATAGTTATGAAGACGAGGAGTTCAAAATCAAAGTGTCAGCAGAGTTGGTTCCTTCTGAGGGCTGTGAGGGAAGGGTCCGTTCCAGGCTCTTCTTAGCTCGTAGATGGCTGTCTTCAAGTTCACATGGCATTCTCCCTGTACACGTTTGTCTCCACATTTCTCCTTTGTCTCCAGTCATATTGAATTAGGGCCCCCCTTAATGACCTCATTTTAACCTGATTACCTCCGTAAAGATGCTGTATGTAAATTAGGTCACATCCTGAGTTTCTGGGGGTTAAGATATCAGCATATAAAATTCTGGAGGACATAATTACCCATAATGGAGTTAACAACTTTTACTCTATTGAGACATCTAGTGATATATATTCATAAAAATTCACCTGTTATTCAGCATGGACTGTGTTCAGAAAAGGTATACACCATATAGGCACATAGAAAAGGGGGGTATTTAACAATTTATTGTTTTCCATTATTCTTTCTGTCTGTTCATTCACACTAGTAAATGTACTCCTTTCGTAGGATATATTCCCACCAAAATTCTATTTCAAGATGTTCACTATGAATTAAATATAATGCAAAGATACTCCTGCCCACCATTCCAAGGAGTATCTGGTGTGTCACTATGGCTCAAATATCCTGAAATCCCAAAAGTTACTATTTCACTTAAAATGTTATTTTGCATAGTCCTTAGTTCAGTTTTTGTTTTTTTTTCCCCGGACAGTTTCCAAGAGATAAATCCTAAGTTGAACACACTCTAGGATTTGACTTCAAATATATAGCTACCTCTTCTTCAGCCCCTTCTCCACCAGCTGGGACTCACTTTCATCTCCTAAGTAGAGGGCATTCCTTCTCCCCCACCTCACCTCATTTTCTGAATGTTCTCTGTGTTCCACTAGAAAAACCTTTTTTAAAATAATTGTATACATTTAATAAATTTTACATATCATTTAAACAAATGCTTTTCTAAAGCTATATATATATATATACACACACACACACACACACTCACTCACACACACCCATATATATATAGCATACATATATATTTTTAAGAAAAAGTTTCCTCAAGGATCACAGAGAATATTATAAATATATATTTATATTTCAACCTGAAACAACCCATTACCAATTTAAAAGTTGTCTTCCTCATTTCTTTGGGTAGAGAAAGTCCTGTCATTTAAAAGAGTATTTTCGGTACTGAATAAAAATATAAACATATTCAAGAACTGAAAATATGCAAATTCAAAAGCCCAGCAATCCCACTCCTAAATAATTACTCAATGTAAGTTCATGAATAAGTTTACCAAAGCACATATGCTAGGATATTTGTTGTAGCACTATTTATGCTTATCAAAATTGGAAACTAGTCATATATACCCATTGATAGTAGAATGAACACATAAATTGTGTTTTATGTACACAGTGGAATGCTGTACAGCAATGGGAAGGAAGAAAAGACAACTGCATATTCGTAAGATGGTATTAGAGTTACTACTTGGGTCAGTACTTGGGGAAAGTAAAGGGAGGAAGCAGGATTGGACAGAAAGAGAAACCAAGCTTTGAAAAAGTCCCAACAGATTCAAAGAGTTTTGAAAACCAGACGGCCTGTCAGAGGTTTCTTGATTTTAAGCAAGAGGGATGATTCTATGTACCCCTAAATTCATCTGTCATTACATGTTGGCCACTCTGGAGAGATGGCTTTCTTCAGTTGAACCAATTTCAGAAGACAGCTGACAGCTGAGGGCTGGCAACACTCCTAGCATCTGGGTGTGGGTGGTACATCACAATAGTCAATATACTCATACAATAACATGAATGAATCTCACAAATATAATCCTGAATGAAAGAGTAAGGTGCAGATGAGAAAGGGGTATATAATTTGATTTATATGAAATACATAAACAGGAAAATTGTCATATAGTGCTAGAATTCAAGATAATGGTTACTGTTGAAGGTTAGTGGACAGAAGGAATTATTTTTAATGTTCCCTTTCTTGGTCTGGTGCTAAGTATATGGGTATCTTCAGTCAGTATGTGAGACTATTTGAGCTGTATACTTAGGATTAGTGAACTTTTTCATGTATATTGGCCAGGGAAAAAGTGGGGAAACTTCCATTAGGAAGGCAGGAAAGTGTGCCTTTTTAAATCTATCTACTAATCTATCAATCTATCTATCTATTATCTATTGTCTATAATGGGCATGTGTGTGCATTGGGGGTGGGAAGTATAGGATGTTTTTTATTTCTGCTTTTCACTGACATATTTTTTAAAACTAAAGTTTGCAACACTTTCTGCACTTTCTGCATTTTCCAATCTTAGAGGCAGCCAAACCAGGATTTTCTGCCCTGAATATTGTTTTTTTAGTCCAAAGTAGGTCAATATAACAACTGAGAAAAATTATGTAGGATTAGAAAAAGTTCTGGTTCACATTGAAAAGATCATCTCCAAAACTCTGAAAGACATTTTTCATTTACGTCCTATCTGGGAATGAATATGTAAAAGAGAGACTTCTGGATGTTAGAGGCATAAATATTTCATATTCACTTTCATGGATTCAGGAAATCATAATGTACCTGCCTAAATTTATACATATACACACACAAACATACATTATATAGTCTGTATGTACACTAGAGAAACAAAGAATACGATTTAGTTTCTGTGCTTGAATAGCTCTTACTCCGAAAGGAGAGACAGATAAATAAAGAGATAATGATCATATCACAGAGAATCTTAATCTCAAGTTCACTGACCCTTAAGTGGAAAAGGGGTTGCAGCTGACATCTGTGTTTATATCAAAATATCATAGTAGCTTTCCAAAAGGTCATGCCATAGTGCAAGCACATCATCTATCTAGGGCATAAATACTTCGCCTTGTCTTTTTACCCTTTCAACTAGAACACACACACACACACACACACACACACACATACATATCAGTGTAATTAATTTGGGGGGGGGGAAATTGGTTCAAATAGCAGAACATTGTTATATATAACTCACAGTAGGCCTACATGTTAACTTATAATATTAGGATTTTTTTTCTCTGTAGTTGGCCTACTTCTAAAATCCTTGCCCCAGCTACCAGTCATACATCTCATCTATCTAAATCCTATTTATATTTCACTAATTAGTCAACTTTAACAAGCGCAAAGGCTGCTTACTAGCAATCTTCTTACCAGTATCTGTGTTTAATATTGTTAAGGCTCAAGAAAATCGTACTTAACCCATATTTCCCAAATGCTTCTCTACTCAATATTCTATCCATGCACAACCAATTGATCAGTGTTGACTCATAACATGGCCAATCCCATCTTCTGGAATTGAGTATGGATTATTTGAGAATGAATTATAAGTGGATTGTCAAATAGACATCTTCTTTCCATAGTAGAAATGTTAATAGCATAATATTTGAGCCCACGAAGTTTGGGAGGATTTTTATTTTAGAGAAATATAGTTTGCAAACTAAGCATACTTTTCCATTTTCCAAAACTCCACTATGTGTCAGCTCCTGGAGAGATGAAGGTGAATAAGGGCATGCCTGTGACCTTGAAGAACTCACATTCTCACAAGTGAGACAAATACACAAATAATTGTGAGATGATGACATGGGTACTAGGGTATTGGTAGGTATGCAGTGCTGTGCACTGATGATGGGCAACTAACCTTGTCAAAGGGGAAAGATTTTATAGAAATTTTAGGGGGTACCTTACCAAAGTGTCCCCTATACTGTCTTGAAAGACATTTGGGTTAGGAAAGAGAAAAAAAAAGAGAGAAGGGAGTCTAGGTTGGGCTTGAAGGCAAAAGGGGAGTAAGGCCAGTCACAAATTCAGAAAAACCTGAATGCAAAAGACTTGTTTGAGCCCATGGATTTATATTCAATGTAAGGCATAAGAAAAGTCACTCTACATAAAGCTCTGATTCCATGTCAAAATTGTATTCCAACTTCCTTCTCTTGGACAAATTGTGTTTTTTCCAGTTGCTGAAAAATTACATTCTGTAGCTTTCTTTCTCCAGTATTGACAAATGGTTAAATGGAAAGGGAGGTCAAAAAAGAAAATCAATGCGATTTTACACAGTCCTCATTAACCATGTCAACCATGTCTTCTCTGTGCATACTCAAGCTGGTTTCCTTGCTCTGAGTAAGGTTTTTAAAAGGTTGCTTGCTGACTCAACTGTCAGCTCGGGGAGAGAAAAATTAGTTTTCAAAAATCTATCTACAGTACAAAAAAAAAAAAAAGTAAAGTAAAACCTCGTGTACCACATCTATGTTTCTATTTTTAATTATCATTATTAATGGTAAGCCAAGCAGGAAACATTGATTGCTCATTTCCATTTAACGTAAAAAACTGTCCAGATTTGCAGCTGGAAGGGTCTTTAGGGATTATCCATGTCAAACATTGTTTCTTCCTTTATTTTGTAAAAATGGAAATTGGTGCACAGAGAAGTCAAGTGGCTTGCCCAAGGTGACAAATTAAGCTAATGGCTGCACCCGAGCTTTGTCCCAGTAGAATGTGCTCAAAAGCCCAGACATTTGAATCTGCAGAGCAAGGGAGGATAGCAGAGCAAGGGAGGATTATTGTGAATTATAGAAGAATCTGCAGAGCAAGGGAGGATTATTGTGAATTATAATTCGTTATTCTTTTAGAAAGAAAGCTTTCTTATTTTAGATAAAGTATTTGTATGACTGTATCATTTTATCTAATTATTTGTGTCTATCTCTATGTCTGGGAGTGTGTTGGGGTTGGAATATCTACTCTTTATTCTTTAAAATCAGCATCCTCCAACCTGTTGTTCTCAGCACTGGCTACACAGTAGAATCACAGGGAGAACGTTAAAAAAAAAAAAAAAATCAATGTCCAGGCTCCACTCCTTTGAGATTCTAATTTAATCGGTCTGGGATGGGATCCTACCATCTATTAATATATATTTAAAGTTCCTTAGGTGATTCTAATGCTAAGTCAGGATGGAGAACAACTGCTCTGACCCAGCATCATAATCAGGATTCAGTTATTCAAAAGCCTGCTCATATTTATGAGCTATCTATACTGCTAATTATTTATTAGGTTCCCCACATTGCATAATATTTAACTTAAGTACATTCATTTTAAAAATAAATCTGATACCATTATGTTAAATAACAATTAACACTTGTTATAAAAATGGAATAAATATGAGATAACCAAGAAAATGTTATTAAATATGAGCTACATACCATTGCTTGTCTGAGATTTTTGAGCCTGAAGCCTGTTTCTTTGCAAATTTTTAAATTAGTACCTATTAGGAAAACGTTAAAGGCAGTCACATAACATTATCTTTGATATAAATGGGTGGGCTGATAGGTAAGTATAGAGGGACACTTTTCTAAAAATGTCTGGCCTTTTACAATCGAAAATAATCTCACTTAATGCCAGTGGTAAATGACCTTGGGAATCCATGCTTCAACCCACAGGAGGAAGCAGAAAGGATTTATCTTCATTTCTAAATCTACAAGCAGATCAGGGCATGAACCTCTGTCTTGGAAATGGACTTTCCTTTTGTTTTCAGGTGGCTTTGGGCCACACTTCATTGCCTAAATGTGCCTCCTCCACGTTTAATTCTCTGGGGAGGTTGCTTCCTCTTTTATGAGGAAACCAGGACAAAATGGAACTTGGCATATCCATTCTCCTTACTTCCTTATTTCTCCACAATTCCCCAAACAGCCAACTAAACTAGTCAAGTATATGCAAATTGCTCTGCAGTTGGGTTTGAAGAATTCTAGGAAGTGTTGGGACATAGGAAATGAGAAGTCAAATTTCCAGCTAAGGTGGCTATACTCTGCAGTCTCATAACTGAAGACGTAATAAAATAGGTCTGGAATGAGAAGATGCCTTGGAGGTATGTCTTTACGGACAAAGGGATCCCAGTGAATAGTCACCAAATCTTGAAGTGGGAAACGGTGAAGACTTGGCTTAGGTATGTGGAGGTTTTAACGGGAAAGACAGTGTCAGCTGCTACACAGAGGGGTGTGCCACATACATACACATCACAGATACACTCTAAAGCTTTTAGAAGATGCATAAATAATGAAAATTTGTACCCGGAAAGCCCTAACAACCCCTCTCAAGGAAAAATGACCAGACTTGCCTCTTTGTGGCTGTAGCATTCAGTTTATAAGATTAACCATTTCCATACTGTCTCAGGCTTTACTTTCCTTTTTCTCTGTGTTGTTTTAACTTTTCTCACTTTCTTCTGTTTTCACTTTCTCGGTTTTCAATATTCCATGCCTGTCTCCCTCATCTACAAGCAAATAATAAACCCATGAAACATCTTCTTATATTTGAAAAGACACATGTATACCCTCACCTCAAAAGCCTCTCCTTCTCCTCAACCTCTACTTTCTAAGAAAAGATCAGACTCCTTAAATCCTTTCCTCTTCACTCCCCTGGGAGCAGATCTGTACCGTGAATTCTGCTCAGAGGGTCTGCAGGTTTGCCTGCATATACAGGACTAATGTTCTCTCAGATGGCAGGAAGCAAGATGGACAAGGAGCAGACAGCGTCAGGTCCCACTCATAATGGTGTGTATGTGACCTTATAGCTACGTTCCCTTTTTAAACTTCCCACCACGAGGAACTGCAGGCCTGCCAGTTCCTCTACTGAAATTCATTTAAGTAAACATACTTCACAAGGACACATAGGCTGAACTAATTTTAGCAAAGGGGACTATCTCACAGTTAGTCAGGTACTTGCCTGCTCCTTGAAGCCATGATTCTCAACCTTAGCTACTCATCATAATCACCTGAAAAAAACAATACTAATAATTTAGCTCTGCTAGTGATATACAGTATTAAATCTGCAAAATTATGATGAAGCTTAACATGATATATTTTTTAAACTATCCTGTTATTTAAATGTGTAACAAATTTTATACCTATTGTACTTTGGAATTAGTGTGCTTCCATTATTATTTAGAGAAGATTTTGTTTCCCTTCATTTTCCATTTTAGTATTTGAGAGCAATGTATTGATTACCCTTTAATCGGCCTTTTATATTCTTATAGATTCTCAAGGAAGGGCTACAGGCATAATATATGAATACATGTATACATATACATATATATGTATATATATATTTTTTAAGATCCAACAGTCTTCTCTGTTGTTAAAATTCTATGATCTTAAGTGATGTGCCTCTCCAAATTGAATTTATATTCTTTCCTCCTTACCTCTTGAGTTTCAAAAATTTCATTCCATCTTATTTTGTGGAAGAAGCAAGGCTCCATATAGTTTGAAAGACTTTGTCCGTGCTGTCCCAAAGCCCTGAACAGTCACACAATCCCATTCCCCTGTTCCCACCAACTCTCTTTCTCTCTTTGAATGTCCATAGCCATTCTCCAAGTCTCAATTTATATATTACCTTCTCAATAAGCCACCAGGCTCCCCAATTTTATCTATAACAAAATTAGAATACTAGCTTAATATGAGTAACAGTAATGTCTCTCTCAGTATCATAAGAAATACTAGCACAGAAAATATTTTTAATAAATATTTTAGGAAAAGCAGGAAGACAGAAAAACAGATGGAAAGACAGAAAGACAGACAAAAAGCAAGAAAGAGAGAGAGAAGGAAGAAAGGAAGGAATGAAGGAAGGAGAAAGAGGGATGGAGGGAGGAAAAGAAAGAAGAAAGGAAAGCAAGCAAGCATATCAGTGGAATAAAGCACCCTACCCCAAAACAGGAAATTCAGAATTTCTTCTTAATACACATTATTAAAAAAAAAACTCAAAATAACACTTTATTCCCACAAAGTCATCTGTCCTGAGAATAGAATATGTTTTTGGGAGACAATCTTATGTCTATATAAATATCTGTATTTTCACACCATTTTAATATTGCAGATAGACTTTTATTTATACCTATAGTAGACTTAAAAATGGTTGTGAATGGTGTCTAAACAGTTTTTACATTGATTTGGTCCTTTATTCATGGTGGCTACTTCACTATAACTCTTGTTATTATTTCTCTTTTCATTCACCCATCCATTATATAAATATATATGTACATATATATCTATATACACACTTCACTATGTGCCATTCATGTTTAACAGATATTTTGATAACTTTAGCTGATAGTAGCACAATTTGTTAGCAAATTTGTGGAGAATAAGAACAGAGAGCAGAAGCGTTTAGATTCCATTGGGGCTCAATGAAGGTGGTAGTATGTATGCGTGGCTAAAACACAGGCAAAGGCAAGCTATTTATGGAAAATTTGGTATATTGCATGGCTCAAATAAAAAAGAGAATTTTGATCTTTATACTGATTCATATGCTGCCCAATGTATCACCACTGACAAGTTACTGTAGATGAATGAAAAATTACTTACTGGTTTGCAGTGGAGTAATGTCTATAGTGTATAAAATTTTAAACTAAAATGAGAGTATTCTCACCAGTCTAAACAGAAACCACTTTCAAGTATTTGTATGTTGGAAGGGAGATGGATGGAGATTGTCTTGTAAGGACCTGGCTCTGCTAAGGGATGCACGGCTATTAAATATAGCGCTGCAATTATGTGAAAACATTTTCACTTGGAGAAAGTGCAGGTTTGCGGCGTACAGAAAAGCGGCTCTATTTCTTGTTTCTTCTAAAGAAATTGCACCACTAAAGCTCTTTCCTCTTTCCCCTTGGTGTCTGCCTCTGAAATCTCCTTATCCTCCTTTGATAGACAGACACAAATTGAATTACCAAACAAAAAAAAAAGGTTTTTTTTTAAACCTAGGCACCAATAACCTGTATCATCAAACACTGTCTTGCCACTGCCATCTTGTGGGCAGGATGCTATCATGCAGTTCTTCTTCTGGCCAAATTAAGGACACAAAACTGAGTCTTCCCAGGAGTCAGACTTAGATACCGTGAACCAATAGACACTCAAAAGAAACTATGGAGGCCTCTGCTGTGGGCCTTCTGCTGAGCAACATCACCTGATTTAAAAAAAAAAAATATATATATATATATATATATATAATTTTCATAGATTAAACAGGCATTTATTGTAGATTACCAAATAGAACATATAGGAAGTCCCCATATATAGTACAGTCATATAATATGATAATAGGAGGTGATATAGTATCATAGATTATTTTAAAAATTATAGGAGGCCTAAATACTGCTTTTGGTTTGATAGGGGTAATAAGATTATCGGCGGCTGTTATTTTTCACACTTATAACTACCTCACCACCTTTCACTAGCCTCATCGCAACTCTTATATCTTCTCATCCTATCCCTTTATCCACCTACATACACATTAAGCAATTTAGACTTAACCGTCAATATCTTGCCTAGGGGAAAAATAAAATCTTGATTTCCTTTTGCCCACTCAAGGACATACATTCTTGGTCCAGAAATTGTAAATATTCCATATAGCCTTAACTACAATCCTGAGACGGGCCTACTCATCACACACATTATGTTTTAGGACAAGGTTTCTCAATAGTGCCACTATTGACATTTTGAGCAAGATAAGTCTTTGCAGTGGTGGCGGTGGTGGTGATGGGGGGCTGGCCTTTGCACTATGGATGTTTGGCAGTGTCTCTAGCCTCTACCCACTAGATGCCAATAGCATGCCCAGTCTTGTCCCAGTGAGACAACCAAACAATGTCACCAAGCTTCACCATATGCCTTGGGCGAGGGAGCAGTGGGGAGGTGAATCATTACTGCTTGACAACCATTGCTCTTAAGAACTGAACTTCTAACTCTTTTTGTAATATATCTTTTTCTATCTCTCATCTTCCCAAATTCCTTTTGCCTTTTTACTCATATCTTTCTCTCATATTAAATACAGAAATACTTCAAATTCTTGATGATCCATAAATGCCCATAATTCTTTAGTAGTAGTTTAATCCTTTGATTTTATATTCTTGGCATATTTTCATCACCCTTATTACACAACAGCTTTTGTGCGACATGAGAAAATGCTTCCTCTTTCCTTCTCTTCTATTAAAAGCAGCATTTCCCAAAATGTGTTCCATGGAAGACTCACACTAGCTGTTTGACATTTGTACATTTGGTGTGTGCACACGTGTGATCATGTGTATATGTAAATATTTTCATATTCAGAGTTGGAGGAGTGGCAAACTGTATCCCCAATATGGACTTTCATATGAACATTAGCATATCAAAAGCTGTAGAAGACCCTTTAAGTAATATAAGTGTTTAACTTTTTTCTCTCTCAAATATTTTTGAGTGTATCAATGAATAAATAAATTGATCAGAAAGCTTTGTTATGTCAAGAGGTATTTTCATTCGATGTTCCTCCTCTTGACTTTCGAAAGGTCATCAAAGCCTATTCATTGAGGCTGACGTTGATTTCTGTGTTGAGAGCAATGTGCTGCTGAAGAGGAATAGTCCCATTGACACTGGTCATTTATAGGGCACAGCTAGTTTTGAACTGTGACTGTAGTGTGCAAGTGGGATTCAGCAGTCAGAAATGAAGTGGGGAATGAGAACAGATGGTATATGAAATGACAGAGGGCACCTGACATTGTCCACAGTGTGAAAAAGAAGAAAAGTCCGTTTTGTGCTGGCAAAAGGACTGGGATCAGTGTACGGATAACTTGATAATTAAAACGCTGGCTAAGTATGGGTAAATATTGGGAAAACACTTTACTTTCCTAGAAGAGTTTCATCATCTCTACCATGAAGAGTTTGCAATGGTTTATTCTTCAGCTTTTCTGAGCTTTTCTATTGTTCGACAGTTAATTGGATGTTGGGAAGACTGAGATGGGGGTGTAGTTTGTCCGAGTAATTCTGTGCTTCATCTCGATTGTGTTCTCAGGTTTTCAGTCTTCATGAAGCACTGCTTGGGTATATGTTGTGCTTGCAGGCTATAACTACTTAAATGAAATAAAGGGCTCTTCGTGGGCAGATATTAGAGAAAGGGGTTGTGGATGGAGGGAATCACAAGGGATGTGGTATTTGTAGGTGCTGGAGGAATTCTGAAATGAAAAGGAAATACCAGGGAAACTTGGAAAGCAGCAACTTTATCTTTTGTGACTTCCATCTCTCCAAGATAAGCAACCTCTATTTCTTATGAAAACTTGTTCTGAAAAAAGATACGTTTAGCTAATAATATTAAAGTAGAAGTTACTGGTGCTAGCTTAAAGTGAGACTTCTTAAGTTAAATTAAGGCTAACATTTTTAAGCTGCCAGGGAAAACCACTCCTGTTAGATTTTCAAAAGAAATAGGAAAAAATATTTCTTTGAGGTAGGAGTATTCTACACTACCTGGTTAGATCAGGGTTTATAACACAGGAAGGAAATGTTTCTGTATTCTGTGTTTGCTTAAGATCCAACCCTTGTTTCTATTTCCACCCTGGGATTTTGAAAATAGGACACAATACATCTATGGTGTCACATGCAATTATTACCCTGGTGAATTGCTAATGAGGCAACTCCAGCTCCAAAGAGGCATTTTAAATAAAACTCAAGAATACATCACATCTTCACAAATTGCTTTTATAAATTAATAAATACATACATATGTATACAAAAGTTAAAATGTATTCTGCAAACAAGCGCTGAGCAGCCACCGTGGGCAAACTAGGATAGGCACTAAGGATGAGAAAAGCAAGAAGTCTCATGGTCTTGGTGGTCACAGAGCTCATTAGAGCAGGAATAGATACAGGATGTCGCACTGTAATATTGAAGTAAGGAGAAAACAAGTTCTGTTTAGAGGGACAGGCATAAAGAGGAGAGGTAGGGTCAGAAGTGTGAGTGATCAATTCCCATAGAGGGGCAAAGCTAGTATTTGAAGGAGTACCAATATTTTCCTAGGCAAAAGATGAAAAAAAGGATATCTCAGATAAAAGCAATAGTTGAAACAAAAGTAGGCAGGTGGAAAAGAAGATAGGGGAAAAGGAGATCCCTTCTGTGAGACCACAGGATGACAGAGGTTATTTCATAGAAAGTGAGGCTAAAGAGTAAGTGTTGACCTTAAAATTATTTGAAGAAATGTTTACAAGTTTAGTTAAAGGGTGGTCCACAGACTTTTGTAACTGAATATAAACAGAGATCCCTAACGGAACCAGTTATAAAATAAGAAAAAGAGGAAATCACACAAGATTATATCTTAAAAGTTTTTAATGATGAGAATCCCTTTGAATCACATCTCATTTCACAGGTACATCAGATTAGGTGAGCAGGTAAGACTCTGAGCAGGGCTCTAGAAAAACTCTAGGCAAAACTCTAGAACAGTGCTCTCTAATAGAAATATAAAGCAAGACAATAATTTGAGTCATATATATAATTTTAATTTTTTTAATATTAGCTACATTAAGAATTATAAAGGAAGAGGGAAATTAATTTAACAGTATAATTTACTCAATAAAAGGTATCTAAAACTACATTTCTACATTAAATCAATATAAAATTATTAATGGGATATTTTATATTATTTTTTTCAAGTTAAATTACTGAAATCCAGTGTGTATTTTATGCTAATAACATGTCTAGATTTGAACTGGTCACATTTCAAGTATTCGTTTACCACATGTGGCCGCTGACGACCATATTGGACAGTCCAATTCTAGACTAATGATTCTCAAAGTCAGATCAAAAGCACCATCATCATCTGAGAATTTGTTAGGAGTGAAAATTCTTGGGTCACAATTCTGAATTAGAAATAATTGATGGGGGGCAATGAGGTCCAGCAATTTCACTTTAAACATGCCCTCCTGGACATCCCAATGCACACTAAATTTTAAGACACGTGGCTATAGATCTTATGATACAAAGTATGGCTGTGGACCATCGATATTATAATAGCATCACTTGGGAGCTTATGGCAAATGCACAATTTCAGAACCTGGACAGACTAAATCAGAATGTGCATTTACCAAGAAGTCCAGGTGAATTATATGAATAAAAAGCCTTAGGTTAGGAGTTCCCAAATCATAAGGCACATTTCTATAACCTGGGACGATTTTAGAAATATAAAAATTTTTAATATAATCAATTTATATGTATATTCGTTTGTTGAGGATATAATTTATTATGTTTAATATGTTGGATATAGTGATTCTAAAAGAAAGAATGTTTAGATTGTAAACATTTCTAAAAATATTAAAAACGATATGGCAAAGACTATAATTATTATCTACCCAGTAAATTCAGCCAAATTAGCATATAAGATTAAAACTATTATGAAATTGATAACAGATATATTGGTGATTTTCTTAAAACTTATTTCATTAGAGAAAAGGTTTTTAGGTTCTGGCAACTGTAGCCATGGTGTGTTCATTGTAACAGGCACCAGATGCTTCTCCTTTACTTCTCGTAGTCATTTCCTTTCTTTTGAGATTGTCTATCCATCAATATTTTCAGACTCAATCACCTTGGACCAGGCCCATCAAAGGCTCTGTTGGCAATGTCACTGGGACCATTTGCAACCTAATTAATCTATCTTTGTGGTGCCTCAAAACAGCACACACACCGCCTTAATTGCTACAACCTCACACCCACTGGGGACCACAAACAGAGAATAAGCAGACTCTGATGCACCCTGCAACTCCTGTATTAGCATCATTTACTGCAAGATTAATGAGAGAAGCTGAGAAAGCCAGAAGTGTGGAACAAAACCATAGGTTTGGGCTTTGCAAAACTTCCCATGCCACTTAAATAGAATAACTACTTAACTATTAATTTAAGCATCTTTGGTATAATAGTATGGCTTTTTATAAAACTTACACGCTTTAGATACATGACTTACTGCCAATGAACTTCACAAAACTTTAAACCTGATATTAATATTGTTTTTTAAAAAACTCTCAAAATTGAAAGAAATCATTCTTTAAATGTTTAAAAATTTTTAATATAAAGTAATCAATTTATATGTATATTCATTTTGTTGAGGATAGAATTTATTATGTTTAATATGTTGGATGTAGTGATTCTAAAAGAAAGAATATTTAGATTGTAAACATTTCTAAAAATAACTTATTAAAAAATGATACGGCAAAGAGTATAATTATTCTCTACCCAGTAAATTCAGCCAGAAAACAAAAAGAAATAAATACCAACAGCAACAAAAATGCAAATAATAAGAAAAATATTTGAATGTTTGACTTTGAATTCAAGTTCCTTGAAATTGAAGTGTTGCCATGTTAACATTTTAGTAGTCTTGTTAAGATGTATATATGAAATGTTGTATATCCAGAAAACAATATATTATAAATATATATTTCAGTTATTCCAAGTGTCAAAAAAGAGATATTTGTATCACATAAGGTGTACTAACTCATTCTTTAAAATGAAATAGCCCCTGATTGTACTATGATTCAATTTTATTTGCCAAAACTCCATTTAATTTTTTAAATGTATATATATTTACATTTTTTTTTTATTCTATGTTATACACACAGATAGAATAAATTTCAGTTCACATGTAGATTGTGGTTTCCTGATGGAGTGGAAAGAACAGGGCATCTGATGTTTGGAGTCATAGGTTTGAGCCTATAATTCATCTTCACTGGGGTTCAGCTCCCTCAGGAGTAGGGTAGAGAAAAGGAGGAATCTTGGCTTACCTCAATCCCAATGTCTTCCTAAGAATCATATGGAGAATGGATGCCAATGTAATTTAAAATCACGGGGCCATTTATTTTTAAAACCAAGTGGTCATTTATTTTTAAAATCACTTGTTCTTTCAAATGTACACAGAAACAGCTTAGTGCGCATCTATTACCAAAAGCAAAAGATAACATGGGTCAAATGATCCTAATATATATAAATAAGCTAAGATGGTTCTAGTGGTAAATTTCAAGATAGTTACTATGTTTTCATTCTACAGTCATGATTATGTGATATCTGTCAATCTCTCTATGTCTATGGATCAATATCTCTATAGCTAGATAGATATCTCTCTGAGCGTTAAATAAAGTGAGTTTTCAGCTCTCAAATGGTATGAGCATTGCAGCAAGTAATCAAATGCAATGGAGTGTGGAAACCTTGGTGATAGAAGAGAAAGGTGGATTAGAAGCCAAACTAGTAGTATTATGTTATTTGACATATATGTGTGTGTGTACACATACCCACAAACACACACATACACACACATACAATTAGTGGTGAACCAATTAAGTATGGTGCTGGGTTTCATGGAGCTTACATATCATTGGGTAAGAACAGAAAACAAATCATTTAACTTTAAGTGCTCTAAAACATGTAAGACAACAAGGGTAAAGTTCTCTAAATTTCAGTGATTTTAAAAGGGAAGAGTATGCTTCCATAGGTGGAATAGTAATAATAATGTATTTTGGGAAATTGATGCTATTTTGATTAGGTAAGGGGTTTGATGTGTCCAGCATGAAGAGCATATAAGAAGAGTAAGACTGGACAGCCAGTTTAATGCAATGATGCAAAGATGATAGTAATCAGTGTCCAGGTTAGTATTCACACTGTGGTCAAAAGAAGCCATTACGTGATTTCATGCAGTGCCATACCAAGTTCATGTTTTGTACGATCATTTTTACCAGCCATGTGCAGAATGATTCAGGGTAATTAAGACAGGGGGTACAAGACCCTTAGGTGACTATTGCGGTAGTTTGGCTAAGAAAGATGGCTTCTAAAACCGATCTTATATAGTGGGATAGAGAGTGGCAGAAATGGAAAGTAGCATTATTCAGATCATTTAAATCATGGATATAGGGTAAGAGAGAGAGAGAGAAACTATTAAAGATAACATCTCTACCCCACTGCTAAAAGAGAATAACTGAAAATTGCATGTGATTACACATGCTCATTTGATTTGGTGATACCCCAACATAAAATTCTTGCTAAACAAAGACATTCTCTTTGAATTACAGCACCTATTCCCAAAAAGCCTTGTGCAAAACTATATTCTCATGCAGGCTGAGGGAGGTGATTTCCCATCTTAGGACTATAAAATTCAAGACATTTTTCATTGAAATTACTGGCCTTTGCCATAAAATGTTTTAGGAAATAATCAGTACTTTAAAGAGTTTGGGTTTTTTTGGTTTATTTGTTTTGTTTTGTTTTGTTTTGTTTTGTTTTTTGGTTTGGGTTTTGGTTTTGATTTTTAGCACAGCGTCCTCTAGACACCAGCACAAAAATTATAGGTCCCACATAATGTGGGTGTTCTGACAGTGCAGTCAAGTTAGATTAATTGTAATAAACAAAAATTGTCACTAAAGTTCTCAGTTTATACCATCTAGTACTGTGTGAATACGTTTTATTTCCTAACATTATGAAACAGCCAAGAGTATAATAAATTACTTACCTAAGCCCTTTGAGGATTTCTGCATAATTTACCAAAACAAATTGATTTTAGCGGAAAAGCTGCTAATTTACATGGGTAGGAAGTGTTTTCCTTGGTGTGATGAATTTAATTTCAATTTCCCTGTTTGCATGAATTCACTCCAGTAATTCATCACTGTTAGATTAAACTACAACTATGTTTTACTTGAGTAGGCCCTAACATTCAATATATATGAATGAAAATAAATTGCCCTCAAAGTGTGGCTATGTTTTATATACAGTACATGATTGTTAAGATAGCCTTTTAATAGAATAAGTAAATTTTAAAACAGAAAAACAATAACATGCATAAATTTAAAATATGAGCAAAGTAGTTTATAACATTATTCAATTAGATTTTAGGATTTCTTAATTTTTTTATATTTTTATCTTTTTTAAAAGAAAGAGACACACATTTATAAGGTGTTGAATATGTAGCAGTTTATGCCCTAGGTAATTTAACATTTGTCATATTATTTTCCCTTTTGACATGTCTACTCCTATGGATTTGCTAAATAAATAAATGAAATAAAAAATGTTAGTAGCTTAAAACAACTAACATTTATTATCTCACACAGTTTTCGAGGGTCAGAATCAGGGAGTGACCTTGTGTAAGGTCTCTCACAAGGTCACAGTTAAGCTGTTGGCTAGAGCTGCAGTCATCTTGGGGTTTGGCGGAAGCTGGATAATTAACTGCTAAGCTCACTCATGTGGTTGTTGGCAGGCTTCAATTTCTTGCTGACTTTTGGCTGTAGACCTCTGTTCCTTGCCATGTGAACCTCTCCACATGCAGCCTAAGTGTCCTCATAACATGGCAATTTGCTCTGCCCACAATGAGTGATCCAAGAAAGAGACAACTAGCTAGCAAGAAAACATCTAAGACAGAAACTGTAGTCTTTTGGAACCTCATCTCAAAAGTGACATACTATCACTTCTGCTGTATGCTACTGGCGACACAGTCCAACATCTGTACAATGTGAGAGGAAACTAGACAGAGGTTTGAACACTGGGAGGCAGACATCATCTTGAAGGCTGCCTACTACAAGTACCGAGTCTATACATTTCTTCAGCAAAACTAAAATGTCACAGATAATATTAAAAAGTCTATGAGCAGAAAGAAATTCTAAAACTTCCAGTGTCTTCAGTGATTTGGAAATAAAGTAGCTCTCTCAACATGTAATCTGGACAATTAACTTAATGTCATAATCGGAATGTGTCATAATACATAATGTTAACTGGGGGACAAAGTCCTTTGATCCAAAAAGATCTAAGCTTTCCAGAGGCAATATTTGAAACTCTTCATAAAATTTGGTCTGTCTCGATCAATTTGATAAGCAGAGCACATTTTACATAATTTTGGTGGTAATAAGACTTAGCTGTTGGGCCAGCTCCACCAGCATGTCCGTGAAGAATGCTTTCGACTTCAGCACTCTGGATTTCAGTGAACATAAAAGTTGATTACACTGCCATAAATACACTGAAGTTTGGAGTGCAGCAATAAATTGATGTCCATTTCTGCTTTTCTACAATTCTCTTGAACTTTCCCCAGTGCTTACATTTTCATAAGATGCCCATCCTGTATGTTCTAGCTGCAGAGGTTAATTCCAGATTCACTGTTGCTATCAGAAAGGCAGTAGAGTGCCAACCACAAGTTTATTTTATTAGGAAAGTGAAAGCTGTCTTAATGCCACAACTGACTTCCAGTCCCCTCCCCCCCCCCTTTTTTTTTGCGAAGATTCACAACAGCAACAAAAGTAATAATTATGGCTTATAAGTTTATGGCACTCACTATATGCCAGGTATTTTTATAAGCACTTTACATATAATAATTCATTTAAGTATCTACCACACTGTAACCATATGAGGTAGATACTCACATTATCTCTATTCAGCAGAAGGAACTGAGATACAGTAAAGTCATTCCATGCCCAAAGTCACACAGCTAGAAAGTGGAAGAGATAGGATTTAAACTCAAGGATTTATCTCCAGAATCCACACTGGTAACCATAACACTAGGGAAATATGTCCCCAGTCACCTCTGGCTGCAGACAAGGTGGGGCCATGTGTATGAAACTTCTCTAGCCTTTTAAGTGGAGGTAGGCACTGGATATGAGGATTGGAGAATGGAAGTTAGGTCTGCTCAACAATATTGTCTGTCATAGTGTATCACCTGCCACATTTCTATTAACCCTGCTTAAGATTAGCTTTCTCCATATGTAAAATGGTGGAAAAATTCATCCTTTACATATTGGAGGTTACACAATTATTGCTTATTTTTAGGTCAACTGGGAACTGCAAATTCTTTTTGTTAATTGTAATAATAGATACAAATTTTTCTAACATACTATTCTGATAAGAAGATATAGTACAAATGGTAAGTGAGAAATGATTATAATTCCTTAATTACAACTTATAATTGTATCATATTTTTAATTTTAAGTCCAATAAAAATGGTTTTTGGTCTGCCTTCAATTTCTCTGGGAATGTCTCTTCTCTTTAGTGTCAAACATTGTGGTGTCCACTTGATAGTGACTAGACTGGTGAACCATAAAGACTGCTTTCCCTGCGGAAGCCTATTATCTCATGTGTCACTAGCGGTCCAACCACTTGCTTGCTGAGCTCTCATTATAACTGATAGACTAGACATACTCTGGTTTTCACAACAAGCATAGTATCTTCCCTGCCTATTAAGGACTTCTTGGGAAACATCTTCAATATCCTTCAAACGTTGAATGAATGGCTTTGGATCTTATTAATTACTAGAGCAAGAGAGAAATGATGGATGTCTGTGTTAACAACATGAACCAACTTATTAGAAGCTGCAGTTATACATGGTGCTCACTGATCCATATTGTCCCTGTTAATGTTCATACCCTGAGAGTGAACAGAGGGCTTTACTTTCACGGAGCTGACATTATTAGGGCTGAGGTGTGATTAAATACTCAATGGGACATACCCAGAACACAGAAACAGTAACACACAATGTTGCCTTACCAATTATTATACCCATTCATATGTATTGTGGCATAAGGACAAATTCATAGTGGCCTTCATGTAATTGAAAGACATTCCGTGAGCTCTGACTTTATGTAGAACACTGCATTGCAAGAAGATGTAAAACACATTTCTAACTCTACCAAAACTGATAATTGAAGAGTTTGCTAAATATTTACTGGGCAATTGATTGAGAATGAGACTAAACAGATGCAAAGTTCTCTGGTATCCATTCAGTCAGAAATTTATGGGGTACCCCTTTCCCCAGCCCTGGCTACTCAGAGTACAATAAAAAATGTAGCCCCTGTCCGAGAGGAGTGTTCGGAATCTAATAGGGAGACAAACACATACACATTTAATATTGCCTGAAATGTGTGATGTAAGGGGATTTCCTAAGCAAATTTAACTCTAGGAGGAAAGACTCAGGGGGGGCTATTGCTTACCATTGTACCCCTGGTTCCAAACGTAACGAAGATGCTTAGTGCTTGAAGCTCTGACTCGGGTGGAGCAAAGGTAATATATGTGACCTAAACATTTGTACCCCCATAATATGCTGCAATAAAAAAAAAATAAAAAAATAAATAAATTTTAAAAATTAAAAAAAAAATGAAGAAGATGCTCAGTAAACATTTGTCGACCAGAAGGATTAATACATGAGTGAAAAGGAGTAAAGAGTATTTTATTGGGACATAGATCAGGAGTGTTTATTTGAATATTTGGGACAGTTAGACACAACTTGTAAAATAAGAGTGATAGTTATGATGTCTTGATAAACAAAGAGTGATGTAGGTGAAAAAGGGCGAGGAAAGTTACCAAGGCTGAAAAAGCGCATGCACCCAAGGCACGCAGGTGAGAAAGTCCCTGCCAGGCTTATGAAACTAGATCCATTCCAGAAATTACTATATCTGTCCCATCTTGAAAATAATGGAATAGATATTCCTATTAAAGATAAGCAGAAATAGGCCAGGTGCGGTGGCTCACGCCTGTAATCCTAGCACTCTGGGAGGCCGAGGCGGGTGGATCGCTCGAGGTCAGGAGTTCGAGACCAGCCTGAGCAAGAGCGAGACCCCATCTCTACTAAAAATAGAAAGAAATTATCTGGACAGCTAAAAATATATAGAAAAAATTAGCCGGGCATGGTGGCGCATGCCTGCATGCCTGTAGTCCCAGC
>CM052442.1:127752000-127773247 GCA_028533085.1 Varecia variegata
TTTTTTTTTATGTTCGCAAATTCTGCAAATAACTGTTTTACCATTTTTCATGCAAATTGCATTGGAAGGTAGTGCAGGTTTCTCCATAGCCTAGACAAGACAGTGCATTGTCAAGCTTTTGGAGTCTGGACAATCTGATGAGTGAGATGTAGTATCTCAATGTTGTTTTGTTATAAACAACATTGAGATATGTATTGCATTTCTCTTATTATATATGATGTCTTATCACCTGTTCATTTATCAATGCCCATTTGTATATCTTTCTTTAAGATTTGTTTGTGTCATTGTCCCTTTTTTCTATAAATTTAGATGTTCTTTACACATTAGGGATAGTTTGCCCTTGTCACTCTCTTTATTTCTCCCCAGGTTAATAAGGGATGTCACCCTCGTCTCCTCATACTCTGCCCTTCCTCCTTCTCTTCCTAGGTCTCTCATTCCTTTACAGTTTATTCTTATGTGTGGTTTCAGAAATAAGGCAAATTTAATCATTTTTCTAATTGCTGTCTAGTTTCCCCAATATTCAACTATTTTAAAAAGTTGAACTGTGTGCATCAGTGCTTTGAAATATTTAACTATACTAGATTTCATGGACAGTTGTGTATTCTTGTGGACTGTATTTCACTGTTCTATTTATATGACAAGACTATATTTTAAAAATTTTTTGTGTGTTTTAAAGATGCTATGAGGCATATTTACTGTGTGATAGGATAGTCTCCTTATTTTTCTTTCTATGCAGGGTTTTCCTAGCAATTCTTCAACGTTTATTTTTTCTACGTGGTGTTTAGTGTCAACTTACCTGCCCTAAGGGAAAAAAATCGTGTTTGTATTTTTATTGGAATCAAGATAAATTGATAAATTGAACTACATTAAAGAAAATTTTAATTATGTTATTTTAAGATATTCCAACTAAGAGCAGGGGGTATGTCTTTCCATTTGCTCAAGTCTATTTTTTGTTTTGGGGAAGTGTTTTATAGTACGCACACACACTATGGAAATGGACTTTGTATACAAAGCTCTTCTTCCACTTCTGTCTCTTAACCATCTCATATAAGCATTTCCATTACATGTGCCTCTGTTGTAATGGATAGCATATTGAACTAAGTCTCAGATAGTTCTTGAAAACATTTGATACTGATAAACTATCTACAACATGCTATAAACAGTGCTACATCCTTAAATTTTTCTAGCTATGATTCTCCCTTTTTGCCAGTGGACAAATCATTTTTAAAATTAAGATATTATACTAGATAACCTGAGAGAGAATTCAAGTTCCAGTGGGGACTGGTTGTATGGTGTTAACTGAGAATCCCGGGTTATATTCCCTATGGTTCCTCATTTACTTAATTTCTCAAAGACTGTCCTAACACGCATACAATGTTAGGAAGAGAACATTTATAAATGTTAAACTGTTGCCTTTTTGGCTACTGAAGTTAGCAGTTATGTCAAGTCAGCAGACTGAAATGTCGGTTCTTGGTGTGCTCTTGGCTGTAGAATGACCAGTCACAACAAAAGTAAAGTAAGCACAAAACGAGGTATAATGTGGAGAGAAAGATAGGATTATAGAGAAAGAGTAAGATACATTCACCATAGATAACACATAGACCCCTTGTTGTAACAAAAAGTCCTTGGTCATGGTCAGGTCTTGTTTTATAGTGTGTGGATTGGGCCCTCCTAGTGGTTCAAACATCACCATGGAAGCACTTTGATGGACAGTTGGGAGTTACATAACCTGAGTCTTACCGCGCATGTGGATCATCCCATGAGCCTCTCTGAAAGCCCATAGTGGGGTGGGGTGAACTGCAATGTAGATTTAAGCTAATGACATGATAATTAGCCTTAGATTGTCCTAGGTCACCTTCCAGATCCGATCATACCTGTGCTGTTTGGCCCGGTGGCTAGAGAATCTTCTGCATTCTTTTGCAGTTAACACACTAAGGTCTGACTGGTAGATTCATAGGGCGTTCCCTCCTCCCCTAGATGTAGCAATTGCTCGGAGCACCTGGCTTTGTCCCCAGGAGGGGCCAGAGGTCCTTGGCTGTCTACCTAACAGATTTTCAAATGCCTGTTTTTGTTTCATTTACTAAGACCATGGATGACATTTTTCTTAAATTTATAAAGACAGCCTGCAGGGAAATAGCTACTTATGCTAAATATATTTTAAAACTCCCAAGAGGAAATACAGAAAGCCCTATTTCAAATGTGTCTGTTAGAACAGCTTAAAAAGTCTTTTGACAAACTCTAGGATCATAACAATGGTGGGATTTATTAGGACCCTTTATGGGTGTACTGCACAAAGAAAAAGTAGCATTATCCTATGAAGGAACCTATAGCTGCAAGGGGGAAAAGACCATTTAAATGCAAATCTTCTAATCCAGGAGATTCACACTCTAAATAGAAGTGAATCTTCAGGGTGACTCATGAAGTTAGCAATATATGGCCATTCCTTTGGGATTACTTATTTTAGGAAATTTAATAATCTGCTTTATTATGTGAGGATACTGTGTCCTACCACTTATCCCCAGACTTTTCACAGTTACTGTTGATTATGATGTGTGGACTTCCTGGTTATTAAAAGTTTCAGTGGCTCTTTAAATTATAAATAAGGTACCAAAAAAGCTCCAGTTCTAGCTACAGTATCAAATTGTCTATAGTAATTATATAGTATATATTCTTCAGTCACAGTTATTGGAAAAGTATTGAAGAATCGTATATTAAAAAGACAGAATGATAATAAATATTTGCAAAGTAATAATCTTTCATAAGAACAGTTCCATTGATATTTATACACCTCTGAGCTGTTTTTTTCCACAGATCACATTGAACATACATTAAAAAGAATTCCGATATTCTATGGCATAGTTAACTATTTGTAAGCTGTGTTTATGCTTCTGAAATACAAAGACAGGTTTACACGGATCAGTTACAAAATTTTGGTTTATAAGAACCATGCTCCATATCCACAACTTTTCCAGTATTCACGGTAAGAAATCAATGATTCAAACAATCTCCTGGTGATTTTAGAAAAAAGGGGGAAATTGTAAGCTTTAAATGAAATTCATTTCTTAATGTTAGCTCATTTTGGTCATATAATCAGGATTGGAAGGTCTGGGATTGACTTATTTCCTCTGAAAACCAGTGGCATGCTTCAACAATATCTAAGAATCAGAGAGATGCAGGTAAGGGTTCATAAATGAATTTACATTCCTTTAAAAACTACAGACACATTCTTGCCTAGGTGGTGGAAGGTTTCAGTGATATAGGGGAGACAGGGTTTGAGATCAGAGGAAGCATGGCATGTGTAACTTATGGGAGGTTTATAAACCAGATATGTTGGTGAGGATGTAAAGAAAAGGGAACGCTTGTACACTGTTGGTAGGAATGTAAATTAGTGTAGCCATTCTCATTCTGGAAAACAATATCGAAGCTCCTCAATAAATTAAGAGTAGAACTAACATGTGATCCAACAATCCCCCTACTGGGTATATATCCAAAGGAAATAAAATCAATATGTTGAAGAGAAATCTGCATTCCCATGTTTACTTTAGCACTATTCACAATAGCCAAGGCATGGAATCAACCTAAGTGTCCATGGATGGATGAATGGATAAAGAAAATGTGATAGTATTCAGCCTTTAAAAAGAAGGAAATCCTGTCATTTGTGATAACATGGATGGACTTGGAGGATACTATTTTGAGTGAAATAAGCCAGACATAGGCACAGAAAAACAAATGCTGCATAGCCTCACTTATATATGGAATCTAAACAAGTAGAACTCATAGAAACAGTAAAATGGTGGTTACCAGAGGCTGGAGGAGGCGGGAATTGGGGAGATGTTGGTCAAATGACACAAAGCTTTAGTTAGACAGGAGGAATAAGTTCAAGAGATCTATGCATCTTGGGGACTGTAATTAATAGCAATATATTATATACTTGAAAATTGCTAAGAGAGTAGGTTTTAAGTGTTTTCATCACACACACACACACACACACACACACATACACATGCACACAAAAGGTAATGTGTATGTTAAATACCTTGAGTTAGCCATTCGACAATATATACATATACTAAAACATCCTATTATACACCATAAATATGCAAAATGTTTACATGTTAATTAAAAAATAAATTTAAAAAAAGATAAAATTAAAGTAAATCACAGGGTAAAGATAGGCAGAGAAGACCGGAGTAGAAAAGGAAGAGAGGGAAAGCAAGTATTAGGTTCTAATTACGTATGCTATTGTGTTTGCAGCCTTAAGGAATCTAAAATTTTCACAGTGGACTATTGACAAGGAAATTTTGTTTTGTTTTTTATTTATTCACTATTTGTATAAAACAGAGGATAAGATGATGTGTGTTGTAGAAAGATAATTTTGCTCTGGAAGCATCAGGTAGAATAAATTATAGAAGGGAGAGGAGAAATTTTTAGGATAACAATACAGTCACCAGATCATAGATGATGAAGTCTCATTATAGCTGTTTAGATGGAGAAAAATGACTTTAAAAATGAAAAAGACAGCGGGATTACAGATTTATCTTGCAAGTCAATGTAGGCAGAGAGAAGTCAGAGATACTTATACCTTTGAAGACTAGGTGGACAGTAGCTTTATTTGCTAAATTGCATGTTCATTCATTAAAATTTTATATTGAGGACCACCTGAGTAGGGAAATCCAGTAGGTAGGAGGCTATCAGAGTTTTCAGGACAGCAGAGATATCTGCACCCACGTCCAGACTGGATTATCATCAGTTTGTAAATCAGAAGATATAAAGCCTAACTATATTTTAGAATTACCTGAATATTAAAAAAAAAAAATCAATGCCCTGGACCCATTTCCAGTGAGTTTAACTTTGCCCATGTGTTGTTCTTTGGTATTTTTCTTATAAATTCCTCACATTTTCTAATGAGCACCAGGGATGACAATCACTGGTATAAATAGTAACAGAAGAGAGTGAATACAAATACCTATTTTATTGAATCTCTTTTGTGACCTTCACTTGCTAGTTATGTATTTAATATTTGTATCCCGCATTATGCCACATGATAACAGGGACCAGATATGTCTCAGTTACAGCTTCATTCCTCAGTACCCGTTAGTGTGACAGGTACACTTTATACAGTCAGCATCACTGTTAATGCTCACACTCGTTCACCAACACCTATTAATCAAGACTCTCTGAGAACTGCTGGGAATATGATGAAAAGTGAAATCCTACCGCATCCCTTGCCTCATAGAGTTTGCATTCTGTTTAGAAAGAGAAAAGGGAGCAAAGAAAGAAAGGATGAAGGTAGAAAGGAAGTTAACATCAGTATCTTTTCTTCCAAGATTATGTTCATTTTTAAGTCTTACCGGTATTACAGGTATATGGAATTTCAGGTATCATTGAATAAATGAAGGAAGCATTTGGGTGGCATAAGAAGTGTGTGTGTGCGTGCACACACTGTGCACTTTACTGCAAAATCTGCCCATTAGCTCTTCATCTTTGACTACAAACATGTTTCCGTCTAAATCCTTTGCTTTGCAAAAGAGAAAAATCGCCAAATGTAACTCCTCTGAGGTCTCACAGATTGTGAGTAACAGAGGTGAATAAAGATTTCAGATTTTGCTTGCTCCTACATTTGGAACATTTTAGTCACTAAAATGACCTCCAAGTTTTATCTTTTCTTGAATATCCAGGGGATTTAATCATAGTATTACTATTTTGCAAGTCTCCAGGGAATCTAATGAAGGCTATCACTTTCTCTAATTAGTCCCGTTTGATTTCCATTTTATTAAGAACACCTGGTGACTCATGCTTGCACTCTCACCTATTTTAATTAGGTCCCATGAAACACAATTTGGCATACCTGGCCATTCAACTTAATAAAAGAGGAAACAAATTATCCCAAACCAGGTTTCTAATAAAAATAAAACCCATTTTCCCAGTCAAAAGGAAATATCTGTTCCTAGATATTAAATATTTGCAAAATTGACATAAACCATTAATTTCCCATGGCATGTTAATTATTTAAATACTCTTTATCTCGGATTTTTGACAGCAACTTGTATTTATATATTGATCTAAGAAATAATATATTAACCCATTAAAGTAGGTAAGCAAAGGAGGAGTGAAGATTGTGAGGTAGTAAAGCTTACAGAATCTGCTATCATACTCCCTGGGTTCAAATTTGAACACTTCCTCTTACCATCTTTGTAATGATGGGCAGCTTCCATTAGCACTTGAATTTTCACCTGCAAAATAAGAATACTATCCATCATATTGGGTTGCGGTGCAGATCAAATTATATATTGCAAGTAAACCATGCAGAAAAGTGATTTCACAGTAAATTAAGTCATCATTATAGCTATTATTGCGTTAAGATAGATCTTCGGATTTGTTTCTATTATAACTTTTTAGATATTCTTATAGACCCTGGAATTTCTGTGAGCTGTCACATTTTAATATTCTGTGCTTGGTCCATCACCATAAAATGTCCCACATTTTCAGTCCTAGTCATGGTATTGTTTCACGAATAAACACAAATAATCCTTTTCATCCATTTGCTCAAATCTATGTGGTAAATATGGTAGACATGTAAATTTTATGATCTTATAATGCAGTGTGAGCCTTCCAACTGCCTTCATTGTGTTCATGGTACTTCTTTTTGCTTCAAAGGAAAATTGGGTAGTGTCACACCATTCCCTAAATTTAATTTTAATATATTTTGCTTAACATCATCATGTGTCTTATCATTAAGTCTAACTTTATGAAAAGGTGGAAAACTAAAATCATGATTCAATATGGATTAGGAAATATTAGGAAAAAGAACATGAGATAGAAGGAGAGAAGGAGAAAAGGAAAAGAAAGAAGAGAGGGAAATTATGTGCATGTGTGAGTGTATGTAGAACTGGCACTATCCAATGATAGTAGATAGTGATTTCTTTGAGCAAGCTCAGAATAAAACTTTTCATCTTTCATAAAGTATAAAACAGTGTGACAAATCAAAATTAAGGCAATCTATTTAATGGGAGAAAATATTTAAAAACCATATATTTGATAAGGGGTAAATATCCTGAATATACAAAGAGCCCCTACATCTCAACAACAACAAAAATAACCCAATTAAAATGTGGATAAAGGACCACAATAGACATTTCTACCATGACGATTTACAAATGGCCAAAAGGCATATGAAAAGATGGTCAACATCACTAAACATTAGGAAAATGCAAATCAAAACCACAATATGATATCATCTTATATCTATTAGGATGGCTAATATAAAAATAATAATAATAACAAGTGTTGGTGTGGATGTGGCAAAATTGGAACCCTTGTGCATTATTGGTGGAAATATAAAATGGTGCAGCCATGATGGAAAACGGTATGGAGTTTCTTGAAAAAATTAAAAACAGAATTATGTATGAACTAGCAATCTCACTTTGGTTATATATCCAAAAGAGTTGAAAACAGGATTTTGAAGAAATATTTGTACATCCATGTTTATTGCAACATTATTCTCAATAGACAAGAGGTGGAAGCAACCTATCACTCCAAAGATAAATGGAAAAAGAAAATGTAGTATATGGATAAAATGGAATATTTTTCAGCTTTAATAAAGGAGGAAACCATGTTATATGCTACAAAATGGGTGAACCTTGACCACGTTAGTCTATAGTGAAATAATACAGTCACCTTCTGGGCCTGCACTATTCTACTTTTACAGGTTATCTAAAGTAGTCAGACTCTCAGAAATATAACATGGAATGCTTATTGCCAGAGGATGGAGAGAGGGAAATGGGGAGTTGATGTTCAATTGACATAGAGTTTCAATTTTGCAAGATAAAAAATTTCTAGAGATCTGTTGCACACTAATGTGCGTACATTGACTCTACTGTACTGTAAACCTAAAATGGTTAAGATGGTAAATCATGTTATATTTTTTGCCACAATAAAAAAGAAAAAATATATAATTATTGTTGAATTGGATTTGAGCATTTGTTTATTCAAAAAGTATAAAACATGAGACATATTTTAGCCAAGGAATATGCAAATGTGTTAAAACAAGTATAATGTTATGTGTATTACAGAGCAAAAATGTGATTTATTAATTAACTAAATTTGGAATATAGATCCTTCAATAAAAATATTCCTAAGGAGACTATAATTTTTAATGCATCAGTTTGTATAACCCATATATTTTCTTCTCCAATGGTATAGATAATGAGCAGCAAAGAGAATGCACAAGCATGTTCTTGGGTCTGCTCATCAGGGAAAAAATTACTCACTACATGTTGATCTTCAGAAGACTCAAATGCCCATATTTTTCCTAAATGCTGAATTAAGGATTTGAGAAAGTATTATATCTGTGGCCAAACAGCTCTTTCTATACCCTCACAAAAGTTCTGAAATTCTAGCTTGTTTTTGATAATCCTTCAAAGCAGGGATGTGTGCAAACTGGTGTAATGTAGACAGGCTTTCTTCTCTGTGGCTTATTTAGACTCACTTAGAGTAGATTGAGAGGTATCACATTCCAAATACCATTAGAAAACTATGGAAGGGTTTATTGGAACCCACATCTGCTTATACAACCCATGCCCTGACCACTCTGTCGGGCTTCTCTCTCCCTGGGGTCCACATGTCTCGTCTTCGGCATGCCCGTGGATCCAGCTGGCACGCAACTTTCAGATTTGGTCCTAGAGTGATTCACTTGAGGGGTATGATTCAGAATGCACTGTCAAGAATTAGATTTCAACTGAAAATAGAAATAATTTCATAATGCGTGCATTTTGGCCATGAGTGAGAAGTTATTGCAGAGGATACTGTGAAAATGGTCCTTCAGCAGTTCAAGTAAGATGCAAAGAAATCTCTTAGGGAAGGTGAAGTGTTTGGAGAAACATTTCTTTCATCCTGCAAACCATATTTTACAACTAGGTAGTTTTCCTCTGGTAAGAACAAGTTTCTCTCACGGGAGATTAAAAGACCTCTTTTAAAGAAAATCAGAGAGGGAAAAAAAAAAAGATATAAAAAGAAAAAGATACAGATGTACAGAGCACAATTTTGTGGGTTATTTTTCCTACATGCTCACATATACACATGTCAGGTAAGTCACCATTAACATTTCAAAAACAATGCAATTATGCACATTTTAAATAAGCTAAATGATTCTTAACCATTCCTTTTATTCACCTTTTAATCTGTCACCAAGTTCAATATCTTGTGAGTTTTTGTGCAACTGCATAAAATTTTAAGTTGCTTAACAAGGATTTGCTAATTATACTAGTTTAGTCTGTATTAATTTATATACCTTATTTAGATATCTAGTAATCAGTTAATGATTTAAAAACATATCTTTAATATGAATTGCTGAAAATGTTGCATACAATGGGAAACTCATCCATCTGCCACAGCCCTGGAAAATGCAATCATATATCTCCAGTCATTATAAACTAGTGTCCTGTCATTCAGCACAGGTACCCAGAGGTCATTTCATATTTAATAAAGCATTATAATGATTTATTAATCACGTGAATAAAGGAACCATAATCCTATGCTGTCGATATCTCCAACAGCACAAAACTATCTGATTTCCTTCAGTAGATTTACCTACAGTTATATCATGTTTGGCCGTAAAGATGTATATACACACCTCATCAGAATAGGAATCTCTGTAAGTGTTACTTTTATTTCCCTTCATACAAACAGGTTGGCCTGTTCAGTGGGCTCTTTTCTTCCTCTTGTCAAGCTTTCTCTCTAAGCATCTGTCATTATTTCAACATCTGGAGGAGCAGATAAGCTGCTCCAGTTGGAACGTTGCAGTCAGCAACTTTCTCCAAGAAACTAAATTTGTCATTTCTGCAAAGCATTCGTCTTTTGCCAGCTTTTGACTTCCTATCCCCAGGCCAAACGCGAAAATCAGGCCTCCAAGTTTGTAAGGCCGCTGTGCTATGGACTAATTCAGCTATGGAAAAAAGGATGACAAACGGTGGAAAGATCATGATTAATTCAAATTAATTTCTAGAACAGCAGGAAACCTATCTAAAAATGATATAAAGATTTAATCTTAACCTGATTGTCTCCCCAGTCATTATACATGACTTCCTTTTTAAAGAAATATTGAAAGCTACTCTGCATTTTTCCCCGACAATTCCTTGTGCAGTTATGGCTTCTCTTTGATTTGACAGAGAGGTCATGTTTTCAGATTAACCAGAGAATTGCCAGTTGCTAATTTGGAGTGTGATATCACATAAATTCACAAATATAAATCACTCATTCTAATCATTCAATTAAAGTGACAATTGAACCACATACATGTAAAATTATTTTTTAAAGCAAATGTGATAAGATCCTTTTTGTTCTCTGATTAAAACTCTTCACTGATTTCCTTTGCCCAGAGACTATCTTGATGCTTTTATGAGCTTGTTAAAGTGTATTGTCTTCTGGCTCTTGCTCGATTCTCCAGTCCTGTCTCCTATTCTTGCTCTGCTCTCTGACCATTGGAAGTTCTCTATGTCATTCCTTTTTGAGAATGTCCATGCGATTCCCATTTCCAGGATGCCTGGACTGCCAAGGGACATGCTTCTCAAAATCAATGTGCATGCAAATTAGAGAGGAATGCAGATTTCGAGTCAGTAATTCTGAAGTAGGGCCTGAGACTGTGTGTTTATAACAAGCTTTCAGGTGATGGGAATGCTGCTGAGACCTGTAATTCACTTTGGGTAGAATCCTCTCAGATCTCTGGTGTTCAACCAGGTGCTAATTCTGTACCCCGGAGTCCTTTGAAAATACTTGGAAACATTTTATTTATCATAACTTGGGGTGCTACTGGCATCTGGTACATAGAGGCCAGAGATACTGCTAAACATTCCACAATGGCCAGGACCGTATGCCACAACAAAGGCTTACTCAGGCCAGAATTTCAATAGTGTGATGATATGAACTACCTTGATGTAGAGGGCAGCTAGTGTTCAGTCATGTCCTCTTCTCTGAAGAGGTCCCGAATCTCACCTAAGTAACCCTGATTGTCCTTGGCTTGCTCTGTCCATTCCAGCCCCCACCCTCTGCACACCGAATCTAGTATACTTATCGCTTACCTACTGCACTATCAATTACTTCTTTATATGCCTCATTTCCTTTTAATTTGTGCGCATCTTGAGTGCAACTATGGTATGTGTCATAGTATATAGCATCCTTTTTTTTTTTTAACTGTTGTTGATTTTAGTATGCTTATCTCTGATTTAAATAAGATGTTGAAAGAAAATGAGATCACTAAAATTTCCAAAACTCAATTTAGCAATTATAAACAACAACAAAAAAACAGGCCGGGCGCGATGGCTCACGCCTGTAATCCTAGCACTCTGGGAGGCTGAGGCGGGTGGATCGCTCAAGGTCAGGAGTTCGAGACCAGCCTGAGCAAGAGCGAGACCCCCGTCTCTACTAAAAATAGAAAGAAATGATCTGGCCAACTAAAAATATATATAGAAAAATTTAGCCGGGCATGGTGGCGCATGCCTGTAGTCCCAGCTACTCGGGAGGCTGAGGCAGTAGGATCGCTTGAGCCCAGGAGTTTGAGGTTGCTGTGAGCTAGGCTGACGCCACGGCACTCACTCTAGCCTGGGCAACAAAGCGAGACTCTGTCTCAAAAAAAAAAAAAAAAAACAAAGCAAAAGGATGTCATTTGTTTTAATCTATCAATATGGCAGAAGAATCTACTGCTTTGATGTGAGTTGAGGAAAATGGGCATTCCGGTCATTCATAGGAATGTAATCTGGCTCAAAATAATTCAGGGATAAATTGCTGATAGTTCTAAATATATGCTGTTCTTTTGCTCATTTCAAACAGGTCACTTTTCACTGGTAGACTTGGAGTCTAATAACTCCATTGACCTACAAAAAAATTCTTGTTCATGGGTTTATGATAGGGACTATGTGAATTCAAAAGGGAAAAATTTAGTATTTTGTTTTATGTTTAATGTAGGAAACAAATTATAGAGTGTTAATATACTTTGTCATTCCTGGCTACTACAATTTTTTCATCTTACAATATTTCAAATGTCTTGAAATATTATTTATAATAATGCTATATAAAATTACAGTAGTTGAGAGACCTGTTGTAAGATCTTATTGAATACATTAATGGGGAAGCACTTTATATCATTATGAAAATACTTTGATAATTCTAGTCAATATAATTAATTTTCTTTGCAGTCCTGTTTCATTTTTTTTTTATTTCAGCATATTATGGGGGTACAAATGTTTAGGTTACATATACTACCTTTGCCCCACCCAAATCAGAGCTCTTGATTTAAAAATGTTCTTCTAATAATTGACCCACAGGCTGCATGAGACAACAAAAAGAATTGTGAATGAAAACCCTATCCCAATTCAATGCTTCAAGCCCTATCAGTTTGAATAATTCATATGTATGAAAACAATATTTCATGTCTATGCATTTACTTTTATGTAGAATTTTATTAAAATTCTTTATCATCAGGTAGTCAGAAAACATTGTGTAAGGTCTATTCTGAAAGACAAATGGAATACATAACATGATGTTATTAGTTTTCTATTGCTGCATAAGAAATTATCCCAAATTTAAATGTGGCTTAAAACAACACACATTTACTGTTACCTGAAGTCTGATACAAAACTCACTGGGCTATGATCAACATGTCAGCAAGCTTCATTTCATTCCAGAGGCCATAAGGGAGAATCTGTGTCCTGCTCATTGGGCTGTTGGCATAAGTCCTTTCCATGGAGTTGTAAAAACAAGGTACCACACTTTCTTGTTGCTTCTAAATGAAGGCCATTACTGATTTCCTTTGCTAATGGCCCCTTCTTCCATCTTAAAAGTGACCTACAGCAAGTCTAGTCTTTCATCAGTACTCACTTTAGAGAACTCTTATGATTAGGAAAATTTCCCCATCTCAGGGTCAGTAAATTAAATCTTATCCGAAAAGTGTCTTTTGCCATAACATAGTTACTGGTTCTGGGGATTCAGACACGGCTATCCTTGGGGAAATCATTATTTTGCTCATAACACATGCCCTTTTAGGAATAGCCCTATATCAAACATGGTTGACCAGGTTTTACCCATGCTTATCATAAGACTCTTGAGAGCAAACGAGTTAGACCAGATACAAATAGTCCAGGTGCCTAGAAATATCTCACAATGACTAGACACACTCTGTCTTTGAACTCCATCAATATCTCAAAATTATTAAATAAAAGTGCCTCAATCATATGCCAACCAATGAAAATTAAATATATTTCATTATATATGACTATATTAATAATATATGCAGAGCTATTATAATCAGTTCTGATATAACAGTCTTATTAAAAGGAGGATAAAAGTCTTTTAATATGCTTTTCTTGTTTTAAGCTTCTTTTCTAAATCATCTTTTTCTAAGGTTCTATTCAAATATTCTATATGTCCCATGTGTCAAATTTTTAAGTGTGGCATTGTTAATGCTGTACTCCAAGTTGAGTTGTTTTCTCAAAAAAATCTCAGAATTGCTTCATTAGGTAGAGCTGCTCAGACTGCCAGTCTTTTTTTTTTTTTTTTTTTTTCTTTTTTACTGGTAAGGGTTATCTGTTAGGGTAGGAATGTCAAGGGAGACTACATCAAAGAGATAGGAGTATTTTTGTTGTGATGATTACTGAATCACAGATTTTCTTGCCTATCTATGTCAGAAATATTTTACTTGGGGAAAAAAAAGGAACCTTCAATTTTCTCTTACTTTTTCTTTTCCTTCATAACTTGGTATAGTACTGGGACTTCTCATACCACTTCTTCACATGGATTCATCACTTATAGGACTGAAATGAAAATGAAAAAACAGATTTTAAAAGTAAGAAAAATTAGTGCTTAAAACTTAACTCTACCAATTACTGGGTTTGTGCAATTAATTAACCTGTCTGAGAGTTACTATTCTCGTCACTAAATTTGGACAATACATAATTGTAGAATTTGGAAATTGGAGAAAATTCAGAACCCCCACAGATATCAAAATCCACAGATTTTTAAGTCCCTTATATAAAATAGTGTAGTATTTTCATAATCTATATACATCATCCTGTATACTTTAAATGATCTCTAGATTACTTATAATAACTAATGCAATATAATGCTATATAAATATCTGTTATTCTGTATTCTTATTTGTCTTATTTAAAATTGTTTTTTACTCTAAATATTTTTGATTTGTTGTTAATTGATTCTGTGGATATAGAACCCGCTAATACGGAGGGACAACTATATCTGATCAGAAATGTAAATTACGAAGCAGCAGTCAATACTGAACTAAAATTGATAGGCATATTGTTTTAAACTCCAAAATATCATCTTCTGTGATTTATTCCTTTTTTGGATCGGTTCTGCTACAAATTACATTGGTGATACCTTTGCTAATTCTTAAATGCTTTTGTCATTCCTTTAATATTTTTTGACTTGGATAAAACTCCTAAAGGGTAGGGTCTGTGTCTAACTTATTTCTGAATTTTGCTCACAGTCTATTTAAAATTACATTAGAAGTATGTTAGAATTGCCAGCTATAAACTTTACAGATAAGCAAACTGAGATGCAGTGAGGTGAAGTAACATTTTTCTCGGTAGGAAGACTACTTCTTGGTAGAACAAGGGCTGAAATACAATTCTAACTCACTAGGAAGTTCTTTTTTGAGCACACTTTTTTCATTATTTCAAAAAGAGATTTACTATAAAAAATACAGCAAAATGCTGTATGTTGAATAATGTATATATGGGATATATTATGTATATTATATTTTATAGCATGTATGTAAATAATATATATGTGTACAAACACATATATATATGTGTGTGTGTATACATACACACACACACACACATACACACACACAGAGGGAGAGAGAGAAAGGGAGAGGATGAACCTGGAGTTAATCCTGTGGCATATAATAAAACTCCAAAATGCAAAATGGTACCTTTTTTAAATAATATTTTTGTTAATAGTCACATGTGTGTTTTTTTTTATTTTTCATGCTGTTTTGAAGATACAAAAGAAAAATAAATAAGATATGGCTTAACTGAGTAGAGCATATTGTAGTAGACTTCTTTTATTGTTTAAATTTTTTTTTAACCAAAAAGTAAGATATGTCCTCTGAGTTCGTATCCACCATTAGCATATAGGGGCCATTATCAATCCATCAGTCCTGGGACAATCTATTTGAGTGGTTTTATCTGCAATCAGAACTCATAAGGAAATGGAGCTTACTAAACATTTGAGTTATGTACGTTACTAAAATAATAGATTCTAGACAAATGAGGACAAGAAAAACTAACAAGTTTTGACAGATCATGAAATAAAGATTAAGCCAAATCAATGTCTAAAGAAAGGATGTGTGAACAATAATAATAAATAGTATTGACACTAACAATAATCATGGTAACCACAAATAATATATTTAATGCTGACTATGCGTTGTCAATCACAAAGCTAAAATATGATGGTTTCCATCAGTTCTCACCACTACAATATGAAATAGACAATGTGATTATTTCCATTTTATAAATATAGACCAAGACAGTGAAAGACAGAGAGAGTAAGTACATTGGCCAAAGTCCTCACTAGTTTTCAATAGAAGGAATCAGTATCATGAGAATTATCATCCTTAATCACTGTGTTCTCTGAAATATAAAAAGAATAAAGCCCTGTACTATTATATGCAATTTTTAGTGTGGAGAGAAAATGAACCTCAGGAACACAAACACCCTAGGGTTACATACAGAGTGGTCCAATAGGCCCTACATACGTTGAATAAATTATTCATTTACCTATTCCACCTCCTTTTTCTAATAAATGTCTGAACTTTTAAAAATAGTGAGTGTGCACCAATTCATATTTACTTAAGAAAGTATCAGCCTTTGAAGCTGTCTATGGCCACCCTGTATAAAGATAATATGTTGATAAATATTTCTTGAACTTCAATAAACAAATATATATATATACACACACATATATAAATAAATAATTGTATAGCTCTCAATATCTTTGTATATTTTGTGTGTAGCCTTTAAAAAATATTTTGGCATTCATGCACAATGGTATTGCATGACAGTGTTCTATAGAAGTAAAATTCTAGAAATTACCGATGAAAGCATTTTATTTTTCAATTTTGGACTGTACTTATAAGGAAGAATCCTACAAAATTAAAGTAGTCAAAGAGCATTTAATTAAACAATGAATTATCCTTCCTCAAAATCATCTATGTTTATGGGGTCAGGATTATCTGAGAAAATTAGGGACACATATCTACAGAAAATGTGGGATATGTAAATTTGTGACATTAGTAGAACCCTAATGTCTACTTTTTTGAAAAACACTCTAACATGACAGAGTAGATTATTTGGAAAGTTGTAAGTCTTCAGCATATTTGAGTCAGAGCCACAGCTTAAGAGGGAAAAAAAAAAAAAAAAACTGTTAAAGCAGGGAGATTCAATTTGTAGAAGAATTTCTTCTTGGGGGAACTACAGGTAAAAGTAGAAAACGAAATAAAATATGAGTTACAAAAAGGGAATGCCAAAAGCAGTTCAGGACTTGCTGTAGTAAACAACTCTTTAGCCACTGCCCAAATTGTTCCTTTTCTCTTTACTGCTTTTTAAACCAGTAAAAAGGATCGGTAAAGGATCTTTGGGACTGAGAGCCAGCTGCACTAATGAGTCTCCTGATGCTGTCCCAGTGATCGGCACGGCAGAATTCCATCAATAAAACATTAAGATAAAGCACCCACGGCCCTTAACGTAGCAGCCAAATCTCATTACAGGGACTTGCATTTTGTGTCAATTAAAGAATAGACTTCAAGAGATGAAAATTCACTTTGCTCAGGCTTGTAGGACACCTCCGGCAAACATTAGCACAACAATCGCCATCATATTTTTTGCACCTCTCAGGTCTGTGTGCAATGACAATCTCTCTCATTTCTCATTGGTGCACTGTTGTTCTAATTTACTCACCAAGACTTGCATTCAAGTTCCAATTGAGCTTGTTGGACAGTATAATGGAGTAAGAGTCACAAGCCTTTTTCAAACCTGTAAGTATTTTCTATATTTATGAGTAAACTTAAATTCTTTTTTTTTAATTTTTTTTATTTTTTGCTTACATCAGAAGAGTTTCAAGACAATTCTGTTGGGTAAGATAAGGATTTTTTTTTATATTTATGAAACTAATGCTTGTATAAATAAATTTAGAATTTGAGTGCCTACTGGGGCATCTTTTTCTCCTACGTTCAGTTCTTGAATTTCAGGTTAAAAACAACAGTGACAAAAATAGTATTAACACTACCTCACTCTGATTTTTATTTGCTACAATAGCAAATTATTCAACAATGTCAATATTAGGATGGAATTTACAGTGACTATTGCTATAGTTCTACATTTCTTATCATACAAATTAACTAAAGGGTTTTTGTCTAAAGGATCTCTTCTCTTGATTAAAATGTAGTTAGAATTATAAAATCCTGTGGTTTTACATTTGGGAATTTCATTTGTTTAATTTGCATTAAGCTGCTGCCGTTTTTATGTCTTTAAAAAATAAACAAATTTACATTTTCACGTACAGCTTGCCTCCTCTGAAAAAGCTTTGAATATTCAGGTACGTGTAATTTGTCTTTGCTGTCACATTAGTTTAGGGTGTGATTTACCTGCCCTTTCTAAGATATCTAATATATAGCCTGATTAAATTACCATGAAAGTGATAGACTGATCAAACATTTTAATCTCACAAAGAGAACAGGTGCACGAAAGTTAGAAAACACCCCCACTCCCACTTGCCTTGCAATATGCCAAATGCAAATATCGTCCAAGGTAAGATTCAATCTCAGGCCTCTTCCCCAGAGGCATGGCACTGCTAGGAGCAACCTCTCACTAGCAATAGGTCCTTTACCCCTGACACTTCCCAAGGCCCTGTCGCCATAAGCAAGGACGTGCACATGCGCTCCTTTCCCTCTTGCCTGATTGCTCCAATTACAAAACTTAAAATGTGGGAATTTTAGAACAAGAAACAGCATCTTTGTTATCACCTTTCCTTATTTTGTATGTGAAAGAATGCATTTTACCTAAGCACCAAAAATGCTGAGGGATTTACCTGAATTGAGTATTAATTTGGGGGCAGAACTGAGTTTAGGAAACATATTTCCTAATTTTGAGGTTAGAACATCTTCCAATATACGGTTCTATGTTTTTGAAATTTAGAAAAAAAAGTAATTAGATTAGATGATTTTATTGTAAGTGAATTAGGGACCTGAAAAGGGTGTATATAGGCAATAAGGAAGGAAGGCAATCTATTTCAGAACAAAAATAGTTCTTCACAAATCAGAAGATAATGCCTCCTTAACCTCTATAATGACAGAATTTGAAGAATCTTTTCATTCTGCATCCTCTTCAGATACTAGAAAAAGGAAAGAGATTCAGAAGAGTGACCTCCCCAGGTCATGCTTTCAAAGAATGTTGTTTACTAATAACCCACTCTGGGCCTCGCATATAACATATCACCCAGCACTTTAAGAACCAGGGGTATCTGAGTACCTGCTCTGTGCTTTGCTGGGAATACAGCTCTGAAAAAAGCAGAAATAATACTTATGCTCTCAGTATCTTTTGTCTAATGGAAGGAGAAAAAACTAAAGACACATTTATGAGAGAATATCTGATTATGACTTATAACTATGGCAAGTATTTTTTAATAATTACAAGTTGACATGAGATAGGAAGGGGGTTGCTAGAGCAGATCCAACAATCAGAAAAAAGCTCTTTTTCAGGAATTACAGTTAAACTAAAACCTAAAAGTTAAATAGAAATTGCCTAGGTCAAAAACAAAACAAAACAAACGACGACAACAACAACAAAAAGTAAATATGATAGGAAATTAGTCCAGGCAGAAAGAGAAATCAGTGTGAAGACCTGCAAATGGTAAGGAATGAAGGTAGCATAACTGAAGAATTGGCAAGAGACAAAGATAGCTTGAGAGTTCTAAGAAAATTGGATAATATTAGAGTATATTGGTGATGAATACAAAAGCCAGTCTGTATAAGACCTTATTTCAAAATCAGGTCCTTTAAGTACCTTTCCATAGCTATGGTTTGTTAATTCATAAAATCATTTTCCTTTTTATGCAGTATGACATAGCAAAAATTTGGCACTCAGAAGCACTTTACATTTCCATGTGCTCTACACATCAATCTGGTGTTTTTCTTGAAAACTTTCATTTTGATTGTGTAATCAAAACCATCGGCAGATATGGCCAGCTAAGTAGAGTTAAGCAAATTAAACTGCATTACATCAAAACGTGATGCTCTCAGCCAGCGTACAATCCCTCATCATCAAACAGTTTGCAGTGAGCATGTATTTTGCAAGTTTGACGATCTCAATCTGTATTTGCCCTCAAACCTTCCTCAGGCTCTGTCTACATTGTCAAATGGGGAGTTGAGCGATCACCCTGGGAAGGGTATTGATGGAGACAGGTCAGGTCAAATGAGTCCCCTTTTCCCAGATTCTGCCCTATAATAGCCTCATGTCTCCTCTTCAATTTGCCTGCATAAACAGAGCCTTAGGGTAACTGTGAGACCAGCAGATACTCCAAACGTGCCTCAAATAAATATTACAGAATTTCAGGTCTTGTCTACAAAGCATATTTGACCTGTAACATTTCAGCACTAAAAGAGAGAGTAGAGAGATCCTGTTCTAACTTTGTTTTGTTATATTTGAGGAAACTGAGGCTCATTCAATCATTAGTGCTATTACATGGTACCACAGAGATATTTCCTGGTATAGCAGAATTGAATACAAATATTCTGACCCCCAGTTCGGAGGGTTTTCCCTGTGCTTCAGTACATTGTGACGGGGATCCATTCATTCCATCAGCCATCTAGCAAGTACATAATATTTATCAGTCCTTGTAGGACTCCTGCAACACAAATAACCATAGCTAACCACAGCTTACTCTGTACTAGGGACTGTGTTCAGTGATTTACATGCAATTTTTCTAAATGCCAAACTACGGCTATGAAGGAGACATGATTATTAACAATATTCTATGTAAGAAAAGACTGAAGATTTAAAATTTAAATAACTTCTCTCCAAATCCACAACTATTAAATGGTGGGTAGAATTTCACCCCTAACCTGAAGTCTTAAGCATTATGCTATTCTGCCTCCCCAGTAATGATTTGGGTATTCTCTGAGGAAAAAAAATAACTGGTATATTCAATTTAATAAATATTTCTGAATTCATACTATGCATCTGGGATTGTGTTTCTTGCTGAGGGTACTGAGGGGAACACAATACACATATTTCTAGTATTTGTAGAGTTTATAATCTAGTAGGTGAGAAGTACACTCAAGTTTTCTAAGTATTAAAAGTACTTTTAATTGTATTTCAAGCACTGTAAGTACTAAGGATTAATGGGAGGCCCCGTAAAACAGACTAACAACTTGTGCAGTGGTGCCAGGGATATTGTTGGCGAGATAAAGCTTGAAAATAGAAGAAAAGAAAACGGGAGGTAGAAGGAGCAGTGGTGGGGGCAATGGTGCTGGGTTGGAAAAGAGCTGGTGTAAGAGGCACAGAGATGGCCAGCGTGACCACAGTGCCAGAGCAAACAAAGGGACAAGTGCTGCAAAATGGGGCTGAAGTTTGGAAAGCAAAAGCTTGGTAAGAGCATGCAGGTCCTCTCAGGCCGCTGAAAGATTTCGGTCCTTCTCCTAAAAAGTGTTAGGTGGCTTTCGAAGTTTTTAGTGGGGAAGTATCATGATAGGATTTGCGCTTTCAGAAGAATTCCTTGCTTTCTACCTAACAAAGAGATTCTAGAGGAGCAAAAGTGGAATGTTTCAAGTGCCGACATTTCGTTCACTTGCTAGCACGCTGGCAACCTGGAATACAATTAGAAAAAGGCAAGTATGTTTGGCAAAGGCTCCAGAATTCACTGCCATTTAAACACTGTAGAAAGAACAGGGCATGTTTGTTCTTGAGAAAGAGACTAAGGGGAAAGCAGGCCCTTTTTTAGGGACAGAGGAAATAGAAACCATGCAGTGAATTTCCAAGGGGACATATTTCAGCTCAGTATGACACAGTCATTATTACACTCAGAGATAGTCAATGATATGATATAATAGTCAGTCCTCTGTCCCTGAAAACATTCAAGGAGACATTACCCATTTTTACTTCTCTGATGCTATAGGCCTGATACCGTAACTGGAAGGGACTTTTAGACAAGGTGCCCTCTGCTTCAAAATTGGTTC
>CM052442.1:127773747-127793682 GCA_028533085.1 Varecia variegata
TATGCCTACCCCATGTTTAAGACCCACATACACAGTAAATTTCTTTCTATTGATTATAATATAAAGCTTATATAGTTTTATCTTGATATAAATTGTCTTCTTATAATTTTGATCTAATGTACCTGATCATTCTCACGCACATCCTTCTGTTTTTACTCATTACAATATATTCAAGCTACTGAATATATTGCCTTTTATTTATTTTTCAAACAACGTAGAAGCAGTTCAAGTAGTAGTGATTATTACATATGAAATATATAGATTATATATAATGTCTGTCTCTATATATTTATTATATATCTATATAGATACATATGTTATTAGTTATATAGATATCTATATATATTATTAGTTATATATAGTATTATAATTATAGTATTAGTTATAGCAAAAGCAATGGCTACCATCTGAAGACCTCACATAAACCAAGCACTTTAATAGGTAATTTATATATCTGACTGTCAATTCTTTTTTTTTTTTCATTAAGCTGTCCTACATATATTTATTAAAGGGCAATCTTTGGCATTGATCCAGGAAGTTGGGATGGTGCAGTCAACAGAACAGTCAATGTCTCTGTTTCAAGGAGCTTATATTCCATAATATTAAATTTTACAGAGATAAGTATTATTAAATATTAATCCCCTTTCTTTTCCACTTTCCTTCCTATCCTAAGGCCTACAGAAATATAATTTGCCTTGGGAAAAAAAAGTATTAATAAACAGACTTTCTCTGTATATGCCCTCAAATGAATATACAATGTTTAGATAAGAAGCACACTTTAATGTGTCTATTAAGGACAGTTAACAGCTGCCAGAATAGAAATGTGTTTTTAACCTTGCTTTGATTCAGTAACCTACATTGTAAAGGAGATATGCCAAGTGGACTATGTCTTTGAAGCCTCGCCTCCACCATCTGTATTCATTTTAATGTCATGCCATCGATGTGTCTCTTCAAGTGGAGATCATCTCATTTTTAATATAGTCAGGTAGCAAAGAGAGCTTTTCACCCTGGGAAATGCAAGAGTTACAGAATGGAGAACTTTCAGGGTTGAGGAACAAAGTCCAAAGGAAACCCCTGGTGAGATTGTCAAAGGCAAAATGTAAGGAGGTGTGAGAAGGTGCCACGTGTTATCCAAAAGGAGGAAGAGTGATTGGCAAGGTCAGGCTATTTGCAGAGATAGCATTTGAGCCCAGTTCGATTGAAACTTGAAAGCTTAGATAAGTCAAAGGGCTGTGAGAGAGGAAAAAAAAAAAAAAAAAGTGTCAGACTTTTCCTTATGGGAAACTTGGTTGGTAAGAAAAAGAATCACCTATATTTGGAGGAATTATATAAATGGAAAGAATTATAAAAGCAATCTAGTATATGGTCCTTAGAATATATTAAAAACACACCAAATTGTATTAGGTCAACATGAAGATTAATTGTGGGTGTGTGCAAGGATGGGAGGCATCTTTCTGAAATAGCCAAAGAGCATATAACCAGCTAATATTAACAATTGCTTTTTAAAAATCTCATCAGGCAGTGCCTTTCATACTGTGATCCTTGAGCAGTTTGAATCAGAATCACCTGGTAAACATTAAAAAAAAATGCAGCCTCCCTGGTCATTTTTTTTTTTTTTTCCGCCTACCCCACCCAAATCTATTAGGGGAGGGCCCTAGAGTGGGGCTTTTTTTTAAGCAAGTTTCCAGGATTAAGGAGTGTGTCTCCCTTCCTTTGGTCAAGAGAAGTGTTTCTTTAGAGTCTGGCTTGTGCCTACACTGCACCTCAGCTGCGCACCCTGCCTCTTGTTGCTTTCCCAGTGTGGATTCCACACGCTGGCCACACTGACATGCAGAATGACACTAGACTCTCGTTTTTCCCTCCTTCACAACGTCACATTTTCCTTCTTTGCCTGCAATATCATCCTAACCTCTCTTCTTTCCTTTCACCTAATTTTAACTTTTCTTTCAAAATTCAACCTGGAGTCATTCACTCTGGGAAGTCTCTAATGAGTACACCAGGTGCTATTGGGCAACCTTGCCATGTGCTTCCCTAGCTCCCAATACAGTGTGGTCTATAGGAGGTTGCAGTAGCACTTCTCATCTTAGGGTGTACTAATCCATTTGCATGTGTTTCTTTCCTCCTTTTAGAAATTCTTGTGTGAGGTAGGCTTGGACCCAGGCAATATGCTAGTCAGTAACTACTTATATTGTCTAGTGAGGAAGACAACAAGTAAACAATTATAACCAAGTGGAATGATTGTAGGAGAAATGCAGGATACATAGGACAATGCCATAGGATCCCCAATCTAATAGGCTTGTCTGCTCCACAGTCAAGACTTGCATGACTGCTGCCCTCCAGAGACTCACCTGGTTCCTTGTCTTCATACCTCTATACCCAGCCTTAACTGAGCATTCTCCCTCAATCTCAATACACTCTGCAGCCAATTCTACAGTAGTCTCTTTTTTCCACTTAAAGGAATTTTAGCATATATTTGGTACTTACCGCTGCCTATGTGCTTTGAGGAACAATGGGAAAAAATAAAACCAAAACAAAACAAAAAAACAATAACCACATTGCCTTTGGCCTCAGGTAAATTATAAGTATTAAGCTGATCATGATAATATCTGCTGAAATACATAGATCATTTAATTTATGTCAGCCCTTAATGTGGATTACATCACCTAAACCTCACATCATTCTTATGGAGTAGGTATAATTTTAATCTCCATTTTACAGACAAGGAGAATAAAGTTCCAATAAATAGACCCATTCGCGCATAGTCACACAGTAATACGAATGTAAAAAAGTTGAACTCAGAAGCAGAGAGTACTGCTTGGAAGTAGGTTTGACATTGGAAAGATGTTGGTCAAAGGGTACAAAATTTTAGTTAGGCAGGATGAATAAATTCTGGAGAGCTATTGTACAGCATGTTGACTATAGTTAATAATAATGTATTCTATACTTGAAAATTGCTAAGAGATTGTATCTTAAATGTCCTCACCACAAAAAAATTTATAAGTATGTGAGCTGACGGATATGTTAATTAGCTTAATTTAATTATTTCACAATATATACGTATATTAAAACATCACATTGTATATCATAAATATATATAATTCTTATTTGTCAATTAAATCTTAAAGCTGAAAAAAAAAAGTAAGCCCTTGATTTCAAACCTATGTAATCTGACGCCAGGGCACACACTCATATCCATTAAGCTGTCTTCCCTGTTGTTGCATTTTACCTTGATATTCATTGTATTGTAGATTGAAATTTTGTTCTAACCCTGTCATTTCTGGGGAGAGGCAACATAGGAGAGGGGACCAAAATGCCTGGTTTCAAGTCCTGGTGCTGTTACTTATTAGCTAGGCAGCCTTGAATACATCACTCAGGCTTTCTGTGCTTTTGTTTAGTCATTGGCACAATAGGAATAATAATAACACTTAATTTATAAAATTGCTGTATTAAATGAACTAATATATATTAAATAATTATACATTAAATTTTCTACTTTTATTAAAGTGCATCTCTTTTCTTATTTTGTATGATTCTGTAAGATACCTGATAGGACTGCGATACCATCCCAAACTCAAAGGGAAAAATATCCTCAAATAATCTCTCATATATCCATGGCAACAGTCTATCTGGGGAAGGGTACATAATATAAAAATAAAGGAGCAATAATAATGTCAAATATTTCTAAAGATCAGAATCTGGTATATAGTAGAGCTGGCTGTTCTCTACCTGTTTATCAAAATATACACTGGACCTTAAATATACATTGTGCCTAATAGGCAAGGGAATCTTACCCTCATTCATTAATGCAATACCTTAATTCTAGGTACTTTCACCTGGGTTCACTGTTTTGTTTTGCTTTGTTTTTTTTTTTTTTTAACCTGTGTTCTTTATAACATTATGGGGTATATAGTACATTACTCCATGCCCATTTTTAGTTGACAAACTTCCAGCTCTGAGACATGAAATAAAATGTGTAAAGACACTTTGATAAATGGCAGAGGTATTTGAGTTCAGGCACCTGATTCCAGAGTTTAGGCACTTTCTACTAGCATATAGCACATCCTAAATGTGCTCTAGAAATGCTTTAAGAAATGGCATGATCAATGCTAATGAATAGTAGAGAAAGATGAGGAGGATGGATGGAGATAGATACATAGATGCTGGATAGATATATAGCTTAAAATCCTAAAATCATTCTAGATTCTAAGTCCTGAAAACAAAATGTGGCATTAATTTGAATGTTCTGACCCTACAATAACAAGATATCTTAAGTTCTCTCTCTCTCTGCCTCAGTTTCATAATCGCATTTTCTTTTTTCTCACTTTCAATCATTGTAAGATTAACAAATGCTCAATGTGAAAAATTTGGGCAAAATTCTAGAAGGAAAGCAAAATCATTTATTTTCAAACAAATCCACAGGTAAGCATTGTTATATCTTTAACATTCAATTTCATTTTATGTACTTTTTTTATTTATTCTGTTTTTAAAAAATAATTTAGATATCCCTACATCTGTTTTTTTTTACAGTTTAGTGTTTGACTAGTTTATGGCAAATTTTCCTTGACAAGATTCTAATAACTTTATACCTTTCTATCCTGAGGATTGATAGTGATTTAATTCACCATTACCCTTTTGTTGTTCTTAATTTATAAATTAAAATGTATCCTCATTTAAGCTGTCATAAACACCTTTGTTATTCAAAGATTTTTCTGTATTGATATTTATTACAATAGAATAGATTCCTGAGAATTTAATATGAAGAAAAACACATGGAAATATTTAAATATCTTACTATGCATTGCCAAATTGTTTTTCTATAAACATAGCAGTTATAGCCAGGCACCTCTGAGAGAAGGAGTGTTTCAGAGAGGAAGGGCAACATGAGAAAGGCAAGGAAAAGAGAATATAGACTGAAAAGTCTGACAGTAAGTTTAGGACTAAAGTGTGGTAAGACTAGAAGAAAAATTAGAAAATGTCAATTAGCATTTGTTTCAAATTCAGTTAACCTAATGAGAGTCTAGAGAATATAAAGCATGTGATGTTTTAGAATTTAAGACTTTTTTTTTTTAAAAGAAAGTGAGTGAAAGGATAACCAGCATTGTATTATTTTCAAATCCAAAAGAAAAGAGACCCCTGGAAGCCCATGTTTGGCATCATAAGATCATACTGGATTTGGGTGATGGGATTTCCTGGTCTTCAATATAAAGGTTGCCTGTGTGTTTTACTGAGCTTCATTTGAAATGGGGCTGATATTACTGATGAGATTCTGGCTCTATCTCTCACAAGATACATAGAAATAGCATCAACAATATTCAGGCTGGTTTTGGTAGCCTAGGGTAACCAAACATTCTAATAATTGAAACTTGATGCAATCTCTTCTGTCCCAAATCATGCCAATAAAGACAAAAATGAAGACTTTTTCTTTAATTATATTTTGATTTTCAAAATTGAAAAACACAAGACAAATAATTTAAAAAACACAATGCACAACGTTTTTAAAATTGGGAAGGAAGGGCTAAAGTATCTTTCATCCATTGTGATTCCAGTATTGTTCTGAGATTTTTCTTTTACTTTGTTCCAAAACTTGTATTTTTGGAACTCAGTTTTTCAAGTATAATTATAGTTGACTGTCACATATCAAATTATTTGATTAACAAGTAGAAAAATCATCTCAATTGTTTAGATTACTAGTGCTCGGGTAGACAGAGTTAAATGGAAACATTCATGAACCCATTTAACAAATAATTACTGAGATTGAAATTAAGGAATATAAAATTAATTGTATTATTTGTGTTTGAGGAACTCACATTCTAATAACAGTTATAGGTAGGAATCAGATATTTTGTATTTTTTAAGACTGTTAGGGTTAAGAACTGTGTCTTATTTTTCCTTCTTGTATGCCAGGCAGCTATAATGGTAGAATCTATAGGATTGTATAAAACCCCAGAGAGGACATCTAACACAGCCTGGGGAGTTAAAAAATCCATTTCAGAGGGCAGGTAATGACTTTGCTGAATTACCCAGGTAATGATCACAAACCACAATCCAGCAGGACACAGCACCGATTGCAAAGTCATAGAAGTGTCAAGGAGTTGTTAAGAGTTGTGGAATTCAGCATATTTGAAATTTGAATTTGAGGTGAGATCCGTGAACTAGACATGAGGCCACCTCACACATGAATGCTACACATTTGGACTCTGTTCTTAAGACAATGCAGCATTGTTGGAAGATTGTACACAAGTAACACAATCCCATAGACAGTTTAGGAAGACCTCCTTGGTGAGGTATGAAAGTTAAATTTGGAGAGTTTGGGAAGTGAGAAGGTCTTCAGGGTAATTCATTACTAGATAGTTCAATAGTTAATTATGAGATCATGGGGCCCTTTTCCATGAGATATAATGAAGAGCAGAGAAGAGGAGCAATATAAAAGATATTTACAGTCAAGGATGTTTCACAAGAATTTGTTTCAAAAACTCAGTTTTTTAAGTCCCACAGATTTACAACTGAGAATCTTTCAAAACAGGGACTGTTGAAATGAGAAAGAATGAAAGCTAAATTGCCTTCAGTTTGGAAGTTTTTTTTTTCAGCTCTAATTTGTCTACGTTCGGTGTGGAATTAGGTATTGAAATCCACTCAAGTTCCTAATTTTCAGCTTCCTTGCACCTATACAGCCTCACAGCTGCGAGTTTGCTAATATAATGGATTCCTAGTTAAATCTAACAAGGGGCTCACTAAACAAAGGTTTTCACATGGTGTATTTTTATATCACCAAAACCTAGATCAAAATGTGAGTATTGGTAAACTTAGGGGGGGTCTATATTTTCACAGAATGATTTTTACAACTATTCTAATTGAGTACCTAGCCTTGCCCAAGTTGCAACAATTAGATCTGATTTCCTTCACGTGATGTTAAGGGACTGCTATTTTAAACACTTGGCATTACTGGGATAAAGCATTGGTGCAGTTCTTAGATATCATCTAGTCTAAAAATTAAATAGAGGTATTTAAACAAGTGAAAAATTGATCAAAAAAATAAAACCAGACACATCTAATTTATAATCCAGGGATTAGTTTCTCTGTTGAGTCAAAATTAGAACATTCCTCTCTCCAACCTTGATTTGTTGTTCGCTTCAATCAGGTAAGGCAAATATACATATTAAAATAATATATTGCATGATCCAGGGCCATACCACAAATCTGTTGTGTTGGGATGTAGTATTAGGCTTGGAGCCTGGGACTGTATTATAGTAAAAAGTAAACCAGGCAATGCATGTACACCAAAGTTTGATAATGACTGCTCTAAGACTGCAAGATTCCCTATCACTCTAAATTTACTTGAGTCCATGATTTCACTAAAAACATTCTGATGTTTTTGCACAGAACAAGCGTTTTAAAATGTAATGGCTGCTTTGGTAAGTTTCTGTTCTCAGAACCCAGAAAACATTTAAACAGATGAGACAGAAGAAGATTCATACAGGCGTGGGTATGTGAGCTAAGGGGTAAAGAGGACAGTCGGTGATACATTCCTGTCGTGTTTCCTAGCGCTGAGCAAAAAGCCCGAGGCAGGGCAAGATAGCCAGTAACATGTGTGGAATGAATTAACCGAATTGAAAGTCAGTGACTTTCCTCACAGTAGGAAAGCTGCCGAAGTAAGTTTTGGCTTCTGAAGTGAAGCCTTAAATGCTTCCAGTAATGAACTCTGAGCCATCCCTTAATGGAAATGGGAAGTAATTCCTTTACAGACATTCTGTAAGGGGTTATATATTGAAAAATGAAGTGATGTTCTTGCTGTAGCTCAAATTAAACAGGTGGGCGCCATTCTTTTGTTTCTTCCGCTTGCAGTATTGCCGCTCACCTCTAGATGGTGCTGCTGGTTCATAGCTAGGCAGCCACAAAACTCCAAATCCAAGCAAGAGTGAAGAGTCCCGACCTCTGAGAAACCATCTCTGCATTTCTCTCTGCCACTTGCCAATTTGCAAGAAGCTGTATTTTAAAACGCATCCACTTGGCCAATTCAGATCACCTTTCCTTCCTCCTCTCCCCTCATTATCTTTGTTTTCAAAATAAGGAACCTGTTTTAAAATAGTCTTAATAGCATTTCTAATTATGTTTATGCTCTTTTTATTTGTGGTGTGCACAGTGGAAGGGTAGAAAGAACTGACCCATATAAGTAAAAAAAAAAAAAAATGTGTCTACCTGGAAACATTCTGTGTTGGACTCCATACATATGGAACTCCATACTCAGATACTCTATACATAGCCTTGCCCAAGATATTTGATCTTTATGAGTCCAATTTTAGCTTTTGTTAGAAGAAACAGCTTCACACAAGAAATACAGCATTATTGAAATAGAAACACTCAGGACTGAAAAAAATGCGGCATATGCACTGCTGCTCTGCTCTCTCGTTCCTAGGACAGACACCAATATTTTTTTATGCCACCCCTTCCCAATTAACAAAATTTGAGATCACAATTAATTATAAACACAGAAATGAAGGTGGATTAGTGTCTGCATATACTTTAAACCATTTAATAACCTTTACCTAGTATAATCTCATTATTTTATATCAGTTATGTGAGACCTAAAGAAGATAGGTGACCTGCCCATATTCCCAAGAAATAAGTTGCAGAACTAAAACTGGAACCCAGAAATACAGACTCCCAGTTAAGTACTTATACACCATGATTGTTAGGTCTGTTTTATCTCTAAAATTCCAAGCCAGAGTCCCAGTACTATTAACATACATCCTAGGAAGTAGATAGCAATTCATTCATTAGTCAATAAGAATGTATTCAGTAGTTACTATGAGCTCAAAAGTGTGCTAAATAAATTGTGCTAAAGAGAAAAAAGAAATGGCTCCTGCCTCCAGAAACTATCACTATTGCAGGGGATTTGTTATGTGCAATAACTACATATTGCTCTGTGAGACATGCATCATGAAAATGTCTACTAGGTGCAGGGGGGCAGGAGGGACATATGATGTGATAGGGATATGTAACAGGAGCATAATTAATACTGCCTTGGGGGACAAAGGCATGAATCAGGCTCAGTTTACTGAAAACGAGAAACAGGTCACTTTTGTTTTCCAAGAATGAGTATGAAGTTATCAGAAAAACTGGAAGTAGATGAGTACATTTATTTAGGTTTTAAAAATAGGAAAACAATGATAGAAGCATGCATGCAGTTGGTATTCCCATGTGGTAAGTGTCTCATTTAATTTTCACACCATTACTTCTATGCCTTCCTGTATGTGACAGCGACTTTCCCTTTTACAGATATGAAAATTGAGACTCAGAGATGTAAAGTTTACTAGACAGCACATAACCAATTGCAGAGGTTGTTACAAAGCTCATGCCGTTAGCCTCTACATTAGACAGTCTTCCTGATTGCCTTTTGATTAGAATAAAAGGATAAAGTAATGAAACACCTGTACCAGTCCATAACTAGTGTTATATTTCAGTTTCACAAACAAGACATGGACTATTTCCCTGAATCTCAGAGGAGGAATCATTCATGGTGGATTGTGGGAGGACAAATTGGTCTGTATTACTCAGATTGTTTACCTGGAACAACTAAAACCAGACGTTCCTGAACAATACTATTCAATGAGTTTTTAACTCCAAACAGCACCTGATCAAACAATTTGGTTCAAAACCCTACTTTTTAGATGAGTTATTATGTATTTCACTTTCCATCTTTATTTTCTGGATTAAAGAATGAATGATACAATGCATTTACATATGAATTAACACTTTAAATGCATTTACATGCTAAGTCATATAAATAAGCAAGACACAGCCCAGCCTCAGCATCCTCAGACCAACAGGATGTCACAGCAATCAGTGCCTTGAGATCCAGCCACTCCATCTGTGTCATGCCCTGTGGGTTTTGGTAACATCACTGATTATTCATTCACAGACCTGCTCACCCCATCACTACTATACACTGGGCACAATTGCTCATTGTTCTCCACTGATTAGAATGCTGTGATTTATAAATGCATGATGTAAAAGAAAAATACACCAAGGCCATTACTTGCAGGTGGAGTTTTCTAGTTCCTAGACTCTGGGGTAATAAATCTTCTGTGGAATATCTCCTGCCCACTTGCTGTTGGAATTTTTTTAAGCGACATACTACACTGACAACCACACTAAACTCCATGTGTGTCTAATTCTAAAAAGGCAGCTTAAATATTACTTTCTTTGGTGACAGTATAAGTATCTAATTTACTCTAATACTGTCCTTTATGTGAAAACTATAATGTTTGAGTCAAAGACTCTAAATTGACAGACTAAAAGGGCTGAATAGAAAGTGTGGGTATTAATATATCAAGATTGTCACTGCTAAAATACTCAAATCTGACTCCCGTCCATTAATTGGGGATGGACTAAAACTTAGACAGTATGAGTGCTATTACATTCTATTGTATATCTATAGATTAGTTTTCAGAATTAAAACTGTCTTTAAATATTGCCTTACAGAAACCCTTCCTCTTGACAGGCAAAGAACCCAGACAAAGAAGGGAGAAGTCACACAGTGTGAAAGTTGGAAAAAAATGCATGCTTTCTTAATTTGCATTCTGAGTTTGACCCAAATAATGCTTACATATTTCTTAGAGGTGGGAACCTTGTTTTGTTGTCCCCTGGTATCTCATGGGTATCTCACAGCACACTGCCCTGAACAAAGCAGGTGCCTATACCTAATAATTACAACAATTATAGCATTTATATAGTGTGCTGAAGAATTAGGGAGGTGGGAATGGCCTTTATCAAAAAGTCCCAAAACAATAATTGTTGGCATGGATGCAGAGAGATAGGAACACTCATACTGCTGGTGGGACTGCAAACTAGTACAACCTCTGTGGAAAGTAATATGAGATACCTCAAAGAGCTACAAGTAAAACTACCATTTGATCCAGCAATCCCATTACTGGGCATCTGCCCAGAGGAAAAAAAGACATTCTATAAAAAAAGACATCTGCACTCGAGTGTTTAGAGCAGCACAATTCACAATTGCAAAGATATGGAAACAACCTAAGTGCCCATCAATACATGAGTGGATTAATAAAATGTGGTATATGTATACCATGGAGTTCTACTCAGCCACAAAAAACAATGGTGATCTAGCACCTCTTGTGTTATCCTGAATAGAGATGGAGCCCATTCTACTAAGTGAAGTATCACAAGAATGGAAAAACGAGCACCACATGTACTCATCATCATCATCAAATTGGTATTGACTGATCAACACTTAAGTGTACATATAGTTATAACATTCATCGGGTATCAGGCAGGTGGGGTGGAGGGCATGGGTATAGTCACACCTAATGGGTACGGTGCACACTGTCTGGGGGATGGACATGCTTGAAGCTCTGACTCAGGTGGAGTAAAGGCAATATATGTATCCTAAACATTTGCACCCTTGTAATATGCTGACATAAAAAAAAAAAAAAAAGAATTAGAGAGGTGGCCATTAACTAAAGTCTCAAAAGAAGAGGGAATATGAGAGAAAGCAAAAGTTGCATTTATGGTTATAGGTTTTTATGCCTACTTATTTCAGTTGATCTGAGACTATCAGCCCCAACTCTGGCAAACCTTAGATTTGACCGATGAGAACTTCTCAGGTATATCTTTTTTAAAAAAATTCAATAATGGAAAAGATAAATGATGTTTTGATTTTTTAAAATATAATTTAAAAATTGTCACAAAAACCAGTATGAGTTCTGCAAAACATGAGGCTGTTTTACAAGATTCAGTTTTTTAAAAAAAATTAAGTCTTTCACTGCAGCAATGAGAATGGGAAGACCAAAAGCCTGAGCTCGGAGCAGATGCCAAAGATTGTTTTAAGAAAATGGCAGAAAAAACGGACATGGGGAAATCACCAGCTTCCATAAGGCTAGTGATTCTGGTATCACCACACTGGTATTCTTTGATAAGAAAATGCAGACACAGGAGAACACTCTATTGACCATGGAGCAAGAGGAGCGGGGTGAAATTTTCCAGGAGCCTGGAGGATTCCCCACCCCGACATCTTGAAGGTCCCACTTGTAATGTGGAGAAAGAGCCGCCTGCAAGAGGGCAGGAGCTACAGCTGCATTGGGAACCCTGGCATATCACACCAATGCCCCTGGCCTGTGAATCTCTGAGGGGACGCCCCAATCAGACTGCCAAATTCTCCAGTTTGCCCTGGGATATTACAGAAAATTATATGTATGATTAATGAAAATAAAACTCACCTCTTGGGGGAAAAAAAAAAAAGGACCAAAAAAAAAAAAAAAAGAAGTAGAAGTCCTTTTTATAAAACATTAATATTCATTTCCCAACTTTTTAAAATTTTGATAATTTTTTCTGCAACTAGCAGCATGTACCTGTAAAGATATGTGATACACACCTGTATATTAACTTCCACATGTAGCTGACAGTATCAACTTGATTTCAAAAATATCATATATAAATTTTCTCTGCCCTTTCTTTTCTGTATTTTCTAAAAAAATTAAATTATAGAGTAAGATATATACCTTGCCATAGAAGTTCACTCTTCAGGATCACATGATTTCTCTAAGGAGCAGAGGCCCCAAGTTAGAGTCAGGAGTTACATTTCAGGTCTTACAAACTTGTTTTAGAAACCTGATAATCATTGCTGCCTGATCCAGGGGTGGTCCTGAAGAAAACATTAATTATTTGGAAAAAAGATTATAAAAGGGAATTTGAAGGAGGGAGGGCTGAAGGGACTGAAAAGACTTCTTGTTATACTTGATGAATCTAAATACTAAGAAGTTGACTTAAAAAGCAGAAGTTCAAATTTGCAGAACATGGCCAATTTCAAACGTTCTTTGATACAAAAATATGTGTTCTATTCATTTATTGTTAGGAGAAAAAAGGTAAAATGGCAAGAGGAGTGGCTGTAGAGAAAGCCATCATTGTCTTAAATATTAAAAGAAAAAGAAGAATATGCCAAACTTTAACCTATCTTTCAGCTCACTTTCCTCCACACTAATCACGGATGTTCATCATAATGATTGCAGGCCTAGCAAAAGCCCTAAGGATCACAAGAAGATTAAATTTTACTCATTATATCATCACTAACAAAGCAGGAGAATGTCCTGATATATGTAAAAATGATTTCCAATAACTTGCTTTGTGACCTTGGAAAATTCACTTAACTGCTCTGAACCTCAGTTGTATTATTTGTCAAATTAACTGATTGAAGGGCATAATGTGAAGTCCTTCAGATCATTAAGTGTCAATGATTTTTAGGATGTATCAAAAAAAAAAAAAAAAAAAAGACCCTTCGGTTCAAAATGCCCCTTCAGCCAGAAAATTAAATTACTAAAGTACTTCTCAGAACTATTATTGGCTCCCTGAAACAGATACAGATAACTCTGACCAGATTGGGGTATCATAGGTGATATCCACAGTATCATTAGGCAATCATTGATTAGGAGTTAGACCAGGCAGACAAAGGTCAAACTCCTTCTCAAAAATGTCTTTCAGCTACTGCCCTGTGTTAGCCAAAACACTCGAATAGCAGGGTTCTGAGTTCATAGAAAGTTTTGATTTGGGGATATGGAAAATGCACTAACAAATAAAGACTTTAATTAGAGTAAACCAGGAGTGCAGGGAGGCATATGAAGAGGGGGTAATCGCACGAGGCTGATTCTTCTAAATGAGAAAATAACCTCACCTTTATTCTGTATGGTAACTGTTTCCTACAAAGGTGTCAAAAAAAGAACAAGTACCTGTTTTTAAACATGCAAATAATATAGAATGTGGACCAAAGTCCAACTACTCCTAATCCTTTGGACCCCACAGCCCTGGGCCATTCCACTGATTATGCTGTAGTTAACAAGCTTGGTATCAAATATGAAAAACAGTAAAACACACATGCAAAATATAGTGTGTATATATATATATATATATATATATATATAAGATTGTGCAGTCAGTCTCATCGGATGATTTGCTTTTCTTAGTTAATGTATCTTTGAGATGTTTATACTTGGTACATGTAGATCTACTTTTTTACATAAAATTCCATTGGATGGATACCCTTGAATTAACTATTCCTCTAAAAATGTCTCTATTTAAATAGTCTTGATGTCTTTGCTACTTTTATAATCAACATTTCTATTTAATATTCATAGATCACAAAGAGTTTCTGATACTTTTTAGAACTAGATAAGTTATGGCTTTTGAATAAATAAATAATAACATCCGTTTTCTGGACATATCACATGCTATAGAAGGAAAGCGTATTCTTAATCTCAGACTTTAGGAAGGTGACCTAAGTCTGAGTCTTGTTTCTTTCATTATTGACTATGCAACATTGGAACATTAATTTTTCACAGTATGCATTCCCTCATCTGCAAAATGGCTCAATAATTTTGTAAGCACTGAGGAAAAAATAATGTGAAAATTAGCTCTCCTAAAATAGCAAAGGTATGATGAGAGTATTACTATTTTAAAGGTAAAAGCAGTCAAACTCTGCCCATCGGAGTCTTTTCGCTGAATATTGTGGTGAGTTCGAAGTAAGCACTCTTGTTGGAATCCAGGCAGATGTATAGAGTATAATGCTTTCCGTCTTGCAGTTGACCTTTAGTATGCCTGGTAGTCAAAACAAAAGACACGTTCTCTTGCGATACACTCCAGAGAAAATCTGGGTGAGATAGACGAAGGGTCAGGGCATCTCAACTCAGAGGTATTTCAGGTCCCATCGACAGCATAAAATTGGTATAACTGGTACGTCCTGCCAGCCACTGCATCTAAAACACAACATTCTTCTTGAAACATTTTCAAAAGTATTTGCTTCGCATCTTCGAATTGGTAGGAGTATTTATAGAGCAGATTTGGTAGAAGCATTTCCAAGACTCAGAAAGAAACTGTCTCCAAACACCACAGAATATATTCTAAAATATTTATATCAGAAAAATCTGCAGAGTGGTATAATTTTTTTAAAAGAACAAATGACATGATCTGACATAATTCATTTAAGCCTTAGAAAATGACAAAACCAGAGAAAAATAATAAACAAATTTCATGCTTATGGAAAATGCTTTGGAATGCTTCCTTTAGATACTTGAAGTTGATGTTTTTGGATCTGTAAATTAGTTTTTCATATATATAATGTATATATTTTTTCTTTGATGAAAGGTCATTGCTGGGGACAGAATAATACACCTTGAAGCATGTATTGGGTTCCTAAATTACCTCTTCTTAAAGATGTTTATATCTTGCTGATATGAGTGAATTTGATATGCACAAATTTTATATTCAGATCATCAGGGATAAATTTGGCTGCTAACTTGAATCCTTTAACTAATCCAACTCTCACTTATGTATGGTATGGAAATTCTATTATTTTCTGCTTCTCATAGCAGCTTGGAAATTGCACAACCTACTTTAGTATTCTTTGGTTTTTAACAACTAAGACTGGGAATTGAGGAATAATCAGTAATGGTTATCTGCCTTTTCCTATTTAAGAACAATAATGGTGCTCACTCATCCCGAACAAGGCCTTTAATTAATCATTGTAGCTATGCAGGTTGAAGTCCCAATGTTATCATCATTGAAGCATAGCAGTAATATAAACTCCTGCTTAAGTGCTTTTGTTCTGTGAAATAAATCTTTGCATTACAACCATTCCTAATCATTTATTAAAAGTATAACACTTTGCTATTATCATACTTGATTGTGATGTTTTTAAGCCATTTATTTGTTTTACCTACTTGCAAGCACAAATTTAATTTGCTAGAATATTTAAGCTTATAGTGGATTTGGTGGGAGGGAGAAGGAGAGGTCTCTACAAGAATGCACTCTCAAAAATAAAAATAAAGGTAAAAACAAAACTAAAGGGATAGGATAGAAAAATTAATCTGTATGCCCAAACTAATTACTGGTTACTCAATGGACATTTGGAATAAAATTAAAAAGTTTTGGTATTATTGGATTCAGCTATTGAATATGACCAAAAAAAAAAAAAAAAAACCTGATACTATCACGTTAACCATATTATCTGAAACAAATAGAACTTTCTATTGACTTGAAATGAATGTTCTTCTCTAATTTGGAAGTTGAGGTAATAGCCTAATTTGCTTAAATGTTAGTTAGTTACTATCTGTGAATAATTTAAGTGAAATTACCACTTTATAGTCTCATGGGATTCACATCCCCCAGGAAAGACAACTTTTTAAAAGACTTTATCTAACCAGGTACAAGTGGTTTCTTTTTCACTCCTACAGCCAAAATTGAAAAGTCTTATTAGGACTATTTATCAAGAAAGGACACACATGAGTATTTAGGATGATTCATGTGCCAGTCCCATCCCAAAAGCAGCCATGGAACAGAACACAATCTCCTGAGTCTCCTTTTTAAGCACACATTGATTAAATGTCTGAATGGGGTCTAATACACTTTATGAGGAAACGTAATATCACTAATGGTTAAACAAATAGACCAGAACTTATGCAGTCAAATGAGTGTTGGTTTTTTGAAACAGATGCCTGGGGAGACTACAGACTTAATTTAATGTATTGCCTCATCTCAAACTTTTCTGGAGCTCCCCTTAATGTCATTTCAGTGGCCCCACCAATCATTTTGTGACATTTTTAGGCAAGAGATTCGAGACTTTTTCTCAAACAAAGATAGTTTGAGATGAACTTGCCGCTACATTCTGAAATTGGTCTACCTTTTAATCAAACTTGGATTCAACCATCAATTATATAATTTACTGCCTGAAAGCCTGAAAACAGTCACCATGAGTGACTAAATGAACATTTGAATAAAGTAATGCATGGTGATTTCACTACTTAATCAGAAAATTTCTCCTTGGCCACATTGGCCCCAAATTTTGATGTAGTGCTGAAAAAAAAAAAATTCTCACCAAGAAACCTTATTTTTTTTTCCTCCCTCATTTAAACATGCATTGGGTACCTGGTATAAGCCATGCATTGTGCTAGGCAAAGGGAAGACAAAAATAGACATTTCTTGTCCTCTAAACTTCACGGTCTAACAGAGAAGACAAACAAGTAACCAGGTAACAAGAATACTGTCTGATTAGAGTTATAACAGAGGGAAGCAGAGGAAGTGTGATCGGAGAAAGGGAAGGGAAGAGAGAGTTTAAGGAAGGTTCCCTAGAGAATTTGTGGATCTGGAAAAACACATAGATGTAATAATACCACCACTCTCTTTTATCAGGTGAGGACGTTAGGGTTCAAATAGAAAAATTAGTTAGCCCAGGATTGAATGGCTTCTTTCTCACAGATTTTCATTGTGAGTTATTTTAACACAGATCTCTAGAACTGGGGTATAATCCTCTGTCACTAGTCAATATGTAGGAAGTCTATACTTTCTGCTTTATCAAGGAAAGACCTAGCAAATGCCTGTTGTTCTGATGTAATTATAACTATCCCCTCCTTTCACTTGGAAAAGGTGTGATGATTAATTTTATATGTCACTTAGACTGGGTCACGGGATGCCTGGATATCTGGTTAAACATTGTTTCTGGGTGTGGCTGTGAGGGTGTTTGTGGAAGAGATGATCACTGAATGGTAAACTGAGTAAATTAGATTGCCCTCCGCAGTGTGGACAGGCCTCATCCAATTCATTGAGCAACTGAAAATAGAACTGTTATTAACAGGTGGAGGAAGGGAAGAATCACTCTCTCTGCCTGCCTCTTTGAACTGTGACATCTGTCTTCTGTCTTTGGTACTCCTGGATCTCTGGCCTTTAAACTCAGACTGAAATCTATACCACTTAATTCAGTTTCTCAGGACTTTGAACCACACCACCAGTTTTTCTGGGTCTTCAGTTTGCAAACGAAAGATCATGGGTTTGTCCCTTACAGTTGTGTGAGCCAAAACCTTACAATAAATTTATTTATTTATTTATTTATTTATTTATTTATATAAATATATAGAGAGATATTTATAAATACATGTAAAGATAGAATATATATCCTATTGTATATACCGTATATACTACTGTATTATATGTACATATATAAATATTACACAGCCTTATGTTATATGCACATATTATGTTATATATGTGTATATAAATACACATGTATATTTATAAATATATATGTATATACGATACATATATTTATGTATACATAGGTGTGCATATAGGATACATGCACGTATATATACATATGCATACACACATATCTTATTGATTCTGTTTCTCTGGAGAACCCTAATGCAAAAGATCTTGGAAAATAAGTGATATAGTTTGTTCCCTTAGTGTATGATATAATGTCTGTTCTCTGGGCTACATATCCAAGATTGAGCCATGAAAATATAGAATTATGAATGTTGGCTTCAAGGACAGTAGCAGTGGAATTGAAAACTGTCTCTCAGATTTACTGGTTGTGAGAAAATTATGGAACTTCGGAGCCTCAGTTACCTCATTTATGTTACGGATGGGGGGCAGAGGGAAATGGTTTGCCTCATAACTATGTCTGGTTTGCCTCATAACTATGTCTGGAGGATTGACTCATAACTATGTCTGGAGGATTGACTATGTTCAGGTTTGTGGAATTCGTAGTACTCTGCCTGGCACAGATACTGGATAGATATTTGTTAGCTACCATTATATTGTTAGCAACTTTTCACCCATTTATTCTTATAATCATATCCATTGAAAGCAACAGTACCTATGATTTAAAAGCATGTTCTGGAATCAGACTATGTAGCTTTCAACTCTGGTTTTGATAGGTTCTGAACTTAAAAGCTGTGAGGCCTTTGGCGAATTATAAAACCTCTTTGTGGCTCAGTTTCCTCATCAGGGAAATGGAGATAATAATACGATCTACCTCATACGATTGTTGACAGTTTTAAACGTTATATAGAGAACATTTTTAAAAGTTCCCACAATACAGAAAGTGCTGTCACAAATATCATCATCATGATCATCATATTTCTTTTAGGGCTATTGTGTGTTAATCCTGGAGGTTATTACCAAGGTCTCTGACCCTAATGAGCCTATATATTTGCACCAGCCATTGCTAATAACATTTTTTGCAGTTTCCTATTTGGTATGGGTAGCCAATAAATTTTATGTAGCTTTAAAATTATAATTTTGCCTTTCGTTATATTGAGACTTCTGGAACTTGGATTCCTGGTGAGAACTTGATTTTTTTTTTTTTCTATTCACCCCTTTCATATTTCACTCCAGTACTCTTAGGGATTATTAACAATTAAGATGGCTGTTGAATAATAAAGTACCAAGAAGCACCCACTCGATTCGTTAATGGTATTTGACTTCTAGCGAATGCTTAGAAGTACTGAGAGAAGTAGAACTGTTTTTGAGCCTCTCGGTTCTCAGTTTATTAATCAAAGCCCCCACATGATGATTCAAGCACTCCACATTTGGGTATATCAGAGCACAAACATTTTATTGCCAGAAAGGTTTCCCCAAACCACCCTAGGAGTGAAAACATAATAACAAGAAATTAACAAAAATAAGATTCCAAAGGTGCCATGTCTTGAATCTCAAGAACATAGCCTGCCTTTCTGCAAAATGATTTAATTGTATCAATTTGAATACACAAAAATAATGAAATTTTATAGTTTTCCTAATGCAGACCTCTAGAACCTAATTCTAAATATTGTAGCATCATCTTCTTTCATAAATTTTTTCATAAATCAATGGCTTAAGATACACTAATGTGGCTATTTTCCCCTTTCTGTTGTATTTTCAATGCTATATTTCCACCCTCTGAATAGGGCTCTTCCGCTTTCCTAGAATGTTCTTCTCCCACATCACATTCTTACCAAATTTAGTCATTCTTTCAATTCTAATGAAATTGCCAGCTATGATGTAAAACTTCCTCTGAGATTTTAACAGGGTAGATAGAAAAATAATCAAGTTCTCACCAGGAATCCAAGTACCAGCATATGTAGTGAGGTCCAGTGTAATGAAAGGCAAAAAAAA
>CM052442.1:127794182-127834618 GCA_028533085.1 Varecia variegata
TTTTCATTTAGTTCTGATTTGATCTTAATAATTTCTCCCCTTCTGCTGGGTTTGGGGTCAGTCTGTTCTTCTTTCTCCAGCTCTTTGAGTCTATTCATTAGGTTGTCTATTTGTAAGTTTTCCGTCTTTTTGATATAGGCATTTATGGAATGAACATATTTAAAATACCGAAGAATAAAATAAGTCTCAAAGAAATAATCTTCCCAAACTGACCAGCACAATTAGATTAGCAAGCCATAACGACTAAATTGAAGACTGCTAAGCTCATGATTTAGTTCTAACTTTCCCCACCTGACTGGTGCTACTACTACTGCAAGAGGCTGGTTGGCGAGAGTTTATGGGAGTCGAGAACACCAGTTTGTTGTCTGCTTTTGACAATGGTGCACTTTGTTTCAGTTTGAAGTGGAATTTGTGAATAGTTGCACAGCTTGACAATATTTTTTAATTCCATCTGCTTAACAGTCATCATGTCAAAGAAGACCAAGAGAATGCTGAAGGAAGAAAACAGATTTTTTAATGAGGATTGGGAATTGCAATATTATCTTGTTTCTGCTAAAGATAAGATGATTTGCTTGCTTTATAATCCTGCAATATCAACATTAAAGAAATGCTCATCAGCATTATAACAGTCATAAGGACCACAAATATTTTATATTAGAGCAAGAGGCATTAAAGTTTGTATTGCAGAAATTAAAAATGAAAAGCAAAAGCAAAGACAATTCTTTCAAGCAGCAATAAGACCTGGAAATAATGCCACTGATGCAAATTATAAAGTAACTTATATACTTGGGGAAAAAAGGGAAGCCATTCAGTGATATAGAAATTGTGAAAGAATGCATCGTCCAAGTTTTAGAGTGCTTAGACCCTGATAATATTTCAAAGTATAAATTGCCTCTTTCGAGGAGAACCATAACCGATTGGCAGCATGAATTAGGCTTCAACTTAACAGAACAACTTCATGTAATATTTCAAAAGGAAATTATATATTATTCAATTACTTTGGATGAATCTGATACTACTGACTCAGCACAAGTTTTATGCTTCATTCGGGTCATAACAGATGATTTGAACATTTGTTTTTCTACATGCATGTATGACCCATCTTAGTTGACTGAGAAGGTCTAGAATCAATGACAACCCAGTGGCAATAAACATACCTAGTGTCCAGACATTGGTTTATACAAACCATTTTCCAATAAAAGGAACCAAGACTTCTGGATTATATCACAAAACAGAAAAATGTAGTTATTGAAAAACCAATAAAATCTCTCATTATACCTATTTTTGTGATGTAATTTATTTAATTTTAATAGTTTTCATATGGTTATTTAAGAGTTTAATAATAGTAGGAACTGGGTAAAAATTAACAGGATTTCTCTGTTTTATCTTTGAAACTTTTCTGTAAGTTTAAAAATGTTTCAAAATAAAAAGTTTTAAAATTTACACGGAGTAGTTTCCTATTAGAGGTATGTTAGGGACAAGTGGATTTAAAGAAAAAATATAAATAAGAATATATGCCTCAATAATGGTGTGATCAAAATAGTTTGCTATAGACTGAGAAATATGATTAATCCAGCCTTGTACATCTTCCATCTAGTAAAATGAAATAAAAGTATGGAAGCCTAGTACAACGGTTACAAATTTAAATGTCTTCTGGATCTAAGTAAGAATGGGAAAGTTACATAATAGATTAGTGGTGATAAAAAAAAAAAAAACCTTGAGATTGTTGGCTATTTATAACAGGGGTAATAAAACAGCTAACATTTATTGAGTACTCACACTAAGCTAGGCACTCTTTTAAGTAGTTTACATGCAGCAAATTTCCTCTTTGGTTTAGATGCTATAGTCAAATCCATTTTACAAAGAAGGAAGCTGAGATACAGAGAATTTATATAACTTGCCCAAAGTTACAAGATATAATGGCAAATTTTAACATAGGCAATCCAACCCCAACATGTACCCTTTTAGCCTTCATCATCTGGCAGTGCCATCTGAGCCCTTAACAGCTCTAATAATATTTTTTATAAAAGAAAATCAAACTTGTGTGCCCAGATTTTGCTAAAAAACTTGTATATCCATATTTTATGTTAAAAGTATTGATTTAAAGACTTTGAAAAATAACACAAATTTAATTTCAAAATACTCTAACAACAAAAAAGTAAACAGTTCTCCAGACAGTAATATCTTACTCAGATAAATCAAAGAGCAAGGAAACCTAAACCACAAATTGGATTCCGGGTGTATCTGACTGTCTTGAAAACTCCTAGAATGCTTAAAAAACCTCAGTAACATTTTTAATCATTCCAGAGCTATACATATAGGAATATAGACACTAAATACTATACATGAAGTAGAACCCCCATTTCAGTTGAACAACAAATAATTTGAGCTTTGACAAATTTATGTGATATATTCAAGGACTTTCATTTCTTGAAACTTAGCTCTGTAGAAACAGAAGACAAGGGAAAGTAACCAGAACCCCTCTGCTCACTCTTCATGAGGCAGGTTTGTGAATCTCGACAGTATATTTAAACCTGCTGAATCATTGACTCATGCCCAAATCTATTACATATTTATTCATTCACTTAATCAATATTGAGAATCTAAACTATGCAAGGCGTTTTGTGTATATTGATACAAATGCAAATGGATTTAAAAACATGGCTTTTTCCCACTTTTCTCATTTAAAAAGACAAATACAATGAGGCAAATGCAATGAGACATAAACATGTTTTATTAAATATCCAGCAGATAATAACCACTTTCTTATTTAAAACATGATGGGAGGAGCATAGACTTCGAAATAATAATAATTTAAAAAATAGTTTTTAAACTTACTAAATGTGTGATACTAAATTTGTTAGTTATTCCTCATGAACATAACTCTGTTACCCTATAAACAGAAGATTATGTGCCAGTTGTACAAAAATTTGAAGAAGACTAGAAATACAGTAAGAAGAAGACATGATTCATAGCCCTTGATATATAGAAGAGCATGAATGGATGTTGGTTACTATGTTTTAATTATGGATTCTGTAATGAGATGAATTGATCTCTGATTGGCGTTAGTGGACACATATGATATTTCAGACATTCACAATTCTTTAGTTGAATGCAAATGGCAAAAGTACCCACTTTGGGGAGTTACAATAATTTTTTATCATGATAACTCCTAGAAAGCAGTTAGCACAATATCTGGATCATTATGTGTCCTGATCAAAGTCTAATTAATATTTTTATTTTAGGATCAATATTTCTGATGCTGGACCTGATTGTACTCATCTAAAAAATATATGAAATAAGTCCTGATATTCACATTTTAGCAATGGAAATTAATACATTCTCTGAAATACAAGTTAGTTTGCCTCATGAAAATTATTAAATCTGTGGCTTATGCCAGACACAAGAAATCTCTCCCATGAGTCCTAATACTTAAGTCAACCTTGTAGTGTGTTCTGTTTTATTTCATTGGCCTGGAGACCTGAGCTAATGTGTTTCTTTCCCTTTGAATAACTACATATTCTTTCTAATATTACTTGAACTTCTCATTGCTACCTACTTTGTGACATTCTCTTGTCATATTTATATCAGCGCATGGAAAAGTCACATCCAAAGTGATAAATTTGCACCACAGAGGATTCCAATCTGTCCTGTGTCACCGCACACATCCCATCATCTAATATTGGAATCAGGCGTTGACTTTTAGAAGGTCCTCCCTATGTTAATGCATTTGTGGATTTACCTTTAGCAAAAGCTCTTTGCACTCAGGGATCCATGACCACATAATGGGATCATTCATGCTGCCTGATTTATGTAGTAAATCTTGAACTGTGTCATCGTGAGCTCTTTCATTCCTTCCGCCAAGAATCACTCAGATAGAAATGACTCAAGCCTTTTGAAGTAGCAAGCCTTGAGAAACTATCACTAAGACAAGAAAAAAAAAAAAGACTTTATTCACTAGTCCTTATTCAATCCTCCTCATAAATATATCTAATTGAAAATTTCAAAGGTGCTTTTAATATGGGTCAACTCCTTTCTGTTGAATTTCCTGTTCCTACAATAACACTGATTGTGTTTATTACTGGGGGTTAATGTGATGTTTTGTCAAATTTTGAACAGGATTCAGAGTTAGGCAAACTTAGCCTTAAGTCAAAATTCTATCACAGTTAATAACTTCAGTTCTTTAGCAATTTATTTATCCTGCATACAGTTGTTTTCTTAAAAAATGGGAATACTAATATATTTTTATAAGGTCACTTAGAAGATTAAATGTGAACACATTTTGAAATGCTTTATCTGTCACTTAGAACACATCACACAAATGGTGGTTGAATTTCTTGGGGAAAAATCCTGTCTATGTACTAGTTAACGCTGAGATATTCTTGGGACTATGAAACAGAATTGTTGTACTCTGGGAATCTATAAATAAACATAGTTCACCTACTACTTCCCATCACTTATCCCACCACACACATAAACCTTATGCTAGAGTGGTTATAAAGAGCTTAGATTAGATATACTCATCAAAGATGGCATAGTAGGAAGAGTAACAGAATAATGTCTTTGGATTATGAAAACCTAGGTTTGAATCTAGTTGCTTAAGAGAGAAGGGTATTACCGTTGATTTTTCCAAATCTCTTATTTTTCATATTTGATATTTCAAAAATATCACATATAATTTTCCATCTATATTCACTCTTTTGCATCCTCATTGCCATTTTATCTTGGGCTCCATTGTATTTAGCCTGAACTATCTTACACCATGGTTTTACCTCCTTCAGGACCTTCAGATAGATCCAAATTATCCTTCCAACATAGAAATCTGATCAGGTTGCTAATCTGCCCCCAACTCATGGAAGATGGTCCATGACCTTTAAGGGTAAAGTTTAAGCCTTTTAAAATAGCTTAATAAAATGGTCCTTAATGAAATGGCCCTTTTCTGCATCTCTAAACTTATCTTTTGCCACGTACTTTCTCAAGCTTTCCTTTCCAGCGGTACCAAATATTTTTCATTTCCTAAGACATATTGTTTTGCTTTGACAGGCTTCCAACACCTTTCTGGCAATGTTCGCCAAATCCTACCTTATACATTCACTTCAGTAGCTCCCTAACGACGCCCTTTCTCTTTCTATCTAGATGGATGATAGATAGATATAATGTTACAACTGTTTCAGATTTGCAAAATAAATTTAGATTGTAAAGGTAGTACTGAGAGTCACTGTGTACCTCACACTCAATTTCTCATTTTTTAAAACCTTACCATGATACATTGGTAACATTAATGAACTGATTTTGATACACTATTATCAACTCAAGTGCATACTTTATTCAGATTTCCCTAGGTTTTTCCTAATGTTCTTTTTATATTTCAAAAGCTCATACAGAATACCACATTACATTTAGTAGTTTTTAGAACAAACACTGTACTGCCAAAAAAAATGAACAGAGTCAGCAGGTTTGCAGACGCCATCTCGTAATACTTAGAACAAAACAGGTATGGTGGCTCACGCCTGTCTGTAATCCCGGCACTGATCACTTGAGGCTGGGAGTTCAATACCAGCCTGGACAACATGGAGAGACTTCATCTCTAGAAAAATTTTTTAAAAATTACCTGGGTGTAGTGGTGCTAGCTACTCTGGAGGCTGAAGCAGGAGAATCACTTGATTCCAGGAGTTCAAGATTATAGTGAGCTATGATTGAGTCACTGCACTCCAACGGGGGTGACAGGGCAAGGTCTTTTCTATTAAACAACAACAACAACAACTTAGAAGAATATGCTTGATTTATGGAGATTTATTTACTGAGGAAATAAAGATGTAAAATCTGTAATTACAGAATTATATGTTTAATACCATAAGTCTCTCAGCTTTTCCATGTAGTTAGTATTTTTTAAATAACTTTAATATTTTAAAAATAAAACAGAAGTTTGTTTTTCAAATATTATAAAGTTAAGAATTTGGGATCATTAAGATATATCTTTCTCAGTAATTTACAATCAATGAGCTTGTCCTATAGAAAAAGAAAACTAGATTCAATGTTTGCTTTTTCTTAAATTCATTCATTCTACAATCATTTATGTACTCTATAGTAGACAGTGTTTAAAGCCTCAAATTTTAAAGAGAAAAAGAGAACAGAAAAAATCCTGCTCTGAAGCAGTCCATGGACTTTGACATTGGTGAAGAATTTCCAGGGATTCTGTGCTCAGCCATAGAATGACAGTTTCTAGAAGCCTGCTTTTATGTTCTTGGACAGTGGTCTTCAAACTTTTTTGTTCCTGTATTTCCAAATGAATTTTGAAAACTTCACTCCCCTTCATATATTTAGATTGAGAAATAACACTTCATTTTGAAGTAAAGGTAGTTGTGAATGTTGTAATTCCTGGCTCATTTTAAATACTGAAATTTTGAAGTAAGACATTTAGATCATTTTTATAAAATATGTCAAGTGAAATGGAAATCCTATAGCAAGTGATAACCATCATCAATCATTTAATCATTTAATCAATTCACAAGGAAGCCGAAATTTTGTAACAAATTGTTTGTACATGGACTCTTACTTTCTTTCACTATCTTCGAAAAGGTTTTCCTAATGTAATTGTTTACCCTTGAAAGTATTTTAATTTTAACTACATAGTAAAACTTTAAAATAAGATGTATTATATATGTAAAATATTTATAAATAATGTACATAAAATAATATTTCCAGATCATAGCATCCTGTAGTCAAAAGCTCTAATTATTTAAAATTATTTGGGTTAATATGATATATTTAATGTTATAATTTTTGATAAAATTTTAATAACAAAATAAACTTTAAATTGATTTCAGTAATGCAAAAGGAATTTTTTATCAATTAGAGTAGAATGAGACAGAGACCCACACAAGTTATAACTTTTTTTAATACAGATAAATGTTGAGTACTCATATACACAGATAAACAGAAGGAAATAAAGAGTTTTGCCATATAAAATCACTCCATGCTGTAAGCCGCTTCCAAGTTGCAATTCAAAAATCTCATAATCATCTATCATCAAAAATTTTTCATGGTCTCTCAGTAGACACATCCATGACATACTCCTATAATTTATTTGAAGAAAAATACTGAAAACCATCTGACTTATGAACAAATTTATTATTCAGTCAAGGAAGTGGTTAATTGGCAATGTCTCGGACATGCATCACAGTTTAACTAAGTCTTAACAAATTATTAATATTATTAACATACCCTGCTATGTTTCCTCTTAGAGGCTTCTTGTTTGTCCTTACATGCCCCAAATAGTTGGGATATATAAAATATCATTAACTTAAAGCATCTATACCAATATCATATGAATATGAATGACACAATTAATTGTATATTGAGGTTTAACTTATATGAAGTGAAGTGCATAAACATTTAGTTCCTGGCTCAATGAATTTTTACATTATGCAGACAAAGTTATATATTGATATATGGACTATCTATACAAAGTCACTACCCTTCTTTTCTGACATCTTTTACCACAGAAGAGAAAAGTAACACAGTGAAGTACAATGGGGAAAGGCTTGGTCAATTGGACAACTATAAGAGAAAGAAAATGTGTATCCTGACCCTTGCCAATCACCATAAACAAATATTAATTTTTCATATATTAGAACTAAATATGAAAGTGAAAACAATGAAGTATTTAGAGCAAACATAAAAGAACATTGTTATTACTTTGGAGAAGACAAACATTTTCTAAATTGTACTGTGAAAGCACTAATTATGAAAGAAATAAAAATGCATATATAAGAACCTATTAAAATTGAGAACTTCAGTTTAATCTAAGGATCCTTTAAGAGAATGGACAACCCAATGGAGTGACGGAAGATATTCACATTACATATCTTATACTCAGAATACATAAAAGGAATTGTACAAATCCATAAGGAAGAGATAGATGACCCATTAGAAAAGTAGGTATAATACCTGAAGGCATTTCACATAACTGATAATTCAACGGCTAATGAAATTATGAAAAGTGATTAGCTCCATTAGTCATCAAGAAAATGCTTATCAAAACTACTGTGTGATATCGCCTCATTCCTACCAGAAAGGCTGGAAAGAACTAGGTAGACAACATCAAATGGCAAATATTGGTTATAACAGGGGCATCAGGAATTCTCCTGATACAACAACCTCTTTGAAGAACTGTTTGACAGCTTCTTATAAAAGTTAAGCACACGTTACGATTCAGAAATTCCACTCTTAGTCACATACTCAACATTATTCCAGCATCATTTATTAAAAAGACTTTTCTGTCCCCTTTGTATTACTTTGGTGGCTTTGTGGTAAATCAAGTGACTCTATGTGTTGGGGTCTATTTCTGTACTCCTGTGATCTCTTTTTGTTTCTAAGCCAGTATCACACTTTCTTAATTTCCATATGTTTATGGTAGGTCTTGAAATCAGGTACTATATATAAGTCCTTGACTTTTTCTTCCTCAAAATTGCTTTGTCTAGCTTTTGCATTTCCATATAAATTTTTAAAATCTTCTTGTAAATTTCTATAATCAAGGATACAAAAGCCTACTATTCTTTTGATTGGAACTGTTGTGAATCTTTAATAAATTTGGGGAGAATTCAAATCTTAACATTTTGAGGCTTTCAGTGGAACAAGTACATTTTAAGATTTCTGGCATCTTTAGAATGATGCATTTCTGGATCCTATTTAGTATAACTTTGTTAATAAGTCTGAATTATAAATTATTTACACATTTTTCATAGCTGCCTTTGAAGTTTATGAATACAAAATTAACTAATAACTATAGAAAGCTGAAATCTATCCTTCCCATTTTTTTTTTCCTTCCGGGGTGTTTACAGTTGTTTGTTGTGGGTTTGTTTTTCTTCTTTATTTCAGCTCCATTAAATTTGCCCATATAAATCCCTTAACTGTTTGGGTACTAATTTCATTCAAAATAATAGAGGCTTAAGACTGGCCATTAGCATTCTTTCCAGTGCTAAGAAACAACCCACATTTGTGTTTACAGTGGAGCGTTATAAATTATGTTGAAATATCATTCAGTTAGAGTCATTCTCCAAGATTGTAAAGAGACGGATGGTCTCCAGGGGAGGGTTGTCATAAAAAGGAAAATCAAACCAGCTGAATAATACAATAAGTCTCTATATAAAGCTAGCTCAGCCAAGCAGGGATATGAAAGGTGGCAGCCTTTGAGGAGATGGCTGACAGATTTCATTTGTCGAGGATCAGATCTTGCCCTGGTGCCACATGTCATATTTTCCCACCACCCCTTCCGTGTTCTTCAGGCACCCTCTCCAGGTGCTGCCAGGGGAATAAGCAGAGGCTGCCAGTGAAAGGCCAGGCTTGGTTAAGTCAAGTGTGTGAAAAGCAGCCCTTTTCTCCTCTCTCTTCCTGCCATAAGGTTCCATCTCTCCAGCTGATTTACTCTTAATAATTATGTAAAAAGAAAGTGAGACTGAAATAAATGTTGGATTTGTCTTTCTTTTCTTCTTTCTCTTTTTCTTTCCCTCCCTTCCCTTCCCTTCCTCCCTCCCTTCCTCCCTTCCTTCCTTCCTTCCTTCCTCCCTTCCTCCCTCCTTCCTCCTTCCTCCCTCCTTTCCAGCTTCTCTCCCTCCCTTTCTTCTTGGTTGTTCTTTTTCCCATATTCTCTTTCTTAATTATTCTTTAGCCCCTGTTTTATTTTTTAGGCAATTTGCCCTTCCCATCCCCATGTGCCTGTTTTCTTCTTCTCTCTTTCTACTTACCAATAAGTACAAAATTTTATAATAATTCCTCTATGTTTATTATTTTATGAATATAATATCTTTTCATTGAATGAAAGGAAACCCATCCATAGGTTGTCTAAGGCTCATGCATGCTTCACCAAATATCTTTTAGAAGAGTTTCCTGGACCACTTCATTCAACCATCCTTTTCTACTTTCTCATTTTTATCCATTTGTGTATGTGTGTGTGTGTGTGTGTGCACGTGCGCACACACAAGGCACTAAGAACTAAAAGATAAGCAAATTTCCATCTCTTACCTAGAGCATTTCATCAACTTATCCCTTCAATTGCCTCTTAGTCTTGACAATTGAGAATTTCAATCTATGTATCGATAAGGAATCCAAGGCCTTCACAATAAAGAACATACAGAGCTTATGCATAAACTTAAAACATGGTCTCCATGTTAGAAATGCATATATGAATAGGTATAAACAGGCACTTTAAATAAATGTTATAATTTTCTCCCCCAAAGGAGCAGAGGAATCTGGGATTTGGTTCAATTCAAGGTTCTAATACTGAGGTGTCTATGTGAAAATAGATGATTCTAAGTCAACTTTTTTCCTGACACTATGCTTTTCTCGTTTCTGTCCTCTACACAATCACTGATAGTGTAATCAAAATTCACATAATTATTTCAATAACCCTGCTTAAGCTGTTAGAAAAAAATGAAACAAACAAACAAGTGGCATTGTTAACTTTATAAAAAGAACCAGGCATCCTAACCAAGTATATCATTATACCTGCTGTGTATGATGTGTTATTAGTCTCCCCCACATACAAACACATGGAGCACCTATTATACAAAGTTACATAATAAATATCATAAAGTAAGTTTTGAGAAATATTGTGACTGAATACCTGAATAAATAATGTTGAAATAATTGTTGAATTTTTCACTGTGCTGTTGTTGTTAATGATATTTTGAAACAACAGAAGGGCCAACCTTCAAAGTATAAGTATTGAACCTAGGTTTTCAACACTACATTGCTTTTAAAAAATTATAGAAGCATTTTGATCAGCAAGTTTTCATTTATATTTGGAATGATAATATCTTCCTTACTTGCTGTAAAGTGTGAGGAACTAAACCAAACTTTTAAAAAATGCTTCATCAACCAAAAAGTCATTATCATCATTTATATCACTAGTAATGATATCCTTTCATAAATATTTGGAAAAATATTTGGGAATGTATTATTAGAAGTAGTCAGCGTGGAGTATCTTTGCAAGATATAAAACCTTAAGCACATTTCTCTGAACTGAGATTCTTGCAGTCTAATAAATTAAGTCCTGTTACTCATTCACAGATACTGGCAGAAGACATGAGCTCCCTGATCAGAGACAAAGAATTTCATTTCTCATGCCATAAAAAGTAGCATGAGTATTAGCATATTTCTTTCAATTCCACTTGCCCCCCAAATCTGTGCATACACAATAGATGCCTGCATACACAGTGGGTAGTATTGTAAAAGAAGTTCACTGAGCTTAAGAAATCCCTGTTTCACAGTAAGCAGAAAACATAAACCTTTGTCCCTTGGGGAGATGTTACGTCATCCCTCAATTACTTGCTATACACGTATCACTGAAAAAATGGTACCCATAAAGAGTGGTCAAGACATTGAATTATAGCACCAGCAACACATGTGGGGACATGAAACACCCAGGGAGAAATGTCTTGCAACAATTTTTCTCATATCATTTTGCATTTCTTTTTAAAGAAAAGTAATGCTGAGCTCTATATAACTTGGTTTTTTCTGTAATTGTAGACTTTGCTTTAGTATTTTAAACCCATATTCAATAAAAAAGCGTCTGTTTCAGCCAAGTTAAATTCTGATTCCACTAACATTTACTTGATGCCTACGATGTGTCAATTACTGATCGAGGTGTTTTATTATATAAGAGACAACTAAGTGCCTAGAAAAGGATTCTAATAAAAAGATTTTTTTTTTAATTTCAAAAGATTAAGAGGGTATAAGTGTTTTGATACATAGGTGAATTGTCTAATGAAGATCATTTTTGTAAGTGAAGTAGCTCAGGAATGGAAAAAACAATAAAAAGACTTTTTAAAATAGCATTTCAAACAGCCCTGCCTGAGAAGAGGTAAGGCAAAAAGGAAGCTATTGTCTAGCAGTGATCAATTTCAGACTGTTTCAAAATGCCTCTGGTGATATCATTCTCACCATCTCATAATGTTTTGCAAGTTGTTAGGGAGAGGACATTAAATCACCTGGTCAGTAGACCTGTTCTCTTCCCTATAAATCATGTGAATCCACTAGGTACAGGGAATAATCCTTTAATCACTCTGATGCCATTCTCATAGATAATGCTCAGTCACTTTCTTTAGAGTTATATTGCAAATGTTGCAGAATCTGCTTATTCACATAAAGCAAAAATGCCAAATTGTACAACTTCTATCTTTATGGAGGGTTTATACATGTGTATGCTTACAAACACACACAAACATATACACATACATACACATACACACACATACACTATTGAATTCTTCTCCTCTCTGTCACCCTTCCAATGATTATTGTCCTAGCAAGAGCTATCAATTGCAATGGTCAACAATCATTCCATAGTTTTCACTCTGGTTTACTTCATTCCATTATCCATTATCAAAATCTTAGGCAGATTCATCTTGAAAAATGTGAATACCATCATTTATTTCCATGCTAAAGCCATACAATGGTTTCCTATTTTTGTTAGGTTAAAGCAAAAACTCCTTAACAATATCTACAGCTCCCTACATATATTTTTCACTATTGGGAATATGAAAACTGTGGCACACAAGCCAAATAAATTTATAAACTTATTTGTAGATAAAGTTTGATTGGAATATTGACAGTCATAGTCATTTATATACTATATGCAGCTGAGTTTGCACCATAATGGCACAGTTGAGTAGTTACAACAGAAATTATAAAACCTGCAAAGTCAAAAGAATATATCCTGCATTTGTTCTCCATTACTGCAAAATTTTTAGCTTAAAACTACAAAAAGGTATTATCTCCTAGTTTCTGTGAGTCAGAAGTTGGCCTAGTGTGACTTTGTTCTCTCTTCAGGGTCTCCCATGATTGAAATTAAGATGTTGGCCAGGACTGCTATATTATTTGTGGATCAGGGTCCTCTTCCCTTCACCCTGTTGTTTGTAGAATTCAGTTTCTTGGAGTTGTAAGATTCCTGTTTTCTTACTGGCTGTCACTAGTGGCTGCTCTCAGGTCCTAGTCCTGCCCACAGTTCTCGCCATGTGGTCGCCTCCATCTTCAAATCAGTAATGAAGAATGTCTTGTGAGTTAAATCTTTGTGCCGTAATTCTCTGAAGTCCTCTATTTCTAACATCCAAAACTAAGATTTAAAGATTTATACTCTAGGTCAGGCCCAAGTAGATAACCTCTCTATCTTAAAGTCAGCTGATTTGGGACCTTAATTGCACATTTCAAAATCACATTCGTTCTTAAGGATTTGAATTGTCATTTGGATAAGGAAAACTTTACCTATTTTATACTGTAGATCATTATTTAAATTAATTCTGAATAAGCTTGAAGTCAGTACTTTCAAAGTCCAAAATTCTATTTTGCTTTTTAATGTGGCATTGGATGGTTTTAACTGCCTATGTTGGAACTTTCAAAAAAAATTGAAGGCACATGAGTGGTGCGTGTCAGGACAGCCTGCTATATGGCCTGGAACAGTGGTTCCCATATCTGCCTGCACAGCAAACCACCCGGGGAGTGTGTGTGGTGAATATGTTAAAATGCAGCATCCAGGGCTTTAGCTCAAACAAATCTGATTCAAGAAGTCTTTCTTAACACGGTGCCTTCAAACTTCTATTATAACAGAGAACCCTAAATGATTCTGGTGCGTAGGCAGGGTTGCTTTTCTATGGTCTAAAATAATAATTTAAAAAATGCAATTAAAAGATTAGCTTGCATGAGAAAGTGAAACCAATGTTCTCTCTGTCCACAGTTTTTTCTCTCAACCCATATAGTTGCATTACCAAAATGAGTGGTGAGCAAGAAGTGATGTACTTCCTTCCTCCCAGGAATAAAATGAAACCACTAACCTGGAAGGTATAGCTGGAATTCATCATGCCATCCTGATTACATGGGGTAATGCAGTAGCTTCCCAATGTTTCCTGTTTTCATTCTCACATCTTCTCATTTATCCATCACTGGACGATCACTATGATCTTGTAAAGTGGATCATATTAATCCCAGCTTAAAATCAAAGGAGGCCCATCGATTAGATTCACTATTCAAAATTCTTACTGCAACCTCTCCCAATTTCTCCAAAATTATCACATGCCTCTCTTCCTTTTGCTAATTATGTTTATACCATCTTTTTTGTTTCTGGATATATTGAAACTTTTCTTTGGAGGTTAATGCCTGCTCTTCCTTTTCCTTTTCCTTCCCAGCACTTCTTTTATTTGGCTTTATAATCTAATTTCTCAGGTCAAAAGTCAACTTTTTTGAAGAGGGCTTTCCTGATCCACCAATAATAAGGATTTGATATTCCTTATTATCAAGCTATGTTTTTCCTCTAGGCACCATTTATTAATACAAGCCAGAATTTTATTTTTATGCATGTGCTTTTTTGTTTCTTAGTTACCTTCTTTTCTAGAATGTAAATTTCATGATAGCAAAGACAGGCTTATCCGGTGAACACTATACTCTCAGTGCTTAAGATAATATCTGGCATATAATAAGTGCCCAATGAATATTGTGGTTCAAATTAATAGATGACAGTTACACTCCCTTCTAAGACAAAGAGAAGAAATTCATTTAACACAATCAATATAGGGTACGAAAAAAGCTAAAATATTTTTTAATTTTTATTTTACAAATTAGATTGCTCAAAGTAGCTACGATATATACCAATTATATACAATTTAGAAAATGAAGACAAGTTTAAAAAAAAGCATTTTTTACCTTATAACTGAAAAACTCAGTAGAAACCATGTGTAACAAATGTATTTTTCAGATTTTTCAGTTCTTCTGTGTGAAAGTCATGCCATCAAATAGTATTTGTATATGTGTCTACTAATGTTGACAACATATCACTTGGATATATTTTTATCCACATAAAATGTTTGTGTGTGTGTGACTCTAGAATATATTTAACCATTTGAATTGTTTCTAATACCTTGTACTGCAAAATGCACCACAATGAAGATCTTTGTGTATGATTCTTGATATACATCCCTGATTATTTTATGCTATTTCCCCAGTGATTTCCTTGCCATCATCATCCCATACATGTACAGTTTTTTTTAATTATTTTAGGCTATCATTCCTAGAACTCTTTATTATTTTCTATTTCTTTTATAGAGCACCTTCATTTTGTCTCTTGGTTGAAATATTTTTTTTATGTCCTATAAAAGTATTACGTGTTGCTGTTAATATGAGGCTTTGATTGTCTTCTCCAAAAACTGTTCATTTCTTTCAACTTCTGTGCTTCCCTATTCATTTGTTCTGGGTTCTAGCTTAATAATAGAGACCGTCCTCAAATGTCTAGGAATACTTGGATTACTGTTCATATTTGAAAATCACTTAAATGTGTTCTGGAGAGCTCTGCTTCAATAATTGGTATTTGTCAACTAGTAGAACTCATTGGAGGGCAGAGAGAGAAAACTTAAATATTTTTTCCTAGAAATACTCAATTTCTTAAAAAAAAAAAAAAAAAGGAGCCTCTAAATTGCCAGTATGGGCTCTATAAATATGGCTGCCAGAAAGAATCCTGGGAACCACACAGCAGGGAAAGAGTCTGAGTAAGGTGACTTTCACATTTCATTTTTTTGTTTGTTTGTTTTACACAAATTTATTTTATTTATTTACTTTTATTTTTTATTTTGTTTTAGATTTATTTTTTTTCAAGTTATTATGATTCATTTATTTTTCATCATTCATTTGTAAGAGTGTGTGGGTATAATATTACTGCCAGTTACATGGAAATCTAGGAAGACAATATTTTATGACACTACTGTCAATTAAAGAAATACAAAGCTATAGAGAAAACATAAACAAAAAATGTTCCAAAGAGGTATGAGCTAGAAGTTATATTAAAGATATTTGTGTTTGACACCCACTTCAGAAAAAGAAGCCTCGAGAATTTAAAAAAACAGCATGCCCAAACCGATTTTTGATGAAATGGCTTTTACCATATTCACGTCTGGTTCATTGAATTAGGTTTGCAACTTTTTTTTTTTTTATTATAGCTTATTATGGGGGTACAACAGTTCTGGTTAAATATATTGCCCATACCCCTCCCATCCCCCCCGTAGACATGCACTTAGGCATTCCTTCCACTTACGATTACATCTCTCTCAAATCTTCTGCTGTGCTAAGTGTCCCCACATCAAGACGGTTTCTGATTCAGTTTGTCCTTAGGAAAAAAATGGCCTGCATTGTGGAGAGACAGTGAAAGTGGAAGTCTCACTGTTGCTTATGTGTCCTTTGACCATCACATATCCCTGCTCCCAATTTCTGAGTCTCACTGAGATAACTCCGGGTGAGTCCACTTTTTGCCTTATAATATTATACTTCTTACTTCTGATTCCCTAACTTCTGTTATGAAAATTAAAAATGATTTAACTGTTACAAATCTTCTAAATATGTGCTGACTGTTCTCATGTGCAAATATCTTTTCTCAGTCTTCTAGTACTTCAATGTTTTAATTAAAAGAAAAAGAAATGAGTCACCTACTATCATTTTAGTAGGCGTTTGGGTGATGAATGCATGTATTTAATAAAATATGTATCCTTTTTTATTCTGTCATAATAAACTTCAGTTGGACATGCATTCATGCACTGTAGGTTTACATCCTAAGTCAAATAAAAACTCTTTATTTGAGATAAACTTCATGTTGCATCTTATAATTTCCAAATATTGAATTGCAATCAAACAAAGGGTCATTTCTGTTCAGAGATTTATAGTTTAGCAGATGCCCCAACTATTATATCTCTCTGGTTTCTACTCTGTATTAATTAAAAGTCTCATTTCTTCTGTCCTTGGCCATAGACCACTGATCTGAACAATTACTCCAGGCAGAATCTGCTGCTAGCACCAGCTCAGGTGAATAATAAAATAGAAATATACTGCAGTTAATTTTGAAGCTTGTCAATGCTGGCATATGAAAAATCATATATAATTTTTTTTCTTTTTTACTTGTTGATTGCAGAAAATAAACAAAACAATTTTTTTTCTAAAGACATCTTTGTGCTATATATCAGATTGAGATTGTGTTTCTCATGAGACCATCACAACACCTCAAGCAAATTAGCATTACATTCCATTTATTCTTGGATGTGTTAGGTAGGTAAATAAATTAAGGCTTCAAAAAGTTAAGCACTTAATGAAATACACATGAAGTTGTGTTAATAACAATAATTCAGTTATTCTAAGTATTTAACCTGAGCCAATCACAATAATTGTTTTTCATTTATTAGCACACTTAATCTCCATAAAATTATTTAGCAATAGGTAGAATTATATCCATTTAACCAAATAAGAAAAGTATAATTGGAGAAGTTAAAAAAACAACATCGACTAAACTTAACCAATGTCGTAAAACTTAGTGGGGTTTGGGATGAGAAAAGTCTGATTCTAAAATACGTATTTCTCCCATAACTGTCACACAACTTGTTGCATGCATATACCTGTCCACTATATGGACTTTTCTGAACATAGCAATTAATATGATGTTGAACTTACAGCAATAATTGGAAAGCTTCACATTTCTTAGACCACTTGGAGTCTCGGATCTGTTCTCTGTTTTGGTGATAAATTCAGGACTGAATTTGAGTCAAGGACACAGACTTTTGAAGAGGTAATTATCTAGGATTTCATCTGACAGAAAACACTTCAATAGAAGCCGTTTTTCCCCAACTGCGCTTCACACCTTTAGTATAGTTCAAGAACATTCATTCAGTGTTGACACCATTCACAATTGTGCAAATGACATTATCAGATTGTCAGGCAAATGGAAGCAATTATCTCATGAGTCTTAAGTAATGCACACATTGACATATATTTGCCTTTTGATAACAAGGAATGATCTGTCAGCTGTGAAGCAGCTCTATCATTGAAACACTTCTTAGATATTTATTTCATCTCCAGGCGAATGACAACTTTGGCAATAAACAGTGAAATTCTTTCACTTAAGGTGAGTTTTAGGATTAGGGAGCTGAGTTAGCGCTGGCAGCTTGGCATATATTAGCATATGAAAACATTCAGCATTGCATCTCTTGGGAAAAGCAGTAATTAATCATAGACAAACAAATTGTAATCCTTATTATGCATAATAGTGGAGAAATAATATCTTAGCTTCACACAGGCTGGGTTTCAGTGTGGGATGAGGAGCAAAGAACTGCACAGTGGGAAGCCTTGTAAGAGTGTCTGAACATAAAGATCACTGTATGATGCATTTCTCAGACAGAACAGAGCAAAACAAACCATGATGGGATAAATAACCGTAATTAACAGCCTGAGTAAGATTCTTTTCTACTACTGAGAAGAGTGGTCCATTAATGACCATTTATTTTTTATTTTCAATTCATGTTTCAGAAAATTGTACTCTAGTACCAGGAGAAAGGCAGGGATTGTCAATTTCTGACACGTAAAACGAGGACATCAAGCAACTCAGTTTTAGGTATTACAACTCTAATTCCTAACACTCTGCCCCTCCCATGTCTGCTTGCCGTTCAGTGGCTGGGACGCACGTGCAAAGTAGGCATCCTCTCAGCCGGCCCCTTGAGATGATTCAGCATTGTCAGAAAGCACCCATTTGTGATGCGTGCCAGTGTTCACTGATGTATGAACTTTGTTCAAATGTTGAACACCAATTTAGGATCAGATGGCTAAGTATATTTTATGACTGTGTTGGTATAAAGACAGCTACAGTCCAGCTTGATTTATTTTGATTTTAAAATAAATGAAAATATTTTCATGGGTCCCTAAAAGCACCACGGCCCTTTGATACTGTGTTTACTGTGCTTCATGGATAAATTGAAAGTCCTCTTTTTTTCCTTTCGCTTTCTTTATTTTTTTCCTTAAACAAAAGTCACCCTTGTTAAAATACTGTTTTGTTTTGGATAATTTTGTCTCTCATTTTACTTTTAATCTTTTGGCTATTTTTTGTGTAGTGTCTGCCTTGATCTATGATTTTCTTTTCAGGGGGAAGACACTACTTTTCTTTGTGGCTGGCTTTTATTTACACATAAGTACAGTTTCTGCCAGAGCTCTTTCCCTAGAGGAGTGGCCATTTCCTACCAGGCACACCCCTAAGAGTTGGTTTTTCTACTCTTGCCTTGTTTTGCTTTTTCACTCTCATAAGATACGCTAAAACTCTTAAAAGCAAAAGTCAGACTCAGAGCCAGGATGTGAAGGAAGTTCTACATTTATTGACCACCTGTGCTAAAAAGTTAACTTCCCCACAAGAACTTTTACCCTCCACACCAGACAAGGCTGGTGACCCCAAGGGGCCTGGCAGCCAGGTGCTTTTTCTCCGAGAAGCTCCCAGTTCACTGGCAGCAGCCGCTTTGGGGTTCATGAAGGTAGAAAAGCTTTCCAGCGGCTCAGGAACCTGCTGACTGCCAGAGATGTGAGCTAGGAAGAAACAACTCCCTGGCCCCGCCCCCACCGACCTTTCTCGCTCTGTCCTGGGTTGATCTCTGCCGGTGTCTTGCTCCTTCTTATTCTACTCTGCAACTATTTCCCATGGAATCTCTGGCAGGTTCTGGCACTTTTCCCCTGGAATTATCCCCGATCTGTGCTTTGTTTTGTTTTCCCTTTTTCATCTAAAACGTTTCTTTCTTTCTGAAACTATCTGGTAGCTGACGTCTCTGGTCAGCTATCTCATCTCTCCCTCCTGACTGCCTTTATTATTTTTTCTTGCCTAATTGTTCTCAGTAGAACTTTCACGAATATGTTGAATAGACATGGTGAGAGAGGACATCCTTGTATTGTTCCTATCTTTTCCTAAGGGGAAAGCAACCAGCCTTTAATCATTAAATATAACCTTAACTAGTTTTTTTTGCTGTTGTCGTTGCTGTTAATAGGTGGCCTTTATTGGATTGAGGAGGTTCTATTCTATACCTAATTTGTTGACTGTTTTAATCATGAAAGGATGCTGGATAGTGACAAATGTTTTTCTGTGTCTATTGAGATGATCATGTGATTTATGTTTTTTATTCTATGTGTTTTTTGCCTCATATACTTGGACTCTCTGTTGTTAGGTGCATACACATTAGATATTGACATATCTTCTTGGAGATTTGGACCATTTATCATTACGAAATGGCCTCCTTTATCCTTGATCACTTCTCTTGCTTTGAAATCTGCTCTACCTGAAATTAGTGTAAATACTCCTCCTTTCTTTTAATTAATGTTAGCATGGTATATGTTTCTCTATCCATTTACTTTTAATTTATATATATATATATATATCTTTGTATTTAATGCTTTTTGTAGATAACATATAGTTTTGGGTATTGTTTTTTATTTACTCTGACAACTTTTGTCTGTTAATTGATGCATTTCGACCACTAATGCTCCAAGTGATTATTGATTAATTGAGTTATTAATTTCCACATTTGTTACTGTTTTCTATTTGTCATCCTTGTTCTTTGCTCTTATTTTTGTCTTTGCTCTTTTTCCACCTTTTGTGGTTTTAGTGGAGAATTTTATAATTTTATATGATTCCATTTTCTCTTTTATCTTATCATTTTTTTTGGTGGTTTCCCTATAATTTGTGATATACATTACAACAAATCCAAATCTACTTCCAAAATCACTATATCACTTCACTAGCAGTGAGTTCCTTATAATAACAAAATAGTAGTAATTCCTGTCTCCCATCCTTTAATACCATTACTGTCATTCATCTCACTTATATATAAGCATACATAAGCATATATATTTATACATAATTGAATACATTTTGCTATTTAAAAAAATGTTATTGTTAGATCAATTAAGAATATGAAAAATAAAAAAAAAATTACCTTCACATTTTCTTTCTTGATGTTCCTCCTTCTGTATGTAAATATGAGTTTCTGACCTGTATCATTGCCCATCTCTCTAACAAATTTCTTTTAACATTTCTTGCAAGGAAGGTCCACAGGCAACAAATTCCTTTAATTTTTGTCAGAGAAAGTCTTTATTCTCCTTCAATTTGAAGGATACTTTCACAGGGTAAGGAATTCTAGGTTGGTGTTTTTTTTGTTTGTTTTTCTCTCAACAATTTAAGTATTTCACTCCATTCTCTTCTTGCTTTCATGATTTCTAAGGAGAAGTCAGATGTAATTTTCATCTTTTTTCCTCTATAGATAAGATTTTTTTCGTTTGTTTTATTTCAGGGCTTTTTTTCTTCATCATTAATTTTCTGTAGTTTGAAAATGATATGCCTAGGTATAGCTTTTTGACATTTAGTAAGTTTGGTTTTCTCTAAACTTTGTGGATCTGGATCTGTGGTTTGGTGTCTAACACTAATTTGAGGAAACTCTCAGTCATTACTTTCTTCAAATATTGCTCCTGTTCCTTTCTCTCTTTCTTCTCGTTCTAGTATTCCCATTACAGGTAAGTTAAACCTTTGGAGTTGTCCCACAGTCCTTGGATGCTCTGTTGTTCTTTTTTTTCTTTCAGTCTGTTTTGTAGTTTTGGAGGTTTCTGTTGAGATATCCTCAGGCTCAGAGATTCTTTCCTCAGATGTTAATGAGCCCATCAAAGGCATTCTGCATTTCTGTTACAGTGTTTTTAATCTCTAGCATTTCTTTTTTATTCTTTCTCAGAATTTCTATCTCTCTGTTTACATTGCCCATATGTTCTTCCATAGTGTCTGCTTTATCCATTAGAACCCTTAGCTTATTAATCACGGTTGCTTTAAATTCTCAGTCTGATAATTCCAACATCTCTGTCATGTTGATTCTGATGCTGGCTCTATCTCTTCAAATTATGTTTTTTTTCACATAATTTGACATATCTTGAGATTTTTTTTTTTTTTCTTGGTAGCTGAACATAATGTAGCAGGTAAAAGAAACTACTTTAAATAGGCCTTTTGTAATGTGGGATAAGGTGTAGGAGGAAGGGAAGAGTTCTACAGTCCTGTGATTAGCCTATGCTTCTTGACTGTGAACTTCACAAGTGTTTCTTAGTTCTTTTTCTCCCCACTTAGGTGGAAGAGGATGGCAAGAGTAGACTAGAGTTGGGTATTTCCCTTCTACCAGATCAGTTAGGCTGTGGTTAACTAGTTTCTCCTGAGATCAGGCCTTGTTAAAAAGAAGAGAGTGCTCAGGCATAGTTCAAAGTGGTTCCTTTCCCCCCTGCCCTTGCTGGAAGCATGGAGGAAGGAGGGGAGGAGATTTTTCTCTGATATTTCCTGTGAGAACCTGGCAGTGCTCCTGGAGGTAAAAGTTAACGAACGTGCTTGCAATTATGGAGGTATCATAACCCTTAGAACCCTCTCCTGGTGGGGAGCTATGATTTATTAATCTATTTGAAGTCTGAAATTTACCAGCCTCTTCGCATGGAGATGAAATGTGGACATAAAAGCCTGAGACTTAATTTGCTTTCCTCCCTTAAAGAAATTTTCTTTAAACACAGGGAAAGTATTAGACCAACCACTTCTAGTTTGGCCATTTCTCATGTATTACTGTGGTAGCATAGTGGAGCTATTTCATCAAATGACCTAAGTTCTATTCTGAGCATCATCACGGACTAACTACCCATATTTTGGAGAATACATTTCAACTCCTTGGGTCTAGGTTTACATCCCTATAAAATGCAGTATTTGAGTTAGATAAAGTATGTGCTCACTCTTGAGAACTTGGTCAAATCTATTTAATATAATATTTCTTTCCTCACTCATACACTCATTAGATGTACTTGCTGAAGAGGGTTTCCTGATATTGTTCTTTTGTATCCTGCCTTAGTGAGAACATAAAAAGAGAAATGACTCAAAAAGAGGAAATAACACAAATATAAATAATACAAGATGCAATATAATTTTATTGCATTTGATATGACTTTTCAGAGCTAAGTTAAAGCTAGCAGAAAATTCTTTATCTGGTCATTAGTTCAGTGTTCCATAGAATAAAGTACTTTTAGAACTATAAAACTAGGTTGTATCATTTGATTTAAGGGAACTGAATGTGAACTTACTAACATGTATTACTCAGTATAAGTTTTCTTTTACATCTGCTTCTATGACTTACATAATTAAGGATATGAAAATTATATTTAATATTCTATTTGTGCCACATTCACATATTACTTTTACAGTTATTTCTTAAATTGTCCCCAGAGTTATGTTCATTGTATTTTGAGAAGAGTTGATTTTTAGTAGCACCATAAATAAGTTTGTAGTCTGCAATAGCAATGAGACAGGTTGTATTCATATAATCTACTTGTTTTATAATTAGGATTGTGATGATTTATACATAACTTTTTATTATAAGACAAGACTAAATGATTATGATGCTGTAACTCCAGATATTTGAGTTTTACAATGGTAGAATAAAAATATTACTATAGGGAAATTGGTGATGCAAGAATACTGAGATTTTTTTCTTCTTCTTATCATTATGATTATATAAGGGGAGATAATCTAGATGAATATTGTATGGTGTGTTAAAATTCTTCAAATAAATCATTCATGTATTCATCCAACAAGTAATAAGCATCAAGCACCATCCAGGTGCTATTAATACAATAGTGGACAAACTGGGAAAGGTACCAGCCCTTACAGAACTGGCAGTGTCCTAAGGTATATAGTTAGTAGACAACTTATAAATAAAAACACAAAATGACAACCATATGTGCTTTGAGGAGAATTAGCAAGGTCATGCAAAGTGATCTATGTGAGCCAAAGGATAGAGCTAGTGATTTAAGGGAACAATCATCTACAGATCATACACAAATCTCTAAAGACTGTATGTCTCCTAATGATGTAGCTTCTGCACATTTTTCCAATATACACTTCTGCCTACTAGACATAGCCATCTAGATATACTACAGAAACTTCAAATGCATCATGTGCAGAATCAAATCCATCATCTTATGCCTAAGGTTTCTAAGCTTAGCCATTTTCCAAACTTTTATCAATCATTTCCTCCTACTGATTTATTACCAAAATATCTCTTAAGCATATTCTTTTTCTTCAGCTCCACTGCAAATGCCTCAGTAATGAATTTACTTCGCGGTGTTAGAGTGGACACCAGTTTCCATGCCACCCTCTTTACAATTTGTACATATATAATCTTTACCACAAGATAGTTACCATTAAATCCTGAATCTTTGGACTCCAGAGCTTGCTTTTTAAATCACTATTCTCTTACATTCTCTTTTCTGTTTTCTAAACTTGACATCCCTGAAATGTCAATCTATCAAGCATAGCACTACTGGATCACCAATTCTCCCATGGACATAAAATTCTTCATAGCTTCTTTGGTACTTGTATCAGTGGTACAGAAATCTGGTAATAATATCACTAGGTAATAAATATCATATATATACATATATATAGAAAAAGAATATATTCACATGTATCATGCTTTATGTATATATATTTATGTGCGAGTATGACATATATATACATAGTCATGCACCACAAAGCAACATTTTGGTCAATATGATGGTGGTCCTAGAAGATTGTTATGGAACTGAAAAATTCCTATCACTTAATGACTTCTTGATTATCCGAACCCTGTGTAGGCCTAGGCCCTGTGGATGTGTTTGTGTCTTAGTTTTTAACAAAAAATGTTTAAAAAATAAAAAAATATGTTTATATAAAGAAGCTTGTAGGATAAGGATATCAAGAAAGAAAATTTTTTATATAGTTGTCCAATGTGTTTGTGTTTTAAGTGCTATTAAAAAAAAGAGTCAGGAAGTTATGGTAAGCCAAGGTTAATTTATTACTGAAGACAGAAGACATCTTTTCATGAATTTAGAATAGCTTAAGTATATAAAGTTTACACAACTAAGTTATATAGCCTAAGTTTATAAAGTCTACAGCAGTATACAGTATTGTTTTAGGCCTTCACCTTCTCTGACTGCTCACTCACTGACTCACCCAGAGCATTTTCCATTCCCATAATATACATTTATAGTAAGTACCCTATAACATTGTTTTTCTTTTATACCATAGTTTTGCTGTCTTTTTCTATGTTTTGATATAGAAATACTTACCACTGTGTTACCATTACCTACAGTATTCAGTGCAGTAACATGATGTACAAGTTTTTTGCCTAGGAGCAATAGCTAGCTATACTATATTATTATATAGTCTAGGTGTATAGTAGTCTATACCAACTAGATGTGTGTTAGTACATTCTATGACATTTGCACAATGACATAATTGCCTAATGATAAACTTTTGAGAACATACACTTGTTGTTAAGTGACATATCACTATATACATATATATACCTACACACATGTGCACACACACACACATATATATGTTGAAGAACATAGTTGTGTAAACAAAAATCGGAAAGCCCAGCTCAAAGTGCAGACTAGCACAAAAATAACACAAATGTTTGTTATAACCATTTGCTTTATCAATAAGTAGGTAATCAAATACCCATACATATACTCAGTCAGCTAGAGAACCAAGAAATGAAGCAAACACATATTTATTAAGCCTCTTTCTGGGGTAGAAGATGTGATAGGTGTCAGGGATAACAGTATAAATAGGGCATATTCCTGCTTCTGAAGCGTTTTCCGCATTTACATATTTTCTACTTACAGTGGTATAATTCAAAAGCTATTTATTCAGAAGCCATGCCATGATAATTAATTATACCTAGAATATATTGAATGAATCCAGCAATTATCTTTGAGAGGGCATAAACTGAATCTATAAACATGGAAAGCAATGCTGGCAAAATGGGTTCTTATAAAGAGGAGTCAAATTTCTTAAAAAAAAAAAAATCTGTGAGTAACTTGGTACTTTGCTGACTGTTAACCTAAGGCTGATAAATAACAAATAGATGAAATAAAGAAGAATTAGTAAGGGCCTCCAAGATTCTGTTTAAGGGAAAAATAAGTGCATCTCACTCCTTTCTGTAAATTATCTGAAAGCCAAGAGCAATAGGGGTCCCCTTCATAAAGAAATCTTCCTCTAAGGACTGAATGTTTGTATCCACCCCCAAATTTATATGTTGAAGCCCTAGTCCCCAGTGTGATGGTATTTGGAGACAGAGCCTTTGGGAGGCAATTAGGTCATGAGGGTAGAATCTAATGATGGGATTAGTGGCTTTATAAGAGGAGACACAGAGAGATACTCTCTTTCAGCCATGTGAGGATACATCAAGAAGGCATCCCTTTGCAAAAAAGGAAGATGGCCCTCATCAGGAACCAAATTGGCTGGCACTTTGTCTTTAATCTTCCCAGCCTCCATAACCATGAGAAATGAATTCTTGTTGTTTAAGCCACCCCCTCTATGGCATTTGTAATGGCCACCCGTGCCAACCATGGAAACCACAGAATTCATCAGATTTGTCCCCTTTTACCTTTCAAATACAAAAGAGGATTTATCTAAATATATTGGATATTGTACTGGTGCTCCTAGGCAATCTTTAGCCATATCTAAGTGAATCTTCCCAACCGCTGAGGGCATAAGGATAATTTCAACTAGAGAAGAGTTTAACGATTATGACAAAGGACTTCATGTATTAGTTTCCCTTTGCTGTTGTAATAATTACCATGACCTTAGTTGCTTAAAACCAAACACATTTATTGTCTTAGAAATCAAGGAGGCATAAAGCCAAAGGCACCTTTCCTCTTAGAAACTCAGATTCTCCATTTTCAGAGAAATGCGATTTAAAGGAAAAAAAAAATCAGTAATTCACCTCCTTTCTGAGGCCTTTGTTTTGGCCCTTCAGTTCTTTGTCTCCATGGCTTACTGTGATATTATCTGTCTCTCTGCAAGACACCAAATAAGAGAGCTGTCAGTATGACATGCACTGAAAAGGACTAGTTTATTCCTGAACCAGGGCTCCTCCTAGGTCTATTCAAAAATGTTTTACTTTCCCCCAGTGACTTCATGCTATTATTGTTTGTTTGTTCAGATAAATAGAAGAGAGCTGGGAAAAAAGGGGGTCAGTGGAAAAAGGCAACAATCAAAACATTGGTATAGGTTCACTGGATAAATAAGAAACTGATATTCTCACAATTGGAAAGTCTGTATTTGTTAAGTTTCAGCACTTGTACTTGGACCTGGACCTTTGGGATTCATAAGTTAATTTTACTATTTTTTTTTCTGCCCTCATATATTTAATAAGATGGACAATACTTATGTGGCATGTAGGCAAATGCTTATTAAACAGAGAACAAACACAGATATGATTATTAGCTACAAACATTTTGCCAATAGAAGGTAAATTTGGAGGGGGGGGGTTACATGCCTCAGGTGCCCTGGTTTCACAAGGACCACTTTGTGATGTTCTCCTGTTCAGTTGCACTGCAGTGCTCTTCATCTCCTAATACCACTGCAGGTGCCATCTTTGTTCTGGACATCCACTCATCCTCAACTGATGTTCCCCTGGCCTCCTGGGAGCATGGCTAAAGTCTCAGCCTTGGGTGGTGGCTTCTGCTTCCTTCTAGTGGGGGTCCTAACTTGGCCAACCCTTTCACTTCTCTTTCTTCTGTCTTCCTTCTGACTCCAATATATTCTTCTTTCTCCTTGGTTTATCTGAATATCTAATGTTCAATGTGCAAAACGCCAACCTTTTGTGTCCAGAGTACAGCCCCCTTTTGCTTATTTAAGTATGAAGCAGAGCGATTAAAAAAAAAAAAAAAAAAACTTAAGACAAATGCAGGCCGGGCGCGGTAGCTCACGCCTGTAATCCTAGCACTTGGGAGGCTGAGGCGGGCCGATTGTTTGAGCTCAGGAGTTCGAGACCAGCCTGAGCAAGAGCGAGACCCCATCTCTACTAAAAAAATAGAAAGAAATTATCTGGCCAACTAAAAATACATATAGAAAAAATTAGCTGGGCATGGTGGCGCATGCCTGTATTCCCAGCTACTCGGGAGGCTGAGGCAGTAGGATCGCTCAAGCCCAGGAGTTTGAGGTTGCTGTGAACTAGGCTGACGCCACGGCACTCACTCTAGCCCGGGCAACAAAGCGAGACTCTGTCTCAAAAAAAAAAAAAAAAAAAAAAAAAAAGACAAATGCAACCATTGTTCCAGAAAACAAGATTGCCATTTTTTCTTTTCTTATGTGATTTGCCCTCCCGTTCCCATCTGTTGGGAGGCAGAACTGGTGTCTGACTTTATTTTGTCTTCATTAAGCCCATCTCTTACTACTCACATAAATATTTGTAAGTCTGAATTTAACATAGATATGAAAATAAGCAGAAGGGCAAGGTCTTTAGTGGAAGAATGATTAAATTAGAAACAATAGGTAGGAGATTATTTCTTCCCTAATCCAAGCTAGCTTTAAAACAGAAAGAGTTTGATATACAGCTTTTCGAAAATAGTGGAAACATCTTATAAATTCTGACTTCCATTTCTTTTTCTTGAGTGTCCAACACATTCTTTGCCTTGTGGAAGAGCGAAAACATTTATCTTGGCTAGACATTTGTTTTCTAGATTAGCCATAACTAGCAGTCTTTATATTCTTCCCATCATAGTTTCTTAAAACATGGTCTAAGGATCACCTGAAAGAGTGCTACCTGGGATGTTAATTAAACGTACAGATTACTACACTCTGGATAAAAATCTTGAGTAGGGTGTGTCTGATTCTTGTATACAAGCATGAGAAGCCTTGTTCTATCTTCTAGCTCAATGTTTTATCATATCAGATATCATGTAGGGAAAGCACTGGATTGGAAACAGATTTTGTAACTGTCTTCTGAAGTCCATAGATGAGGTGTTACCCTTGATAGCAGAGTAATGATGGTCTGACTGTCTCAGTTTGCTTTGTTGGAATCAATTTTGGCTTCTGGTCTGAGATGCAGTCTAAATGCCGCACTAACAGGTACCAAAACAATATTCATTGTCAGTGCTGGGTGGTGGAAAAGTTGGACACATCAGAATTAAGTTCAATTCTCAGATTTGTCACAATTAGCTGTGTAAATTGCTTTAACGTCCTGAGTCTCATTTTCCTTAACTGTGTGGATATAATGAATTTCTCTCATGTTCTGGACAATATTTACCACAATGCTTGACTCCTTGCAGAGGCACAAAAAATAGTATTAATAGTTTATTTCATCATACAGATGCCTTCATACTATGCCAAAATACTAAGAATTCTATATTCTAAATAACTTGGCTCACTTACTCCCCATTCAAAGAAAAAAATGTGTGTTAGTCAGGAATCTATCACGTGGTACGGGAGATGCTTGGAATAGAATGATGTCCTTATCTAGACTTGACATTGAAGAAATCTTACCCATTAAATGTTTAGCAAAAAAATAGAATTGTAGAATCAACTAAATTTGGGGAATTGTCCATTATACCCCTTTCTTGGAAGTTGATAATACCCATTTAACTGGAAAGAAAGTTATGAGAAATATAAAGTAAGAGAAGATTTTAATTTTATTTAAATGCACATTTCTCTAAATATAGATGATCATGGAATCTTTTTGTTTTCAATTTAATAACATTTCAAGGACTTAATATTCTGTAGAGTGCACTTTAGTAAATGCCAGTTTCTAAGTTCCTTGGGGAAAACTTACCCAATCTACATTCCTCCAGCTACTTTCAGGCCCTTCTTTAAAAGCTAATTAAAACAGTCATTTGTGCCATTCTCGAAAGTCAAATAGTAAAGAAATCACTTCCTTCTCTCCCCCTACAGTGTCATGATCTTGGCTCAATTTCTAGTGATATAACCCGAAGAGAAAAACATCAGCCTATAAATTGGCTCATCACAGGTGATGATACCTGGTTATTATGGAAAATCACAACATCAATATCATATAATTTTGTTTTTTCTGAACCCCTGCAAGAATGTGAAAATCTTGTTTCCAATATACAACCTGCTCTCTTAAGTCTGTGATAATTGTTCCTTGCTTGACAAAAAAATTTCTAAAGCAAAGGCACCCAGGGAAGAAAGCATTATGAGAACAGTCAGATTAGATTTGTGAAGACAATTAAGCTCAATTCTTTACGGCTTCTTCTTATTCTTAGCTTTGAAATATTTCTTGCAGTTGAGTCATTTGGGCTCCTGGTAGCATTGCTGGGGGAAAAAAGAGATATTTATTAAATAAACAAACAAGAACAAAGTAATAAATCTAGGTCTTTTCATACCATGTGAAAATAAATTGAGTGGCTATGAAAGTTTTCATTGTTGTGTTAGGCTTTTTACAGAAAGTATCTTTAGAATTTCCTTTCCTGCAAACATGTCTTTATAGAGTGCTGTCAAATTTTAATTATCCCCAGAGGATAGGTTACAGGTGATTAAATCAACTCTCTCCAACAAAGAATACTTTAAAAACACTTTTGAGAGCTCTCTGGTTGGGCTCTCCTGACCTTTGAGAAAAGCATTTTGCAATTGAAATCGTTTGTGTTTTTGTTAGAGGTTTCTCTTGAGGAGAGATGAGTTAACATCTGCCACCATAAAGTCTAGGTTCAGATAAACTAAGAACACGTAGTCATTTGCTTTTCTGTTCATATTAGAAGCTTCTTGAATTGAGGATGCAATTTCATTTTCTCCCGGTTTCATCAATGGAGCTAGAGGAGTGAATGTGCATAGTTTATATTGCTGTCCTCAAGAATGACTCACATTCAACTTAGAAATTAAGGAGAACAAATCCTTTTATCAAAATTCAGCAGCTAACCTTATGCTTATAAGAAACACAGGGACGATGTTGATGCTATCGCATATGCTTCAGCACTTTCATCTGCACAAGAAACTTTGAAATGGCTTCGGATATTTGTGAATTGACTCTTCTCAACTTCCTTTGCTGGTCTCCTTGCTATCCCTTGTGGAAGGACTGATTCTCTGGCCAGCCTCAACATGTGAATGCTTGTAATGGGAAGCTCTAAAGTTTAGGTCACTTTTTTTACCTGTCACCGTTGCTCATATGACACTTAGCACAGAGCAGATTCTAAGTAAATGCTTACTAATTAAAATGTTTTGGGGAAGTGGGGAAACCTTTGTATTTGAAGTTGGGATAATTTCCATTTTTCCCACTAAGTTTCTGCACAAATATGTCTACACTTCAATTTTCTTTTCTGTAAAATAAGGCATTTTATTTAAATTTTGATAAAACATAATAAGCTCCTCTGTCCACTTTAACAAATAATATTGAAATATAAATTTTCCTAGTTTAGTCATCATCTATTTCTCAAGCTTGTTTGATGGGACAGAAAAGATAAATGAGACCATCCTTACCCTAAAGAAGCGCACATTGGGAATGTAATTCTATAAATACTTTATTTTTTCAGCATTACGCTTTACTTCAAAGTGTTTCACACATTTTAAAGGTTTTTTTGTGGCTATTATCTCTCATGATGCTGCCTATGATCTTTAAATGTACATATTTTTATCTAATGATAAAATAATTTATGCTGATTGAAAGAAATCAGGCAAATGAAAAAAGGTATGGAAAAGAAAATAATGCTATCCATGATCTCGCTATCCAGAAAATAATGATCTATTGAATTTTGGAAATCTCATACTGCTATTTGACTATGTATATGCATGTATGATTAATGTGTGTGTTGGAATACGAGGTAGTTAATATACTACTATGTTATGGTCACAGTGACACAGGAAAGTAATTCCCAATGCTGGGGATCATTGGAAGTCCAAGTGGGTCCTTGGCTTACTGTAAGAAAAGAATTCAGGGGTGAGTCAACAGTGTAAAGTGAAACCATGTTTTATTCAGGAAATGTAGAAGATCTACTTCACAGACAGAACAGAGGCTATCCTCCCTGTTGAGAACAGTCCCTGTGTTTTTTTATTATTATTGTTATTTATTTATTTTAGCAATGGCTTAATCATAAGCTAAGCAGGAGAGAAATATTCACATTCCTTCTAAGAAAGGAGGAGTGTGAGCTCCTAGAACCAGACCCTCCCCTTTCTCTACTTTATAAGGTCCCTCCTGGAACTGTCATGGTGTCATGGGAGTTTCTTTTAGCAGGCTAATGTATTATAATTAAAGCATAATGAGTTGCAAGGTCAAGAAATGACCTATTTCTTTGCCATCTTAGTTCCAAATGGTCTTAACTTGTTCTGTCACCACATCCTGTTTTTGATCAGTGTGGTTAGGGGCTTTTTGACTGTGTGTTGAGCAGTACCTGCTTGTTCCCTATCTCAATACTGTATATACACATGTATGTTCTAGTTCTGATATTTTCATGTTTACATAAGCATTTAGAAGACAAATTCTAAAATGCTATCTTTTTTAAACAAATATTTTTGAAATATTATTTCTCTGTCTCTCTTCTCTCTCTCTCTTTCAACATTACAGTTTCCACCTTTTATGTCTTGGGAACTTCCTTCCAACTTTTTTTCTCTTGAAACATTTGAGCAAAAAAAGGTTAGTCCAAGCCAATAGATGAGGCTCAGATTCTCCCTTTTCCTCCCCATTGTTATCTGCCAAGATGCTATTAGATTACCAATCTCAGGCATTAGGCTAGACAAGACTTCTTTCATAGGCTAAGACCTCAGTGTATTTCAACTAAGTAGGCTAGAAAGGTCAAATTCCAAAGTTGCTAAGGCGTCAGAAACACCACTTAGATTGAGAAAGACCCAGGTATTCATGCCTAGACATTCCCAAATTATAGTGGGCATTTACTCAAGTAGCTGGACTAAAGTATTTTCCAGGGAAAATGTTACGTGAAAAATGAAAATAGTTGGGAAGTATACCTTCCGGTCTAATTCCCTGGGGATATGAAAAATCAAAGGTAAATTATACACATGACACATGACAACCAAACGTATGTGGCAACTAGTAGTGTCAAAAACTATGTTGCCTCATCATTTAAAATTTCCACTCTCTTCTTTTAAAATCTTCCATCCTTTCTCACTCACTCAGTTCCTAACTCAATAAACAAAATTTGTGCTCATTTATTGCAATGGAAAAAATAGAGGTTCATTTTCAGCTTAGAAAGTCACGTTGGACTGCTATAAGAACATCCTATTTTTTCCCAAAAGGTTATGACAAATCACCTTGAATTTTTTTTTTTTTTTAAAGCACACTTATAGTGATATGGGGTTGAATCCAAAATGATTTACATGTAAGCACAGTGACCTTTTTGGCATGTTACTTGACTGCAACAAAATGCTGATTTATCTGTAAAACAGAAAATAAAAAGGTTATTCAGAAAACTAAGTGTGAATTTATGTCCATTGTGCCTGAAATAATTGGCTTAAAGTAAGAGCTAAAAATACAGTGTCTTCTGTTTTCGTACTGAATTAGAACGTGATTAGGTAAGGGAAGCTCATCTTCAATCTCTCTAAACCTTGAATTTTCCATTGAAGATAATAAATATACAGTCATTCATAAATTCATTCCACAAATGTTTATCAAGTACCACTTATGTGTCAGGAAGTGTATGAGGCATTGTGAATGATTTTTTTTTCTTAAAGAGAATGGGAAAATTACTGAATATTATAATAAAAGTCATGTCACACAGGTTTTAGTTTTGACTAAGACACGTTTTATTGCTGTGATTTCAAAATGCATATTTCACTTCTCTTTTTACCTGTCCTGCTTACTAGAGTAGTAGGGGAAACTAAAAAGATATATTAAGTTAATTAGAATGCTGATATTACGTTGTTAGAATAACATTTATTAGATAATTAAATTCCCATCTATTTCTTGGTCCAGTAAATTAATTTGCAAATTTGTTCCTAGATCAGGTAAATTTCACTGACTAGTATTTTTTAGAGGTCATTATCTTTTCGGAAGCATATGTGCATTTGTTAGAGTGGGAGACTAGGAGACAGGGCTGAGACAAGATGCAGGGGCTTGAAGATCAGGTGTAGGTATTAAAATAGACAACACTTAAGCAGAAGCTAACTAGAAGGGCTGATAGCTGGAGGCAAGAACCAGCTTCAGCTGGCTTGTCAGCTATCTCTCCCACCTTACATAAACTTTGGCTAACTGTAATATTATTTGCATTGTGATTTTAAAATTTCTCCACCCTTGAAATCACCATGACAGTTCTGAGACAACCATATAAAGTATGAAAATGGGAGAGAACATAACTCTAGAAATTACTACCCATTTTCTAGTAAAAGCCAACCCCTTGGCCTTGACTCTTCCTCTCCTCAATTAGTAAGACTCCAAAAGTTCTAAAACCACTTCCTCCCAGTGCAGCTGCTCTCTTTGGAGCCTGCCCCCCTCTTCCCTGACGGCGTACTTTCACTTTCAATAAAGCTTTTGCTTCCTTGGCTGACATGGTGCAGCCTGAAATCCTTTTCCGTGAGGAACACCAAGAACTTGGAAAAACCTCCACTCGGAGGCCGGTAACACATTTAACTCACAAAATACATTTTTATCACAAGGAATCAGCACACATGGCCTCTTGTTTCAGTAATTTTTTAATTTATCACAGTATAAGAGGTTAACCTCCTTTCAAACCCCCAACTACCATGTCTTAAATGTATGTATGTCTTAATGGTATGTCTTAAATGTCCAAATGTTTGATCAAAAAAAAAAAGAGTTTACTCCTGAGGTTATATTATTTATACTGTATACTCATTTGTGCAGGAAGCAATAATATCCTCACTGTGAATCTAAACCTCTTGTCATCACCAAGTTCTTCTGATAATCACATCAGTGTACTCTGAAACTATGCAAGGTGGTCTGCTAATAAATTATATAGACATCTATTTTTTTTTTTTCATTTTTTGGGCAGTTAATTTATGTTTACTATAAACACAAATCTTTCAAAGATGTAATGACTTTTTTGTCCAAGGCTGTATGGAATATTTACTGCCCCAGTAAAAACCTGTTTGTCTTTTCTTCTAGTGTCATAACTGAGCCGGCAGGTTAATAACTGAAGCTGACCAGTCAGCATGCAAAGAGTTGGATACTGCCATAAGGTTTGTCAAGCAGGAAGGCCATTCCAACATATTGGTGTTCCAGGAGACAGAAGAACCATGTCTCCTCTTGCGTGTCAACAGACTGTATCAAGGAAGACAAAAATGTTTCTAAAGGCTACTCAGAGGAAAGACCTGTCAAAATGTGAGTGATTCTCTACTACCTCTATAAAGGCAGGGTATATTGTGAGACATGCTATGGTTGGAAAAATGGACACCAGACATTAGAAAAAGACAGCACCAAAAAGAGAATAAATACAACAATATAAGCTGGTCATGGTGGTCCAAGGCTTATTTTGATATGCCAAGAGGCATAATAAGAGCTTCCAAGCATCAGGACTCAGAAGCCGATTTTAGAAGGAAAATGCATGCCAGTAGTCAAGCAGGTGTCAGCCACAGCTCTGAGATCTGCCCAAGCAAGGAAGTTATTGGAATGACTGGAAAGTGGGACAAATCAATCATTCAACTCATGAGGAGGAAGGGTTGCCATGGGAACTGTTCTTTCAATTCTCTTAAGAATAAGGACAGGGTCCCTGACACAGAAAAGAGACAAGGGATATCAGATAGCTTTTTGATTGATTGCCTTCCCCAAGAACTTATTTCATGAAATCCTTACCCCTGCCACCCTCCATTCAGATAGTTCCATCAGTGGGCTGCTAGGGGCTTTTATTAAAACATAATTCTAGTCCTACAACCTCAGTCAATTGGACTAGAGTTAGGCACCTAATACAAGCTGGCCCAGTCAGAATCCTTTCATTGGAAATTTGGCAATTGGATCTGGGAGAGATTATTTTCTCTCTTCAAGGGGCTGTATGCTTAATACACAAACTAGGGCCCATGTGTGGGCATATATTTTTCAGTAGGAAACAAATCAGCAGAGAAAAGTCAGCCTGGACTGTAAAAACTAAAACAGTCATGCAGTAAGCAAGGAGGGATGACAGTGGAGAAAGGTTCCTCGTGGCACTGGAATCCCTGATTCTGGTTTACTTTTTGACACAAAAGTTTGTACTCCACGGAATGTCGTGGATTGTTATAACACATTTTATTCCGTATTTTAACTTAAGATAAATCTGTAAGTTTTGGAAACTGAGTTTTACCTAATATGAGAGAGAGAGAGAAGAACTAGGATAGATCTCGATGCATGAGGCTGTCAATTGCAGTTAAGATGAGAATTGCTGCTCAATATACCCAGTAGCTACATTGGGGTTGGTGATAAACACTGATTGAAGACTCATGTGTGCTTGGGACACCTAATTCTGGATCCATGGCTTAAGTAAAAGACTTAAATGTCTAAAATTCTTTATATCTTTAAAAGTAAGATAGAAACTGAGACTCCTAGTAAGGGCACAGACCAGCCAAGCAATGAGATAGGGATGCTTATAAAATCATCTGTCAAAAGGGAATAGCATACAACTTGTATTCAGATCTATAATGTCCTAATTATTCTCTACATTTAGGGAGAGATAATTTATACTTGATGAGTTTATATGACATGTTGGGTTCATATAATTTACCAAAGGCATAGTTCATTTAATAATCAAGTTATACACTATCTCCATGAGATCAATTGTTTTTAATATTTGGTTTTCACATACAAGCGAGAACATGTGAAATTTGTCTTCCAGTGCTTGGCTTATGTTACTTAACATAATATTCTCCAGTTCCATCATATTGTTGCAAATGACAGGATAACAGAGTGACTATAATGGACAATAAGTTAGGGTTTACTTTAAAATAAATAAAAGAATGGAATTGGAATGTTCCTAACACAAAGAAATGATAAATGCCTAAGGTGATGGATACTGCAATTACCTGATTTGATTCATTTGCATTGTATATGCTTGTATTAAAATATCACATGTACCCTACAAATATATATAACTATTATGTACCCATAATTAAAAATTTAAAAAAATTATACACTGTCATCCTACTTATGGACATGAAGAATCAAGGCTCACAATAGTGAGGCATCTTTCCATAGTCAGATTCCAGGATTTAATACAACTCTGTGATTTTACATTCCATATATAATCCTTTATCTACATTTTGACATTTACCAATAGCCAGCATTTATTCAGTACCTTCTATATGTTAGCACTATAGCAAATACCTTATCTGTAATATCTGATATCATTATAATCCTCCTGAGGCCAATTAAGTATGTGTTAAATGTGACAGAGCTAAATTTAGACTCAGCCCTATTTGTCTCTAAAGCATACCACATTAGACTACTTTGATTTTTTAAAAAATTAAGAATATTTGCATATTTGGCCCTTCTGTAGATGCTAGAGGGAGAAAATCTTCTATTTTCAAGAAGCTTAACGTGTTTAAAGTGACCAGATATTGCAGAATCAACTAAAATCCAATTATAATACTTATAAACACAAGCTGGAGTTCACTGTGGAATACAGATCAGTGCTCTCAGAACGTAGTGCAATAGAATATTTCTTAATAAAGTGAAGCTTCTTGAAGAGACTGTTCTTGTTGACCTTAAAATGGAATAGGCATTTTTATTGGTAGCTTCCTGTGCAATTATTCAAGAGTGGAGGTTTAGGACATGCATTAGTTTGCTAGGGCTTCTTTAACAAAGTACCCCAAACTGGGTAGCTCAGACAACAGAAATATATTGTCTCACAGTTCTGGAGACTAGATATCCAAGATTCAAGCATCTACAGGGTTGGATCCTTCTGAGAACTATGAAAGCGCCTGTTCCGTGCCTTTTGGCTAGCTTTTAGTGGTTTCCTGGCAATCTTTGGCGTAGATGCATCACTCCATTTTCTGCCTTTATCTTCCTACAGCATTTTTCATGTGTACGTCTCTGTGTTCCACTTTCCCCTTTTAATAAGGACACCGGTCATATTGCATTAGGGCCCTCCCTAAGGATCTCATCTTGACCAATTACATCTGCAATGACTATTTTCAAATAATGGCACATTCTGAGGAAGTGGGGGTTAGAATATCAACATGAGGATTTCTTTGTGGGGGCACACGATTTAATCCATAAAGGGCATTTTTTTAGATGTCTTTTATCTCTCTACTTAGAACTTGGTTCATATTTGAAGTTGCTTTTGGGCTTACAGATACTAACTACATAAAAGCCAGATTTCACCATCCCACTCCATCCCTTCTCTACCAATTTCCCATTTTCTGTCTTCTGCTGTGTCTCTCCTTCCTCATCTCTAAGCCTCTGTCCTGTCTTACAATGATGTCTCTGTAGTGAGAGGGTTTTTGCTGGTCCATTTGTACTCAGGAAAGAGGTTTTGCTGACTACATCACTTCCACCTGTTCTGGATGATTAAGTTTCTCTTAAATTCTGACCAGGCCATAAATCCAGCATTATTTTCAGGCAATTGCAAAATTGTTCTGTTCACATCTTTTGTCAAAGAATAAACCAATCAGTAAATTTTACTGGGAAGAGAGTCTGTCTCATAAATGTCTTTTACAAACATCATAAACAGTCATGCTAGGAAGGAACCAATTTTAATTCATTATTTTTACTCTATGTCACTCTTTTTGAAAACGATATTTAAAAGCCCTGTTCTGGCTGACTTCTGCATGTAATAGAGAAGTGTTTGGGACTGCTGACTCAGCACAGGTCCTATTAATACTTCCAATGTTTTCTTTTCTTTACACATTTCATTAAGGGTGAAACATTTTTCTTTTTTTCCCCAACAGTTGGAAGACCCAAACCACTTGCCATATACATGGCAACAAACAAACAATAGAAACTGATAATAAGAGGGAGGCTAGTAAATCCATTCAAGTTTGGGGTCAAAGTCAAGCCTCCTTTACTGTGTGATACACAGCCCCCAAATTCTTCTTGTCTTCCCTAATACCTGACTTATAGAGTTTCCTTACCAACATGGGGTTCTATACAATTCACTGTAATCTAGAGATTAATAGCACTTATTTACCTTTGGTCTTTTGATTATATCATTGATTCTAAAGTCATTTCCACTGTCCATTGGTCCCCTATACCTACTCTCCAATTAACCCATACACATACTTCATACCAGATTAATATTCAGCCAAGTGTTACATAGATCTTTTAAAAAAGGTAATTGTATGTATTTGGGATTAGAAAAAATAAAAAGTGAGGGTTATTCGGAAATAATAGGAAATTCTCTTTGCAACCATATATGATAATTAAGAACACATTAGTTAAGTAGCTCTATTATTGCCTAAGTAAAGCAAACATATTTCATTTTTATAACTCCATAGAAATTATAATAGACATTTTATGTTAGGTTTCAGTTTCCAGGAGGGAAATGTCCTTAATCTTATCTACTATATAGCAAATAATGTCTCAGTTTACTTTGGTCATCTGAGAAATAAAAATAATTTACCTTAAATCCCATTTATAATGTTTTAGTAAATATTCAAAATTGAATCTAGGCATACATTATGAATATCTTCACATTGTCATTGTGGAAGTTTATTATTATTTGTGTTGAGAAATGGCAGGAGACCAGAAGAGGAAAAAATATTCCATTTACTCAGAAATGGCCTCTGTGAACTATTGAGTCTGTTAGAAACTTTTCTAGATAATCAGGATTCCTCTTGCCCTGTGTTTCTGAGCCAAAATTGAGGTGAGTTTTGAAGAGTTACCCTGATGTAAACTATGGAGTCTGGGTGATAATCATACGTCAGCGTATGTTCATCTATTTTAACAAATGTCCTACTCTGGAGGATGTACTACTACTGGTGGAGGATGTTGATAAGGGGAAGCTGTGCCTGCGTGGGGCCGTGGGACATGCGGGAAGTCTCTGTACCTCCCACTCCATGTAGCTACGAACCTAAAACTGCTCTACAAAGTAAAACCTGTTAACAAAATTAATGGGAACTAATTAGATATTTGCTACTATTACTCAAATAAAATATGAAAAATGTCATTGAAAAAAATTAAATTGAGTTTTCAGTGAAAGAGGTTAGGTAACCAAGAGTATTAATCCACAGCCTTTAGATGATTTATAGTAGGACATGATGTATGAATTTTTAAAATAAGTGTTTTTAACATTCCAGATTATTGGGGAAAATTTAGGGAAAAGCTTTAGATTTTTCTAATAGCAGGAAAAATGTACTTAGAGAAAATCCTAATTTATAAAATGATACAATTTGTTATAGAGAAAAGCATAGTGGATAGGGAATAGAAATCTTGGTTTTCATATGCTTTCCTGTTACAGATGAGAAAAGCCAGATTCATAGAAATGGAGCCAAAGTCCTAAAAATGTTGAAGGTATAACTATGACCAGAAGCCAGGGTTTCTGAGTCCTAGTCAGTTACTCATCCAACATGACCTTTGATACATTTGATCACTTCCTGAGAATAACTGTAATAGTTCATTTAATGGGACAAAGATAAATAAATCTGTAGACTTGATAATCTCTGAAACACCTTTGGGCTGCTTTTCCATTATTTTGGATGATAGGTTTTCGCTTCTGTTTGGATGGCTGAATTATTTTATCAGATGATCATTTAGCCACACGATTGGCATTCTCTCCTAAATATACTATCTCGTTTCTTTCAATATGGACAGGCTGAGAATGTTTCAAATTTTTAAGGTCTGCTTCCCTTATGATTAAACATTCTGTATTTAAATCATTTCTCTCTTCTCACATTTGACTATAAGCATTCAAGAGGAGCTGGTGTTCACTTAAAATTTATGTTAAATTAT
>CM052442.1:127835118-127883020 GCA_028533085.1 Varecia variegata
ACTCTTCTTCCTTTTTAATCATAAATCCTGTCATTAAATTATTCCTTTGTCCCCAAAACCAGCATGAGTAGCCAAAAGTAACCATTCAGCTGCTTCTATATTTGGCTTAGAGATTTCCTTGGCCATATATCCTGATTTATCACTCTCAGAAAGCTTGTGGGCGTGGACACAGGCCAGCCAAGTTATTTGCTAATTTATAAGGATGGCCTTTTCTCCAGTTTCCAATACTTTGTTCCTCGGTTTCATCTGAAACCTTGTCAGAATGGCCTTTACTGTCCATATTTCTATCAGCATTGTGGTCAGGACCACTCAACTCATCTCTAAAGATTTCCACACTTTATCCAGTCTTCTTATCTTCTAAACATTCACCAGAATCCAGACTTTTTCTAGCCTGCTCCTGAAAATTCTCCTAGTATCTGCCCATTACCGGGTCCCAAAGCTGCTTCCACATTTTCAGGTATTTGATATCAGCAACACCTCACTTCTTGGTACCAATTTTCTGTACATGTCCCTTTTCTGTTACTTACAACAGAGTACCTGAGGGCTCTGCACTGATGACCCAATCACCTCTTAAGGGCCCTACCTCTTAATACTGCCACATTGAGGCCGTATTGAGAAATTTCAACATAAGTGTTGACGGGGGCAAATATATGTGGAACATAGCAAAACCTTGGCAAGTAGTTTAGATGTGGACCTAATACATAATTTGTATGGGATGTTAACAGTGAGGTTGAATCAAAGTAAGTCAATAATCAAAATAAGTCAATAAGAAATAAGTCACTTTTCCTACAAGTTTTACCTTTAATATGCTTGTAGCTCAAGTTGGAATTTTTCTTCCACCCTAGCAGAACTGAGTGGATCACCAGTTATTGAAATGGTAAATGATTTTAATAGTGTGTACTATTTAAGGAATCATTAATCTCAAGATATATAAAAGTTCATTTGATGATTTTGACAGTATCCAGTCACCTAATAACAGGGAGAGAAAAACTGGGAAAGGATGCTAAAAGTGTAATGACCTATAGAATATAGTTTTCCGAAAGGAGGAAAAATAAATACCCAGGCCTAACACTAACCTTTCAAATGTTACTGTTCTAATTGCAGTTTTGTTACCAGTTGAAAAAATGTCCAGGTAGGAGCATGAGAAGAGGTGTTTTTAGATGTCTTCAGCATACACAAGAAAAAGTTACTGGACCTTTGAGAATCTAAATGGTAAGTCTTAGACTATGAGTGGGTATCAGAAAGACTGAATTTGTGAGGTTATGATAATATATTTATGTGTTTGTTTTTTGTTTTCTCTATCATTTTTTGTCCATTAATTTATGTTCCTCTCATTTATTTTCTTCCTTATACTTACTTTAGATTTAATTTGCTCATTTAGTTCTAGCTTCATAAACTAGAAAATGAGATCATTGATTTTAAACATCTCCTTTTCTATTTTGAGCATTAAAAGCTTTAAATTTCCCTTTAACCACTCACTACGTAACCTCACAATTTGTAATGCATCCTATTTTCATTACCGTCCTATCCAAAATATTTCCTAATTCCTCATTATTTCTTCTTTGTCCCACGATTTATTTAGAAGTGCATTCTTTACTTTTCAAATATGTATTGTAATAGATTTCTAGTCAATTTCAATTTTGATCAGAGAGCATACTCTATAAAATTGGAATGTCTGAGAATTTGCTGAGACTTGGAAAATGGCCTGACACAAGCACTGTTTGGTTATGGTCCTGTTACATTTGAAAAGAATGTAAATTCTGTATTGCTTGGGTGAAATGTTGATTAGGTAAACAAGGTTGACATTGCTTATATTTACTAATCTTTATCGAGTTATGCTAAAGTTTGAATGTTTGTGTCCCCTTCAAAATTCATTTTGAAACTTAATCCTCAATGCAACAGGTTAGGATTTAGGAAGTGATTAGGTCCTGAGAGCCCTGTCCTCATGTGTGAGATTAATGCTTTATAAAAGGGCTGGGGAAAACTAGCTAGGCCCTTTTCCCCTCCCATCTCTTCTGCCACATGAGGTCACAGCAAAAGACATCATCTTGGAAGAGAAGCGCAACCCTTACCAGACACCAAATCTACTAAGGCCTTGATATTGGACTTGCCACCATCCAGAACTGTGAGAAAATAAATTTCTGTTCTTTACCCAGTCTTAGATGTTTTGTTACAACAGCAGGAACTGACTGAGATAAGTTGTTCTATCAATTACTGAAAAGGACGTTAGCCTCTCCATGTTTGATTGTGAACTTGTCTATTGAAACATTTAGTTCTTTCAGCTTTTCCTTCAAGTCTTGTTAATCTCTGTTATTCTGCACCTACACATTTGTGATTATTAAGCTTTCATGGTGAAATTAAGGAAGATCTTTAATTTTATCACTAAGAAACATTCCCTACTATCTCAGGATATAAGCCTTGTCTTGAAGTCTACTTTCCTGAAATTAATAAAGCTGTCCTTAGTATCTAATAGTTATCATTTGCAATTTATATATTCTCCATTCTTTTACTTTCAAGCTATCTGTCCTTCTATATAAAATGCATATCTTATGGACAGCATACTGTTAACGTAGTTGAATCTCGATTTTTTAATCCAATCTAATGGTCTTTGCCTTTCAGATGGATTATATAGCATATTTTATTTGTGTGTTTGTCATAGTTTTTCCTTTTAATTCCTCGACTCTTTAGCTCTACTTCACTGAGTTTTTCTTTTTTTTTTCTTTCTACTCAAGCTTTTTTCCTCATATTTAAAATGGGATTAATTTTGCCAATCCATTTACTCTTTGCCCACCCCCAGCTTTATTGCAGTATAATTGACAAAAATTATATGTATTTAAGGTATACAACTTGATATTTTTCTATACCTATACCTTGTGAAATAATCACCACTATCAAGCTAATTAACTTATCCATCACTTCACAAAATTGCCCTTTTTTTTTGGTGGTGAGAACACTTAAAATATACCCTCTCTTAGCAATTTCAAGTATGCCATACAGTGTATTTTAAAAATTAGAGACAGGGTCTCTCTCTATTGCCCAAGATGATCTTCCCACCTCAGCCTCCCGAGTGGCTGGGACTACAGGTGTGCACCACCACACCTGGCTAATGTTTTTATATTTTTGTAGAGAGAGACTCCCACTATGTTGCTCAGGCTGATCTCAAACTCCTGGCCTCAAGAGAGACCTGAAGTACTCCTCCCGCCTCAACCACTGAGTTATTTTTTTTAGCAGTTGCTCTGGAAATAGCAATATGTATCCTTCATAACATTTTTCAAAAATTTTATGTTGTATTATTTCACATCAAATCCAAGAGTCTTATATAGTTTTTTGTGTAATTCTAGTTATTTTCTTCCATTCATCATTTATGCTTTTGTTGTCATTCATATCTATTACACATGACCCATTATAAACCTCAGAGTCCAATAGTATAGGATCACTTTAAACAATCCAATATCATTTAAGTGATTAAGAGAACAAAATACATAGAAATATATAATATTTGAAATTTATTTACATATTTAACATTTCACATGCTTTTTTTTCCCCCCATAAATCTGAATTTCCATCTTGTGTCCTTTCTCTTTTACCTGTCATGTGGTGCAGATCTGTTGGCAATAAATAATGTCAGTTTTTCTGTTAAACATCATTATTTTTTTTTCACTCTTGAAGGATGTTTTCTTTGTACATAAGTTATTGGGTTTATACCTTTCTTTTACTTTTACTTTTACAAGATGTAATTCCATTGTCTCTTGGACTCTACTGACCTGTATCACCCATCATTTGGATCATGTGTCTCCTATATGTAATAAGTGTTTCTTCTAGCTATTTTTTGTAACTTTTCATTTTCAAATAATTTTAGACTCACAAGAAGCTGCAAAAATGATATGGAGATGTCCCATGTATTTATCATTCAGCTTTTTAAAATGATATGTAACACCCTACATAATTATAATGTATTATCAAATCCAGGAAATTGATTGACATAATATAGTCTGATCTTACTCAGACTTCATGAGCTTTTCCATGCACTTTCTTTTTGTGTGTGTTGTGGTAGGCTGACAAATGGCCCTCCAAAACAATCTACATCCTAATCCCTATAAATTTTGAGTATTAATTTCATATGGCAAAAAAGAGTCTTTGTAGGTGTGATGAAGTTAAGGGTTTTCAGATGGGGCAATTTCTTTGATTATCCAGGTGAACCCTAAATGGAGTCAAAGGCATCTTTATAAGAAGGAGAACTTGGAGGATTTGACACACACAGAGAAAAAGGCAATGTGAAGGTGGAGCAGAGAGAGACTTAAAGATGCTATTCTTGAAGGTTGGGTTGATGTGCCCACAGCAAGAAATGCCAGCAGCTACTTGAAACTGGAAGAGACAAAAAAGAGATTCTTCCCTAAAGCCTCCTTCCAGAGGGAATGCAGCCCTGCCAACACCTTCATTCCAGCCCCGTCATGCTGATTTACAACATCTGGCCTCCAGAACGGTAAGAGAATGAGTTTTTGTCATTTTAAGCTACCAAATTTGTGGCAATTTGATACAGCGGCCTCAGGAAACTAATACATATGTCTTTGTGTATATTTTCCCATTTCTATACTTTTGGCCTAGTGAAAATATTATATGAAAGAAAATATTTGTCGTTTAACCTTTGGAAATAGGTTTTTTCTACTCAGCATCATGCCTTTAAGATCCATCCAACTTGTACGTAATTAATGTATTTGCTCTGGTATGAATATATCAGAGTTTGTTTAAACATTGACCTGTTGAAGGGCATTTGGGTTATTTACAGTTTTGGCTGTTAAAGCTTCTATGAACAGTCATGTCTAGGTATTTGTGTGAACTTAAATCTTTGTTTCTCTAGGATACATACCCAGGGGTAAAATTGCTGGGTCATATGGTAAGTGTTTGGCTTTTTAAAATGATGCAAACCTGATTTCCAGAGTGGATGTACCATTCTACATTTCCCCCATAGTATATAAGAGAGCTGTCATCTCTATATCCTCACCACCATTTGGTATTACCAGTATTTTATTTTTATTTTGGCATTCTAATAGGTAGTTTGTAGTGATATCTCACTGTGGTTTTAATTTGTATTTTCCTAATGGGTGAACAATGTTGAGCGTAAAACATAATTTCATGTGATTATTTGCCACTTTCATATTTTCTTTAGTGCAACATCCAACAACTCTTTAGCCAATTTTCCAAGTTTTTGTTTGCTTGTTTTCTTATTGTTGAATGTATTCTTTATGTATTCCGGAATCAAGTCTTTTGCTGAAAACTTGACTTACGGATGCTTCCTCCCAATCATCAGCTTGTTTCTTCATCATCTTTGCAGAGTCTTTCAAGTAGCAAAGTCATTTAATTTTTATCAAGTTCAATTTCCTCTTTTTTATTTTTGTGAGCCATGCTTTTGGTGTTATGTTTAAGAAGGCTTAGCCTACGCTAGGTCAAGTCTGTGAACATTTGTTTCTTGTGATCTTTTCTAAAAGCTCTATAGATTTATGTTTTACATTTAGATTCATGAGCTATTTTCAGTTAATATGTGTATAAGGTGTAAAGTTTAGGTTAAAGTTCATTTTTGTCTATTGATGCCCAATTGTTTCTTCACCATTTGTTGAAAAGATATTTATTCCTTCTAAACTTTATCTTTATCTTGGTTTTCATCATTTTGACTACAGTATGTCTAAATGTTATTTTCCCTATGTTTATCCTGTTTGGTATTTCCTGAGCCTTTTTTTTTTTTTTTTTTTACCAAATTTGGGGAATTTAGGGCCTTTATGTATTCTAATATTTTGTCTACCCCATTATCTTTTTCCTCTCGCACAGGCACAATTCAGGTGCTATGTAAAGGTTTGAGCAGTATTTATGTTCAGATTTTGGACTCCAACATCTGTGGATTCCAATTTAATAATAATAATGTTTTTAATGATAAAGTTATTGCTTAGTTATTAAATTATTATTTAAAAAGAAAGTTATTCTCCCTAATTTCCCAATTGCTCTGGCAGCCCCAGACTTTTAAGTCCTTAATCCAGGAATGCTGTGATTTTTCTGCATGCTAATCAAGTACCAAATAACACATAGAATTCTAACAAAATAGTTGATATTTTGTGGTTTATGATGACATAAGAGCATATATTAATAATAAGGTGACTTAATCTATTGGTAGAAAAATATATAAAAATGTGAATTGATTCTAGTTATCCAATTATACTAAAAGAGTTGTTCAACTGGCTGACTTCCAGCAAATATTAATGTTAATAAGAAGGGTAAGTTTTCCTGAAAAAAGTGAGATGACATCTAAATAAAAATAACAGAATTTATTTAGGTGAACAGTATAGGTAAAATCATTTCAGAAAGAAGAAACAGGATGTGAAAATCCACCTCTCCCTGCTTCCCCCTAGAAAGAGATCATGGAATAAGTGTGGAAATGGAAGAAAACTAATGTGGTTGGGCAGAGTATGAGAGTGATCATGCTGCACATTGGGCTGGAAAAATATGCAAGAGCCATACTATATGGAGCCTTGCATGCCCTGGAAGTGTTTGGTTTTCATCTTTAGAACACAGGAAATCTCTTTGTGTGTTTTAGGTAAAAAGTTTTAGCCAACTTAAGTGTAGAGAACATATTGGAGAGAGATAAAATTGGATGAGGCAAGTGTCAATAAGTGTCAGATGATGATGATAATGGTGATAGTGATGGTGGTGCTACTGCTGCTTCTGGTTGTGTTTTGTTATGAGAGATTTGGAAAGAAGGATAAATGGTAGAGAGAAGATTGCCTAATTGTTTTTGTGAGGGACACAATTTTTGCATGTCTGATATTCTATGGCAAAAAAAATAGGCAAAGAAACAAGATAAAATTAGTCTATTTCATACTTCATTAGCACCGATAGTAGTTGGCTTTTCCTAAGCATTTACTGATCCTTCCAGGTAAGCAAGAGTTGCTTGGAGCTAATTATTAGGGTTTCAGTGATATTTGAAATGTCTGAACTTAAATACTTAAAAGGGGGTTGGAATCCAATTTTATTTTAACATAACATTATCTCAGCAATGACTTTATGATAACATAAAGCAGATTAGATAGAATCTTTTCTTTTCACTCCATCAGATTGAAGTTCTGTGTATCAATAAAGAGACAGAGCAATTTTACAGAGATAATCATTATACCAGTCCCCAGATGCATCTGGAAAACTATTAAGAACCAAAGAGGAGGCTAATGAAAAGATCTCCTGTGGTTACAGAAATTACATGCTTTGGTCTTTCTCTCCAGATATTTTCTTTGTTACTTTCTTCTGAAAGATTTAGCAAAAGCACATTTATTAAACTGACTCTATTTCCCCAATGTGCTTTATCTTTGTGAGCTAAGAATAGAATGGTCCAAAGAAATACATAATTAACTTTCTTCATCATTTCTTTACTAGTATGTATATGAGTAAAGGACTTGACTATTCCTCTAACGCTTTCTACCTTCACACAGACACACACACACACACATTGCACTTTCAAATAATACCATATCAAGATTTTGTGCAGTAGCAATTTCCACAATGGGTGTGTTTCTAGATATCTCTGAAGTGTTTTATTAGTGTGTCATACTAATTTTTCTTTAGGATTATTTATATGGAAATTGATTGATGCTTCCTGACACATGTCAACTCCATCTAAATAGAAAAGGTAGAATTATTCTATAAAAAATAAATAACACAATTAGAGTAATCATCTTTTCAGAAAGAAGCAACTTATCTTTGTAGAATAGTATCAAACAGTTCCAACTATATACAATTCCATTAATGCAACCCCATTATAATGTTGAAAGAACTGATGGGAACCAAAGAAAGCCCAATTAACAGAGCTGAGTGTTTGAACTCATGTTTTCAATCCTCATGAGTACTCTTTGGGAAATCAATGATCAAAATGGGTATTTTGAGAATAGGGAAGCAATCTTCTTTTGTCCCTGATAGTGTCAACTAATAAATATGTGAAATACGCGCATGTAGGGATGGGTGGGTGAGTTTGTATGTGTGTAAGAGAACGTGCTGAATTTTGACCACTGACAAAACAATCACACATGAAGCTTACTGTAAACATGATCAGTGATTCATCAGCTATGCATAATTTACTACAAAAGAAAAGTTAAAGCTCACATGAGGTTCATACTTATGACTTCAAACTATGAAATAGTCCTAATGTCTCAATATTTACTATATTTTTGTATTTTTGAAAAAATTGGGGCTGACACTTCTCAGCTGGTTAAGACCATGATAAGAAATAGAAACAATTCATATATTCTTGAATGAATTATTTAAGTGTGTGTGTTTGTGTCTGTGTAAGTCAGATTGGATTTTTCCTTGATTATTGTCTTAGTCAGTATGGGCAGCTGCTATAACAAAATATCTTAAACTGGGTAATTTATAAACAACAGAAATCTATTGCTCAGAGTTCAAAAGGTTGGGAGGCCCAAGATCAAGGTGCCAGCAAATTCGATGCCTGCTGAGGACCTGTTGCTCATAAATGGCACGTTCTATGTGTCCTCATACAGATTAAAAGGTGAACAAGCTCCTTCAAGTTTCTTTTATAAGAGCATTAATCCCATGCTTGAGCCCTGCCCTCATGGCCTAATCACCTGCTAAAAGCATTAACATTCTTAATACTCTTACTATGATTGCATTGATGATTAGGTTTAAAAATATGAATTATGGGAGGACATAAACATTCAGATCATAGCAATTATATATCAACAAAGTTATCTAATATTCAAAAAAGCCTAATTCTGAAGGTGATTTCAAGATGCCTTGGGAACACTGATGACTGAAAGTGGGGAAACTCTCTGAAAACCATCAGCATTTATGGTTTCCAAAAAATGGAGTTGGCCTGTCAAGAGCTATGAGCCCCTTGGCTCTGCCAGCTAACATATTTTGAATATCTTTTCACTCTACAGTAGACAAAGAATGTAAGGATTTTATTTATAGCTGAATTAAATTAGAAAGGACAGGCATAAACACATGGTGCAAAGATAGGAAACTCAATACATATATATTTAGTTAACATGCCAAATAACAGTCTTGGGTAAATAGCAAGTGTTAAAGATTAAGGGGGTGGGTATAGAATAATATCTGAGGTGGTTAGAAAGATATGTAAGAAAAGTTGGAACTTAAATGAAAAGCAGAGGGCTGTCTATAAGGAGCAGCATGAGAGATGAGGAGACCTGGTTTGCTGGATTTTGCATGGTAAGTCAGTGGCCAGGAGATGATATCTGAAGTTGCAATGAGGTCATAAGCTCTGAAAGGTGGGTCATGGTTGGATAGAAGTATAACAGCCTTACTTTTTAAATAAATAAATACAAAAACATCCACAAAACTACCCCTGAAATGGCTTTCTCCTTCAGTATATCTTTATAAAGTTTGTTACTAAGATGCTTTCAATGTTCACATTGTAAGGTCATGTTGGGAAAAGGGAATAGGCTTGATGGCTAATACTTTTGAGTTCAAATTCCGCTTCACCCACTTCTGAGTTGTGTAACATTGGACATATTGGTTCACTTCTATGAACTTCAGTTCCACTAATATAAAAGGGAGCTAATACTGTCTAGTGAAGAGATATCATAGCTTGTGGTTATGAATCCATACTGTGTAAATTTCCTGGGTTCGATTTCTGGCTCTACTGCTTACAAGCTCTAAATCTTTGGTAAAGTTCCTTAACTCTGGGCCTTTTCTTCTTCTCTGAATTAAATTAAAGCCATTCTCACTGGTGTTAAGCCATCAGTGAGAATGACTTTTATCAAAAAGTCCCAAAACAATAAATGTTGGCATGGATGTGGAGAGACAGGAACACTCATACATTGCTGGTGGGACTGCAAATTAGTACAACCTCTGTGGAAAACGATATGGAAATGCCTCAAAGAGCTACAAGTAGAACTACCATGTGATCCAGCAATCCCATTACTGGGCATCTACCCAGAGAAAAAAAAGACATTCTATAAAAAAGACATCTGCACTCGAATGTTTAGAGCAGCACAATTAACAATTGCAAAGATGTGGAAACAACCCAAGTGTCCATCAATACATGAGTGGATTAATAAAATAGGGTATATGTATACCATGGAGTTCTACTCAGCTACAAAATCAGTGGTGATCTAGCACCTCTTGTATTACCCTTGGTAAAGCTGGAGCCCATTCTACTAAGTGAAGTATCACAAGAATGGAAAAACAAGCCCACATGTACTCACCATGAAATTGCTATTAACTGATCAACACTTAAGTGCACCTATAGCAGTAACATTCATTGGGTATTGGGTAGGTGGGAGGGGGAGAAGGGGATGGGTATATTCATACCTAATGGGTGCCATGCACACCCTCTGGGGGATGGACAGTTCTGACTCAGGTGGGGCAAAGGCAATATATGTAACCTAAACATTTGTACCCTTGTAATATGCTGAAATAAAAAAAATAAAATAAATAAAAATAAAGTTAGTTTAAGTAACATTATTAAAACTTAAAAAAAAATAAATTAGATTAACACATAGAGATATTGTGAGTATTGAACACATAATTTCTTATAACAGTGCCTGGACAAAAGTGCCTATAAATGGTTTACTACTAATATGTATGCTATTGTTACTACATCATGAGTGCTTTGAAAAATGAAATGATACATGCTGGTAGTGTGTCAAGCATAGTGTGCAGGACATAGTAAAAATGCAACAATAGTATTTCATCTCACTCCTGTTTTCCTGCTATGAAAAGGGTAGACTCTTCCATGTGTCATTCCCTGCAGGAAATTTCATTGGCCTCCCATTATTCTTCTCATAGTCACACTCCCTGCAGGAAAACATCCTACTAAAAGCCATAACTAGCCTTCTCCCAAGTGCCAGGAATGCACATTCTCAATTAATCTGGTGACTCAAATCCTATGAGAAATAAAAATAAAATTCTGAGCCTACAATTGACTTTATGGACACCCTCTTTCCCAACGAGACCCCAGAGAAACCTCAAAATTGAGGTCCCGGCCATGATGGGACAAGAGGTCAAACATGCCTCCTTTTCCCCCTCCCTTGCTAACCCCCATTTGGCTTTCTTCCCTAAGGGTTAAACAGAAACCAGCCCTTTGGAAAGACTTGCTCCACCACTAATCTCAAACAACAGTATGACTGCCCCCTACTTTTGTGGTTTTGACACAACTGCCCAGCATTCCTTCCTGATAAGAGACCACTAACCCTGGAGTGGTCTAGCCAGTCTATGGAGGATGTACAGTGAGGGTTTTCATGTCCTCTGCTTCACCTTTTGATGTCAGCGGGCTGAAACACTGCCCTGGGATCACGCTAACCCTACCGTTTTTTGAACATGGGTCCCGTGTAGAGGCATGAAGCTCAACTGCACATGCACATGTTTCTCCTTACCTAAATATTCATGACCCCTCCTATTGCCTATTAAATATATATATATATATATATTAGGCCCCCCTGCTCAGTATAAATTCATGTTTTTTTACTGTTCCCAGGAAGTGCTTGCTTTTGGCTTCTGCTGAGACTATGATTCCCAACCTACAAGATGGCCACCTGCAGGCTGCAACCCTTTATGAGAAATAAACCTCACCTTTCCAAATGTATGAACCTCATCATTCTTCAGTTGACACCTATATAAGTGGAGGTTAAAACTCAATTTCTAAAAGAGGCCTATTCTTAGCAGAAACCAATTGACACAACAATTCCCATTAAGCCATTGATCTCAACTGTGGACTAATCTTATTTGACATATTTAAATATGTTTCATAAATACACTCAGAAACCAATTATAATCTGTGATCTTTTTTATTTATATCAAAATGATGCTATTTTTTCTTCACATAAGAAAAATATATGGCACTATTCTCAATGATATGCATTTTTAAGTAGAAAATTTCCCCAATTTCATATGATTTTTAGCACATAGAGATGCATAAATACAAGATGAGGCAGGTCGACTAAATTGCTTAACAGATACTAAGGGACAAGATGATAATTTCTGAAAACCATCTCAAGTTTTCTTCTCTAAAACACATTAATATTTGCTACTACTAAAAAATAACTATAATACAGTGTGTCTGAAATAGCAAGCCACATTAATAGTCTAAAACAGTCATATTTCTCAATCTTGTTTAAAATCTAGAAATGATGCAGCAGGATCATAAAAATTTATCATTTTTTTAAAAAAATAAATGTTACTAGGGTAGCAGAAATTGTTTCAACTGAAGCACTCTTTGCCATCTGCTTCTGAGAAGTCATATAGACTTTAGATTTGGTAAATGGTTCATCATCCCGGTAGCTACAGGGACATCAATAAAAATTTCTGCCGATAATAGATTATCTGTCAGAAAATTCCATGTGTTAACTATTTTTCTCCATCACATTTTCAGAACTAATTAAATACTTAGGCTAATCAGATGCTGAGAATTTTTTGATGTCATTTGTGAAAAATACATTGTAATATTCACTTAGGGGTTTCACAATTTACAGTTGCTCACTGCCTGATGATGAAGTCTGTGTTTCCAAAGGATATTATTCTCAAAAATAGCTGAAAAGCACACATGGCTCATCATTAATGTGAACTATTTTGCACATTTTTTTGTTCATTTTTGCAGCATCTGGAAAAGCTAATACAAGTTGCAAATAACAACTGAAGAATACATGAAAAGACCCTGGAAGAGAGCAATAATTTCACTCTTTGAAAGAAATCAGGGTATAACCAATTAATAACTGTACAGAAAGAGAAACCCAGAGAGGCTTGCCATAGGTTTGAAATGCCTGTCACTACACTGAATGTTCTGAATTAGTTCCCAATAATGATGCACAAAGGTGGAGGAGAGTGAGTTCAAAGAGCTAGGAGAAAAAAAAAATCAGAATCTAACTTGCTTATGTGACCTTGGAAAAGTCACTTTCCTGTGGAATAGTTAGTTTTCTTCTTCAATAAAAAAAAGCAGCTATTGGTCAGCAGTTCTCAAAGTTAATTTATCAGCAGTCTTCCTAATGACAGCCATCCACATGTATAACATACTGCTCAGCATCTCTGGAGGGCAAAATTCTCCTGCTGAAAGTTCTCAGGCTTCTCTACTGTTTTAAGAAGATATAGGGGAATTCAAGAGGATGAAAACAACAATGTGCTTCAATTATCTGTTCTCAGTAAGACAAAAATATGTCATGAAAAAACAAGATAAAGGCAACACCAGGACAACTGATTATGGCTGACTATAATATATCCAGCACAGGCACTGTTGAGAGCTAGTGGGCTGGTTTATCTCACAGGTAGTTCCTATGGTGTTAAAAATTCTTTCTTTCTGTCTGTCTGTCTCCCTCTGTCTGACTTTCCCATGCTTACATTATTTTAAACATTATTAATTGGTACAGGTCTCAATTAATTCATTGCAAGTCTTTCTAAATTTCTTAGGTTCTGACTCACCATTTGCTGATTATTTCCATTTTCCCATTTAATGTTAATTTTGAGCAATTGCCCACATCATAGCAGAATATATTATCCAAGGGAAGATTAGGATATAGTACAGCAATTATCAGAAATATTGTCTTCTATAAGGTGGCACTGGATACTGATGGAAAGAAATAAAATGGAAAGAGGAACATTTTAGATCTCACGAATATGGAAAGCACCAAGTTTGTCTGCCAATGAGGAGTAAGGCTCCAGTTTGGTGCTGTTACCCAGATCCCTAAGAAAGAAATGAAGTAGAAGAAAGGGACAGGACTTAGTTCTAAACGGAACTCCAGGTATTTTAAGAGTACATCACGCCCAAGATGCCTATGACAAAGGAGAATGTCTTGTTGAGTTTCTAAAGACTGGGCTGAATCTACTTAAATCCTGGTAAGTAAAGTCACAAGGAGAACATAGTTAAACTTCCTGAAAACAGAAAAGAGCTTCTTGTAAAATATTTCTTCTCCCTTCCATAAAAGTTTACCTGACTTATTGCACATGCTTCCCAGGTCTGTTCTCTGCTTTCCAAGGAGATAAAAGTCTAACCTATAAAATAAACTACCAATAGACATTTACTGAAGAAACATACACTCCTCATTTTTATACTTCCATACTTATATTTTAATAGTTTATATTCACTCTTAACAGAAAACTAAATGATCATGAAAGCAAAATTGTAAAGTACAAAAGAGCTAAAAGATGAAAAAGAAAAAAAATAATCCAAATCATTCCAATAATGTTACTATTTTGATATGCTCTCATCCAGCATTTCAGATATGTTTATATAATTGTGAACATTTGGTGTATAAAATTTTATTTCCTGACTTCTCTTTAAAATTATATCACAGATTTTCATGTTAATTTATACAATTCATGCATATTATAATTGGATTAGGTTACATTCAATTAATGGTTCATCATTTGGTTAACCATTACCTTATTGTTAGATAATTTGTTTTCTAAAATTTTACTTTTAAAAATGAACATATTTACAGAATATGGAACAAATTGATAGATGTTTTCATTTATGTGTTTGCACATGTAAAGACATTTTGTTAAAGACACCATTTCATTTAAAATAATTTTATTTGATTTTAGTAAAATGAGACAAAAAAGAAAGAAAAGAACTATTGACACATCTTATCCTAATACCAGATAATCATTCTATGGCATAGGCTTCTAAATTAAAACAAAATAACACAAAAATACTGCATAAGAAATAAGTTAATATAGTTATCAATTTTATCTTTGTGAAACTCTGCTATTTAAAATAAAAAATTTAGTTTATACTCATGTCTTAGTCCTTTTTATGTTTATATAACAGAATACCGGAGACCAGGCAATATATAAAGAATAGAGATTTATGTCTTACCATTTTGGATGCTGGGAAGTGCACGGTTGGAGGGTCCACAAGGTGTGAGGGCCCTCTTGCTGCATCATCCCATGGAAGGGGGAAGGGCAAGAGAGCACAGGCAACAGAGGAAGCAGATCCCTGCCCTTGTATCAAGCCCACTCTGTGATAACTAACCCACTCCCCAGATAACAACATTAATTCCTCATGACCTAATTACCTCTTATTAGGCCCCACCTCCCAACACTGTGGCATTGGGGATTAAGTTTCCAACACATAAACTTGGGAGACACATTCAAACCATATCAATTTATAATTCCTCTCACCCTTACCCTCCATTTCTTGATTGTTAATTATACTGTCAATGTTTATATCACTTGTATTTTGCTCTATAATTCTATTGATCTTTTCTCTTATACAAGCTGAGTAGAGTGCGTGTGCATTCATGTGTGTGTGTGTGTGTGTGTGTGTGTGTGTTTGCATGTGACAGAAATTAGCAGAAAGTATATGGAAGAAATATTGAAGGTGTAGGAGTATGCTACTCTATCTCCCAATACAAAATTCCTGTTTGCAAAGACTGTGATATCTGCTATAGGTAAGATAATATGGATTCAGGAATACTTGGTCTATATGCAAGTTGCAATATGTTCACGGGAGAAAAAATATGTATGTATCTTACCCAAAAGTTTGGTTATAGAACTCCAAGTTCAAGGTGTTCACAATTCAAACCCTTTCTCATGCCATTAGGACATTTACGGCTACATAAACACCCTACAAAATCCACTTCAATTCCTCTCCTGAAGAGAACCTACATTCTATTTACTTTTTATGTGTGGTTATTTGGTTAAACGTGGTATTTTTCCATTCCACCTGGTATAATTTTTCTTCTTTCTTAAGAATAGATTTCCTTTAGTATTTCTTGTAATACTCGACTTATGATGGTAAATTCTCTCAGCATTTGCATTTCAGTAAAAAAAATGTATTTGCCTTTATTTTCGGAAGATATTTTTTGTTGGACATAGAAATCTAGATTTACAGATGTCCTTTTTTTTTTTTTTTTTTTTTTTTACTATTTTAAAGATGTTATTCCATTGTTTTCTGACTTTCATGGTTCCTGGTAATAAGTCTGCTGTTATTTCTATATTTCTTCCAATAATATTTATTAATATGTTATATTTATTTTTCCCACTGTGTGCTTTTAAGACTTTATTAATGTTTCATTGTTGTTGTTCTTGTTGTTTGGGGATGTTATGCAAAAACTATTGTGAGTTTTCTCGTGATTTTCTTCATGTTTCTTCTGCTCAGGGTTTGTTGTGCTTCTGGATTTAGGGATTAATGATTCTTAACAAACTTGAAAAAATTATGACCATTGTATCTTCAAATATATTTTCTGCTTTATTTCCTCTTCTCTTGGAATTCTAGTTACATATGTCTATCTACTTGATGTCATCCTGCTGCTCACTAAAACCATGTTCACTTTTTTTCCTTCTCATCGTTTCATTTGAATAGTTCCTATTGTTGTGTCTTAAATGCACTAAACTTTTGTTCTGTGGTATTTAATCTGCTGTTAATCTCTTGCAGTGTATTTTTGCATTTCAAATAATATATTTTTCATTTTAGAGGCTCCATTTGAACTGTTGCCTATGCTTTCTTGTATCTGTTTCAACAAGTAGAAAATATTACTAAACAATTTTTATTAACAATATTCTTGTCTTCATATTAATAATATGCTTGTCTTCAGATTCCCTCATGTCTGTCACATTGAGTCAGTTTCTATTGACTATTTATTTTTCCTGGTTATGAGTTGTATTTTTCTGCTTCTAACATTTGTTTTCTGGATTTTGTCATATTTCTTTAAATATTGCTGGTGCTTATTCCTGGATGTGTTTATATTATTTGGATTCAGTTTAATCCTTTTGAATATTAATTTTAATTTCGTTAGTGTAGTTCAGAGGAGGTAATATGACTCCACTATTGGGTAATGTTCTTCTGAAGACTATACCCATCACACACTGCATTAAGGGATCTTTCACTCTGCCTAATAGAAACACACACTTTACTAACCCTGTGTGAGCTACATGAATTATTCTATTTATTCTTTTCTGGTGCATCTTTCTTAAGTCTTGTGTACCTCACATGCATGTGGAGAAAAATTCTTAGTGTAGAATTCAAGGAGACCTGCAATCTCTGGAGCTCTCTGTGAAGCTCCTTTCTTATGTTTGCTCCTCAACTTCTAGCAGTGTTAGCTTCTCCAAACTCCAAACTCTGTCTCTTTAACTCAGCAAAATCACTAGGCTCTATTTGGATTCCCTTCCTTGCACAGACGCCTAAAACTCTCTCTGGTCAGTAAACTAGAGTTATTGTAGGTTTCAGTTTTCTTTTCTTAATCTTTCCCCAGCAATCATCCTGTGCTGCCTGTTGACAAATAATCTAAATAATTTTGTTTCACACAGTTCATAGGTGTATCTTAAGGCTTATCTTTCCTCTTTTACTCTGTCTTAACATGAGCAGACTCCTTATGAGAAGAAGGTTAAATATTACAGAGTAATATTGCATATTTGTGAATCTTCTCCTTTTTGAACACTACTTTCCTTTCAATCTGTACTGTGGAACTCAGTTTCCATTTTAAAATATAGTACAAGTGTTTCTCTTTCATGGCCCACCCATGTCACTAGATGTCATGTATTTAATCAAAACATCAATTAGTGGATATTTCAAGATGCTAAAAATTCCTATTACAGAAATCTGTGTCTGGCCACAATCTCAGTCTCTCTGCCTCTCATTTGTCATTAATCTCATCTACCTTTCAATCTTCATACTTTTTCAAAGCGAACTCAGAATTCACTTTGAAAAAGTAGCACACATTATTTCTAAATGAATTTTTAAAATCCATTCTCTGGTTTTAGTGTTTGCATTACTGTGTATGATTAAAAGGTTTCCTTATGTGTAGATTTTCAATTTGGGTAGAAATTGTAATTTGGGGGGCACTTGTTAAAATGTATTTATGTGTGTGTGTGTATAAATACATGTGTATGTACACATGTATTTATACACACATATATATATTACAGTTATACCTATCTACCTGTTTCTCAGATGATGAGTTTCTTTTTAAATATTATCTAACTTAATTTAAAGGAAGAAGAAAGTTTTAGGGTCTTTTCAATGCACTGGATTGGGAATGTAGAACTGTTTCTGTGAAGCAAATATTTTTGGGAGGAATATATCTATTTCTGAATGTCTTTACTTTTTAAAACTGAGTATATATGCAATGTCATTAACATTAATACAAAAATATTCTGTCATATATAGAATTTCCATTACATATCTTTTCTCAAGTAGTTGAGAGTCTTGTTTAATTCCTTCAAATGCATTTTGGTATTTTTTATTTACTGGAGGCATTTTGCAAAAAAAAATAACCATCAAACTTCTTTTCAAAGAAGATACATATTATATCAGTAGCAAAACTGGAAACTGATTTATTGTTTCCATTCTGAAATGCCTACCTTATATAGGGTAGATAACTGCCAACATTATAAATATCCTGTAGACAGGAGGGTACTTGAAAGGTTTGCAGGAATTCTTTTCATCAGAAGAAAGTCAGCCATAAGAGAAAAAAGTAAAATACCAGTACCAGCAAACCAATGAGAAAGGAGCACACATTATTTCTGAATGAATTTTTTGAATCCATTCTCTGGTTTAGTGTTTGTTGTATTACCTTGTATAATTAAAAGGTTTCCTTATGTGTAGATTTTCAATTCCATTACTTGTGGGCTTAATAGATAGGCAGGTTTGGAAAGGAAATATATGGTTCATAATGTTTTGGAATGATCTATTGTAGACAGTTTTATAGAAAACAAATACCTCCAGTGTAATATACAATTCTAATTATCTTAGAATCATGTGATATACTTAGCAAAGCACATTCTAAATTTTAAGATTTTTTTCTATTCTCATTCCATTTAGCCCACTGTTGTAATCTTTTTTATGTCTGTGTTTTAATTTTGTTTATGTGCCCTCTAACAATGTACTTAATATCTCAAAGTGCTTTGCCATAAGCTCTAAGAAAAGCATCTTTTCATTACCAGAAATGAATTACTTTTCATAAATCCTATTCCTCACATATTTCATTAAGTCCCTCTTCAGATCACAGTTGTATCTCTCTCCATGCCTCTCTGTCTCTGTCTCTTTCTCTCTCTCTCACACATATACACAAACACACACCCCTAAGAAAACACAGACAGGTGCAAGATAGCTAACTGGGTTTGTCAGAGAGGAATGTCCTACAGTTATAAAATAGTACTGTATCTTGCCTACAGGAACACAGTTTTTGATGCTCTGAAAAACTCCTATGTAAGAGTTGCCGAAATTGTGGCTGAATCAATGCAGTCCCAAATTGGAATTGGAGTGAGGCCCAGGATAAAAACAAACAAATAAATAAAAAATAAAATACTCAAATCTGCCTTACTTAGGTAGAAGGAATTTGGGGGGCTCTAACATCACTGAACCATGACAAGACCTTTGTATTATTTAAGAAAGGTGAGCCTTAATCAGTGACTTAAAGGGGTTCTAAAAAAAATATTATATTTTTACAGAGATTAATACAGTGGTATTTTAGGTCAGCAAAAATAGTAGGCAAAATATCTCCTACTTAACATTTGACACAATCATGCTTAATAGATAATAAAGACATTTAATAGTTTGAAAATATTTAAAAAGATAAAAATAATTTCTTCCAGTACCTTTCTCCTAAACTTTACTTTCTTCATCTTCAAAATGAAGGACTGTACAGAATAATCCACTTGAGAATTCTTACTAAGGCATAGTGTAGATAGATGAGTGACTTACCTAGGATAATACAATTAATTTGATGTGAATTTAGGGTTTCAGGGTCATCTAACTCTTAAGTCCATGTTATTTCCACCATTCCTGTTGTCTCACTTAGGTTTGTCTTTATGTAGTTAAAATGATGATTATATTAACACCTTTATTGAGCCATAAATGGTATATTTAATACATTAAAATATACAAATTTAAAAGGTATATTTTGATAAGCTTTGTCATATGTGTATATCCATAAACTCATCACCACAATCAAGATAATAAACTTATCTATGACTCTCAAAATTTTCCTCATGTCCATTTGTAATCACTTTTCTGTCACTATAGATTACATTTCATTGTCTGCATTTTCCTATGAATATAATCATGTATTAATAGAATGTATCTCTCTAGTTTCATCTAGTATCTTTTAGTCAGTATAATTATTTTGAGATTAATCCATGGTGTTGTGCATCTCAATTATCCAATCATTTAATGGTATTCTATTCTATGAATATATCACTATTCATTTATCCACTCATATGATTTTTCACATATGGGCTGTTTCCAGTTTGGGAGGATTACAAATAAAGGTTCCATGAACATTCATGCACAAATCTTTGTATGAACTTATCTTTACTTGGGGGGGGGGGCAGAATTACATAGGAGTATAGTGGCTGAATCATACGGTGAAAAAATGTTTAAATTGCCAATGTTTAGCTTGCCAAATGTTTTGCTAATTGTTTAGATTGTCAATTTAGATTGCTGTTTACACTGCCATTTTTTAATCAAGTTCTGTGTTTTCTTATTATTGAGTTTTGAGTGTACCTTATATATTTTGGGTAAAATTCCTTTATTATATACATATTTTGCAAATAATTTCTCACATTCTATAGGTTATCTTTTCATTCCATTACCAGTGCTTTGAACAATGCTTCATAATGCTTTGAAAACACAGCAGGAGTTTTTAATTTTGATTAAGTCCAATATCAAGTTGCTCTTTTGTGGATGATATTTTTCTTGTTATATCTAAGAAAATTTACATCACTGAACTCTAAGATTTTTTTTCTAATGTTTTCTTTATAAGTTTTTATAATTTTAGGCTTTGCGTATATATCTAACTGATCCATTTTTAAGTTAGTTGTTTTTCTTAAATGCTTTTTGTTATATTTATATTGAACGTCCTTAACTTGATTTAAACCACATAGCTTATATAACCTTCTGAAAATCATAGAAGTTCATCATAAAATTATATTTTGATACAAATGTAAAGATGCATATAGACATTTTTAAAATTTTTTCTGCTCATGTTCCTCAACTTACCTTACTTCTGTTTTAGATCATTTTGTGATAAGAATATAAAATTATATTCCCATTAGGAAAATATTAAAAATCAGATACTTTATGTAAATATTCAGAGAATTAACATGGGGGAAATTAGGTTCAAAAGTTAATCAGATTTAATTTTGAGCAAAATACTAAGTGAGCACTCTTTGGAGAGATATTATTAATATTAGGCCTGAAAGGAGTATTTTGGATATACTGCAGGGGAAGAGCCCAGAGAGCTATTCTTAGCATATGAAAGTAATGGAGAAGGGGCCTGTTCTTTTCTGTCCAAACCATGCTCAAACATATATCATGTGAGAGTATAGCGCATAGTTCTATGGGGACATCAGTAACTTGCACTGAACAACAATCTTCAGAATCATATCCACTTGTTGTCACATGGATATAGTTCCTCATGCCTCTACCTGGCCAGAAAAATTCACCTAAATCTTTTTCTTTAATCTTCAATAATTTTGTATGCATTAAATATGTATAGTCTTTGTATATCAATTTTACCTCAATAAAGCTGTTTAGGGGGAAAAAAGAACAGAACGAATCAATTATATCTATGGCTTGGGCAATTATGAGGATGTTGGCTCTATTCACTGAGATGAGTTTGTAGAGAAACAGCAGGTTTGAAATGGACAATGAGTGACTTCAATTTTGAACCTAGCGTTTCTGAGACATCTATCTGTAAGACACCTAGCTGAGGAAAGAAATCAGGAAGTTGGATTTCTAGGAAATCTGGAAGCGATGTATTTATTTGGGCATTTTCAGCATATGGAAGTCAATTGTAGACTTTGGAAAGAAAAATATAACCAGAGATAGAAAGAAGATTGAAATCCTGGAACACTGTTCAAAAGATAAGGAACATCAGTATTCAAATGCTTGCAATAAGGAATCAAGTCTACCCTGGTCAAGATGCTCCATGTACCATGTGGCTTGAGAGGGAAGTCTTCACTATAGGCAAATGTTGTGGAGTGAGAGTGGCAATACTAAAGCAGAATTGATAAGCACAGTTGACTACTCTGAAAAAAAAAAAAAGAGGTCTAAGCAGCAGAAATTGATTCCAGAATGTTGTCAAACTTCGTTTGCCATAATGTGTTTTGATACTGTGCCATGAGTCTAGACTCAGGGAAAACAAGGGAGTCAAGCCATTTCTGACTGGTTTGAGGGGCCTGTCCTACTCTTCACAGAGATCTCAGTTTGTAAGTCATAAACCTTTCCATACTTCTTGGTGTGTTTGTGGCATCATGAGCATCTCCAAACCAAGTTTTAGGTGGGGGTCCATCTTCCTGTGCAGGTGATCATAACAGTCTATTCAGGTATAGACGGTATTGCGTTGTGTGGCCCACCTTCTTAGCCAGTCAGAGACCCCTTTTTGAAAAGCCAAGTTCTTTGAGTTAGCTCTCTAAAGGCCTAGCAGTTTCTATGCAAGAACTAGATTGCATTTCTATAATTCTCTCTCTTGGGCAACAAATCAATATGAGCTTCACCACTGCACTTATTTTCTGGAGTCTTAGCTATTGCATCATGCCTGAGAAAGAAGACTTAAACCCTTTGAGGGAGCAATATTACAATCTATGCAGTGAAAAATTCCTTTCTTGTCACATTTTTGTGGTTGATGGCCACATAGGGATATTTGGCCATGTTCTATTAACCAAGAGAAAGTAAATCCACTGCAAACATAGGGACTTAGTAGCTACTTCAGTTCTGGTTGCCTCAATGCCTGCCAAGGTGCTCATTTTTTAGGTCAGTGCAGGGTCCCACAAAAGCTTTTATAAATGTGTCTGACGGCAAATGGCATCTCGTGAAACATAGTTCCATGGTCCCGTTAATGTATGTGACTTCCCAAGCTTAAATTGTGCCACGTTTATTTTCCTCTTCACTTGTCCACAATTTCTCCCATTTAATTTAGATTGTTCCATTACCATTAATTCCAGGCAATCTATTGTTTAATTGGATGGATTTCAATTGCAAATTAAGACTGCTGATTTCAACCAAGAAAGCTAATTTAAACCTGACAACAGGTTTGTTTAAAAAAAAAAATTGGGAAATGGTATGAGAGCATAGAGAATAACAGGCATTTGTTTGTGTATTAAGGTGTCACTTGTTTGTTTAATTAGAACAAAACCATAGTTTTCTACTAACTAACTTTCTAAATTGCAGAAATAACTAGCACATGACTTCTCATGTGGGGAATATTGTCATAAAAGGTTTACCTACCCATTTAACAGTCCCGGAACAGTTTCTTCTTACTTATCCAAAGTCTTGTCATTTAATAAGCTCCATCTTGTTATCATTCTAAGTCAAAATAAAAGGTTAAGAAGAGGTCATATGATTGAAATATGTGGCACTGTGTACAACATAAGAGAAGAAGTGAAAAAGGAACTTTCTCAGTAGTACTATCAGTGGCTCTATGAAATGCTGAGTTAAGCAGTAGCTCTCAGGAAATGTAGAGGGCAACTCAAAGGTTGACATGAGCCCATTATGAGATTCTGGGCATATATATGGTTAGGAGACAGAGAGAAAACTCTTCCATTTTAAAAATACACAATCATACCCATCATCCTTCTTTGCATGATGGAGAAATGTATTTAAAAATCAGCATGTTAAACTAATTATTTTGGAAACTTCCTACTTCAGGAGACAACAGTAGAAAAAGTGTACAAATCAATAAATAATTTCATGCATTAAAAAATGGCCCTGACTAAAACTTGCTGAGTCATTGTTAACACTTTGGCTAGATGTTCCAGCTTGTTTAGGAAACGTGCTTGTGCAGAGTAGAATATCAGGGAAAATATTAATGAGAACACCGAATTTTTAAAGCATCACATTGTAGTGAGTATAAGGGATATACAGAGAAAATGTCAAGTTCTGATCATTTTCAAACAAAGGAATACAATAGATTGGGAGGAAACGTTTGTGTAGATAAATCTCTGGATTCAAAGTGAATAATTGATAAATTGTTACAGTTGTCACACTGTCCTTCATTGTCCACACTGTTACTTCTTGCAGGGGGAAGGAGGTTCATTATTTATAACACTGGTAACCATGATGAAGGGTTTCTACTACAGGCACGATGGCAAAGTGAGGCATAGTTATATTCCAAGTAGACATTGTTATTGCATGCTGATAAATGGAAACACGGAGCCATAGGTTTTTGTAACTCATATTATAACCAAATGAGGATAGTAGATGTCAAAAATACAGATTATTTAAGGATGAATAATGTTGCAAATGTTACTGTTTTTTTTCCCAATCTGAGTATTAAAATATTGATTATATATCTTAGAAAGGGTGAGCCTACCCTGTCAGCTATCAATCTATAACAATTCTCAAAGAGAATTTCATAAAGATAAAAATTGATTGTCTGTGACTGACATTATGCTATAAAATGAAAATTATAAACATTTTATTCTATAATAAACTTGAAACTGGGGGAAAAAGTAGAAATAGGGCTCATTGTGGTTCTGATACAAGCTTTTGATGCTTTTCACATACAATGATTGGTGAAAATTAATTAGCATGTATAGCTACATGAAAAGATTTTCTTTTGTGTTATGAAAATTTTATTAGTCATTCACTCTATCACCAATACTCTTTGTAATGTATGACCTTCTGAAGATAGTCCCTGTTAGTTTCAGGGTTATTTTTATTATATACAGGAAACATTTAAGACTGGTTTAGGAACTTGTTCAAGGCTCATGTGCAATGCAACCATTGTATTAGAAATATAAGAAATGTTAATCCTATATCTGAGAGGTTTACTGTCTTCAAAATACATAGCAACATGCTACTTTCTAGGAAAAATTTCTTTCTAATTTTTGGGCACCATCTCTGTGCTTTCTGACAAGAACCATCTCTGATCTGCAACATCGTCATTCTTCTACCCCAGATTTCTATTGCTCTCTTATATAAAAAGTAGCCTCATAAGGTCATAGTGAAAAAAGGATCTCTCATTATCCGTAAATTTGAAAGCATGAGCACTTTTTGAACAACACTGTTAAAAATCCTTTTGACAGGATTTTTTAAAATTTAGCTGTTTTGCATACTCTCACTGTTGACTACACTTTTCATAATAACGAGGACCTCTGAAAGAATAAAATCACAATCATAAAGTGTCTGAATAGTGTGCAAATGTACACTGATCGTGAAAGGTATAAATTTTCCCTCTATGCAGCTATACCAAGATAGAAACATGATGACAACACTTTCTACAAAAAAAAAAAAAAAAAAAAAAAAAAAAAAAAAAACTGGCTTTGGATTGGTTACCATGTAGAAACCAAAAAGTCACACCCTGAGATTAAATCCACAAAGCACTTGTTCTGTTACTTGTTAGCTCTGCAACCATGGAAAATTATTTATCCTCTCTACACTTCTTTTATAAAATATGGATAATAGCAGCCCCTAACTTTGAACACATTTAAAGCATTTAAATACTTAGCAGAGTAATTGGCATATTAAAGAGTATAAACTGATAAGTAAAGTTAGGTTAATAAAATCAGTCTATTACTGCTATAATTTTGGAGGAAAATGTCGTTGTAAAAAGAGCACTACTTTTACTTTAATTGTGCAGAAACCCTATTCTGCCATAAAAGAATTGCTAACAATATTGATAAAAATTCTCTAGCAAGGATGGTCCATGTCTATGTTCTCAAACACTTCCAGCCTATTGCTTTAAAATAACAAAAACGACAACAAAAGACCCTACTTTTATTTAAAAAAATAAAAGTTTCTCACCTCCTGAGACTGAGAGACTCAGCTTGAAGCAATTTTGTCCAGTGGATTAGAATAGGATCTGCAAGGGGCTGAGGAGAGGGCAGAACTCCCAGAGGCTGAGCTGATAATGAAGCTCTAAGCCTTTCAGTGGGAGAGCTGTGCAAACACGTGGTGCTTCCCGAGGACCAAGTCTCAGGCCCTCTGAGCACACTGAGGGCTTTGCCACTTGGGGAGGAATTAAATGGTCACAGAGGGAAAAGTCAAAGATAAACACAGCTTTGCAAAAATAACCAGGTAGGTAAGAAACTACTGGCAGATTCCCCTGAGCAGGGAGGCTGTGGACCTGGGCTCTTCTTTTCACAGACCTATGGGTAGGCACTAATAGAAAGCAGACCACACTGAGACACGGAGTTCGATTCCCGACTTACTCTCCTCTCTGATTTAAGGAAATCAAGATGTAGGCAAGGATGCAGGGACTGCTGTGTGCAATAAAAACCTGCTACACTGGAGGAGAAGAATTGAATTTGTTCTTTTCAAAATATTGAAAGATGAGATAAAATAAGGTTTGAGCAAAATATGAAGAGGAAAAGAATAATGTCAAGACTTGACACATGGCTCTTTTTATTGTGCTTAAAGAGTAACAGAAAGGGAATAACATCCGAAAACATCTGTCTGTAGCTACTAAGAATATTCAGTTTGGCAGAGCACAAACACTGAAGGCAATTTTAGTTTTGCCTTTTCTCAATATATAGATTCCCCATTAATACAATGGTATTAAATGGCATTGGGTTCCAGGCAGGCACTGAACAGCTCTAAGCAAGGGGGTAGCAGAGACCGCAAAGTAGTTGCCATTGACTCTACTCCAGGAGTCCAGATCAGCCAGGTTTCTGAATGGAGACGCTAGTGCTGTTTCTTGGGGAGAGCATTACTTTGCTCAGCTGCAGTGAATTCCTTCTAGTATCTGTTCAACTGTGTTTAGAGACCTTTCCATGACCAGCTTATTTAAAATGCCTTTCTAAGGCATTAAAAACAGGTCATAATTGTTTTTTAAACAATTTCCATTGATGCATAATAGATATACATACTTTTGGTGTACATGTGAGATTTAATACATTCATATAATTTGTAAAACTCAAATCAGCATACTTGAGTTATCGATCACCTTAGATATTTGTAATTTCTTTGCAATAGAAATATTCAAATTATTCTCTTCCAGCTATTTTGAAATATACAATAGATTATTGTAAACTATAGTCACCCTACTGAACTATTGAACACTAGGTCTTATTAGTTTTCATCCAAAGTGGATTCTGCGTTGATGGATATTTCCTTAGTTATATAGGGGCCCTTCATTCCCTCATCCAACTGTGAAGGTCAGAGAGGTGCTCTCTGCAAAGATGACTGTGACTGTTTCTTCAACTCTTAGGATAAAGAGTGTAACTATCTGGCATCAGCTGGGTAATAGTTGTTTTTGCTCAAGCCTTCTGGTGATGGAGAGGCAGTGCTCCATATCTGAAGCCATCAAGCTGTCCTCAAAAATAAATAGGAGAGGATAGACCTGGGTTTTAATCCCAGAAGTGCTACTTGCCTATCGGGGAAGTTATTTGATATGGTGGATTGTTACTTGGATGGCCCCCAATAAACCACGGCTCTCAGCTTGCATGTTCTCATCAAGTCCCATTGAAACTGGGATGCTTTATAATCTGTCTTAACAGTAGGGTGCTGTAAACATGGCATATTTTAATTAATAGAATGTGGAAGAACTGACATGCTGCTGGTCGTTGAACTAAGTTTTAAGACGGCTTGGCAGCGTCTACTTTTGCATTCTGCAGAAAGATAGTCACCAAGAAAGAAGTCTGACAATCCCAAGACTGCCATGCTGTGAGGAAACCCAAGTACCATGTGAGGCACACATGGAAGAGAACCAAGGCTGTGGCTGATACCAGTCAACACCAGCTGCCAGCCACGTTACTAAAGACAGTCTGTACCTTCCACTCACCCAGTACGTCATCAGACACAACACGAAGCAGAAGAAAAGAAATGCTGGTTTAACCAACTGGATTGTAAAAAGTAATCAATTGTGTTGTTTCAAGTCTTTCTCACACACCCACACACAAATGCCGTCAACATATAACCCTGCCACTCACTATATCTAATTCTTCCTTCTTCCTATTGCTTCAATTGTTTTATATATACACACACACATGCACACACAGGTACATACATATATCACATATGAAATATATAATATATGGTATATGGTGTACATATATATTTTACATGTGCATATTGTATATTTTATATATCTATATAACTAGTTGGACACATAACTGAACAATGTCCGTTTAGATGGGATGGGCTGGGGCTTTTCTAAGTATAGATAATATTGTGAGCAGAAGCTTAGAGTAACAAAAGCTAGCAGTATACATGGGTGATGGCAAGTGATACCACATGTTCTAAACATAGAATGTCTGGAAGAAGCATCAGGAGAGGAAGCTGAAGACAAGTCACATCTTTTCCATGATTCTGAACCCCATTTTAAGCTACGTTTGTTTTCTTCAACAATGACAATTCAGAGGTGGTTGGCCTGTTGAAAATTACTAACTCTCTTTATTATAAGTAATACAAATTCAAGAATATTGCTATGACACCATTGACATGAAAACCTTTCACAATTAAGCCTATCCTACTCCGTCATATGGCAAAATCAAAGCATTACTCCTATGATAAATGGGCAATGAGGATTTGGAGAAAGGAGAGCCCTCCTACATTTTTGGTGGGAATGTAAATTAGTACAATTCTTTGGAGAACAGTACTGAGGTTCCTCAAAAAAACTAAAAAATGAACTACCATCTGATCCAGCAATCCTAATGCTAGGTTTACATCCAAAAGAAAGGAAATCATTTTATTGAAGAGATATCTGCACTCCCATGTTTATTACAGCATTAATCATGATAACCAAGGTAATAAACCCAATAAACCTAAGTATCCAACAATGGATGAATAGATAAAGAAATCTTGGTCCATACACACACTGGAATATTATCCAGCCATAGAAGGAATTAAATTCTGTCATTTTCAACAATATGGATGGAACCAAAGGACATTATGTTAAGTGAAATAAGCCAGGCACAGAAAGACAAATATTGCATATTCTCACTCATATGTGGGGGCCAAAAAATTTGATCTCATGGAGGTAGATAGCAGAATGATAATTACCAGAGGCTAGGAAGGGAAGTGGGGAGGGGGTTATTAAAAGGGTTTGGTTAATGCGCACAAAAATACAGTTTGACAGAAGGAATAAGATCTAGTGTTTGGTAGCACAATAGGGTGACTATAACAAAATACCATAGACTAGGGGACTTAACAGAAATTTATTTTCTAACAGTCTGCATATTAAAAGCCCAAGATCAAAGTACTGTCAGTGTTGGTTTCTGGTGAGGCCCCTCTTTCTAGCTTGTAGTTGGATGCCTTCTTGTTTGACCTCTTTACATAACCCGTTTGTGTGTGCAGAGAGAGAGATATCTTTTGTCATTTCCTCTTATTGTAAGTATGCCAGTCCTACTGGATTAGGGCCTCATCCTTATGAACTCATTTAACCTTAATACCTCCCTAAAGGGCCTATTTTCAAATATAGTCACATTGTGGATTAGGGTTTCAACATATGAATTTTGGGGGTGGAAATTCAGTCCATAACAACACCTAAGATTTAGAGCACGGCCATGCCAGTTGCAACAGAGAACTGTATACCATTCAAACTCATCTCCAGTAGAGAGTAAGAGCCTGACCAGGAAAAATCAAGAGAGCATGCCACCAGAACTCCCTATCCTGAGTTGGGTGTAGCAGAACCACTAAACCATAATAGTGGGCCAGGCAGAAATCCGTCATAATATAGAAGTGATAAATCTGCAGTTGGGCTCCAAGAGCTCCAGGGGGCATAAGTGAGCTATACAAAAAGGTGGCCTAGATCTTCTTGTCTCCCATCACTGTTACACTGACACTTTTCCCTAAATTCACACCTATGGCCTTATTTGGTGTTATCTAGTACAAGCTAAAAGGGTAAGAAAAATTATGAGCTTATTTCACAAATGGCTTAGCTGGGCATGTTGGTGTGATCTGAAAATTGATCGATACAGCACTATAGCCCCATGGGTGGGGTATGCAGTTCTGAAAGACAGTGATAAGAAGAAATCTTTCCAAAGGGCAGAGAGCTTTTGGTGGGTCACCAACAGAGTCTAATGCAATAAACATTTTCAAAGTGAATTTGTATCCCTATTTTTCATACTAGGAAGCAGAACCTCTGAATAATTTGCACAGGGTCTCAAAACATCTAAGCAAGATTACAAAACAAGGTCTCCCAGGTGACTCAAAAATCCATGCTTTTTTTTTTTCCCTTTGCATTCTATCTGGGAGAACAAAAGAGAGAGAAAGAAAGCATCAAAGATCCTGGGCTCTTCTAGGAACTCAAATTAATGAAAATACAGCAAATGAGAATTCCAGCTAGCTTTTCTGTGGGCAATAGAAGCAGGTGAAGACTGGAGCTCTGGTTCCATTACAGGGATGTAGAAACTTATGAATTATTCACTCTATTTTCATAAAACTTTTACCAATTGCTTCTTTTAGGACTGAACCCACGCTTTATAAATTGTAGCCCTTACAATATAAATGATATATATAATATATGTATATATATAGCTTATATATCACATGTATATGCTATGCATATAAATATATACACACACACATATATATGTTCCAATTCAATAGCTTTGCCAGCTACCAAGAAACAATGTGGGGTAACGCAGTAGGGGATGAAGTATGTTAAGTCACCTCTTGGAGCCTCAATTTCCTGAACTTTTCAATGGAAATATTAATAATTATATTTTACATGGTTACTATGAGGATCAAGTTAAATGATATCTACAAAAAACCATAGTAAAGCAAGTGTTCCATAAAGGCCAAGCTGCGAACTTCCTATGTTCTGGGCTAAGTCTCTTTGCTCACAAATTTATCTCCAGTTCAGTAGAGAGGCACTCAATAAATATCTGTTAAGTTATATTAAAAATTAATAAATATTAGTAATTATTAATATGCCTAAGGTGGTGAGACACTCATACCAGAAGTCTACAGATTATTTATCTTTCTTCTATATGATGAACTTTGGTAGTATTAATCACTTATTTCTATTTAAATAAATTTCAAAAAACATTTCTAATTATGCCATTATTTTCTTAACACAATGAGCTTATAATTACAGTAGTAATTGCATAACCTTTTCTCACATGAGGGAATTCCAAGCACATACCAAAGTGACTTTCTAAAATAATATCTGAAAGTAAACCAATGTACTCTGCTTAATTTTGTTTTGCTTTTGAGAAAAAATTTATGAAATAATTATTTTCATCACATAATTTCAGTTAGAACTCCAATTGCTAACCATATTTACATAAATGAAACAAATCAAGCCAACAAAATAAAGTTGTGGCAGATTATTTGAAAAAAATGGCTGCAACCATTTTCTTCCCTGTATCCACTTGATTTTGCTATATGACGTGACAACTTGTCCCCACAAAGGGAATGTCCACTTCCCTACCTCTTAAAGCTTGGCTTAACTTATGATTTTTTTGTCAATAGAATCAAAGGACATGACACTGAAAAATTTCGAGTGTCAAATGTCCTTGCCTTCTTCTATTGTCCTTCTTGAGACCCAGCCTCTGCCATTTAAACAAGTCTGGATTAGAACTGTTTAATGCTAGATGAAGAGAGCTTCACTGTCCTTAACTGAGATCCCATGGATCTGAAAGAATCCAGCCAAATCAGCAAAGCCACCTATTTGTCCCACAGCTGACTCTGAGTACCCTACTGAAACCAGAAGAGCTGCCCATCAGAGCCCAGCCTAAGTTGCCAACCCACTGTGTTGTTAGTTTAAACACATAGTTGTTGTTTGAATCCAGTAAGTTTGGATGTTCTGTTTCACAGCTTATAGCTAACCAAGACAGAGATACATGGAGATATTGATAGTCTACCAAAGTGAAAGAATGGGCTGGTTTGAGAGCAAGGGTTCCAGTACGTCTGAGTTTCTGCCCCACTTGTGGTTGTACATTAAAAACTTAGATCCGGCCGGGCGCAGTGGCTCATGCCTGTAATGCTAGCACTCTGGGAGGCCGAGTCGGGCGGATCGTTTGAGCTCAGGAGTTCAAGACCAGCCTGAGCAAGAGGGAGACCCCGTCTCTACTAAAAATAGAAAGAAATTATCTGGCCAACTAAAATATATATAGAAAAAATTAGCCGGGCATGGTGGTGCATGCCTGTAGTCCCAGCTACTGGGGAGGCTGAGGCAGTAGGATTGCTCAAGCCCAGGCGTTTGAGGTTGCTGTGAGCTAAGCTGATGCCATGGCACTCACTCTAGCCCGGGCAAAGCGAGACTCTGTCTCAAAAAAAAAAAACAAAAAAAAAAAAACTTAGATCCAAGCAGGGCGAGGAGGCTTCCAAGTCCCAGCCACTCGGGAGGCGGAGGCAGAAAGATTGCTTGAGCCCAGAAGTTTGAAGCCAGCCTGTGCAACATAGTGAGACCTTGTCTCTACAAAAAATAAAAATTAGCCGGGCATGGTGGCATGTGTCTGTAGTCCCAGCTACTTGGGAGGCTGAGGGAGGAGGACCGCTTGAGCCCAAGAGTTTGATGTTGCAGTGAGCTCTGATGACACCACTGTACTCTGGCCAGGGGACAGAGTGAGACCCTGTCTCAGAAAACAAAAACTTAGATCCATATATATCTCTAAATAAAATATTTTATAAAAACCTCTCCAAATAGCTACATGTCTTGTTTCCTCACTTCCTTTAGATCCCTACTCAATTGTCACCTTTACAATGAGACTCTCCTGGGACACTTTAAGATAGTACAAAACCTATTATCTTTGCCTCCCTTCATTTATTTCATAGCACTTACCACCATTTAAGTTTACACATTTATTTGTTTTTCTGTATCTCACTACTAAAAGTTAGGCTTCCTGAGGGCAGGGATTTTATACTTTTTGCTCATGGCTTGATTCCTAGTGCTTAGTATATTCTCAATAAATAGTGATGTAATCATTGAATAAAATCAATATTCTACAACCACATTTCCCAATATTATCCCATTTATCATAAGCTCTCCCAAATACTCACTATAGAAAAGACTAGAAAAAATGTTCCAGTGAACTATTTGATTGCTAAATATTTAACGTATTATTTTGAAACTTCATTTTCTGAGAATACAAATTAAAGAACTCGATGCTTTAATCTTTAAATCACTAATTATTCTAAAATTATTTGCCTTTTTTAGGAAAGAAAGTATTATGGCTTTTTTTTCTTTCAGCTTTTTAGATAGAATTCTTTTATATTAAAGCTGCATATGTAAACCTAACTTTCCTGTTGGTTCTTTAATAAAATCATGACTCTCCGGTGTGGCACCTGACAGGTCTCAATATACATAACAGATAATATGTCATCAGTTAAAAACCTCTCTTTAAAATCTCACTTGAACAAATAATGGGTAAAAAGATAGGTTTTTCAGATAGACATGATAGATCACAGTGCTCTGGTTAAGTGACTTTATAACTTTGGGGAGACAGATCTGGTTGGCTAGAAACACTAATAGATAGAAACATAATTATCACATAAAACCTATAAAACTCAAAATGAGTTGCTCTTAATATGGCTTCCCCTCCATGGCCAGTAAGCAAACCTCCATTCTACCAGAGGAATACATCATAAAGCCATCTGGATTATTGGAGAAAAGAGCATTCAAGTGACTTAGATTAACCCGAGCCTTATTTTCCGAGGGAGTAGCTCCAACCATCCAGCTAAAAAGGATGTCAATTTAGAACTCAGTTTGATGTGAAGGGAAAGAGAAGATTGAGATAATTAATTGGCATCTGACCATGTTTAAAGAGTGGGAAGGTTTGGGATGGAAAACAATCTCAGTAAATTGCATTATAATTATGAGAAGAAAACAAGGTCTATCTCATTGCCTGCAGGGAGCAAGAAATAAAGAGTCAGTGTAACTTTATTCTTTATGAGGTGCTCAGAGTCTGCAAAACATTATTGCTGTTGTCATCAGTTCAGAAAAAAGTGATATATTAAAGAAGACTATAAATCTAATTTGTTATACTAGATGCCTATAATGGATGTAAAGCCATATATTTGTCTCCTTAAAAAAAAATAATCTCTATGATAGATTGTTTGCAAAAATAGCCACACTTTCACTTTCTGTATTAAAGCCCTTTTACAATATGAATTTGCAGTTTCTTCCATCAAAAATGAGTGTCTGTTTCTCCACCAACTGAATCTGGGGTGTCTATGTCTCGATTTGTCCAAAAGAATAGGGCAGATGTGATGCCATGCTAGTTGACCTCCTGAGGCCTTGCAAACTTCTACTTATTCCCTTAGATCCCCACTGTGCCATGAGAACAACACTTTGGAGAATGATTGCATTAGAGTCCAGTTTTCCCAGCCAAGGCTTTGTATGTGAGAGGACACTCAGCCATTATCAGAAAAGCCAGTAAGAATGAATCCATAGGTAACCACTGATACAGGTAGTGCATTGAGCTCCGCTGATTATAATTCATACTGGCTCAGTCCAAAAGAACTGCCCAGCTGACCTGCAGACTATGAGCTAATGAATAGTTACAGTGATAAGCCACTAAGTAGTTTTGTGGTTTTTTATGTCACAGTAGTTGCTAATTAGACATCAAACATGAGAGATTAGAAGTGTGGCCCAAATTTGTAACACAAGGACAAAACATTTCTATTATAATAAAAACCTACCATTAGGCACTGGAGAATTTGTGACCTTACAAATGGAATAAGATCAGATCATTAAAAAAATACTTTGATATTTGGTTAAGAACATGGTGGCCATAGGCATTCTTATCCCCAATATAAGAAACTCTGTCTTCCAAATCTGTCATACCCCAGCACAGCATCTATCAATATTTCCACATGCTGAAGGTAACAATGCATGTAAGTCAATTTTTTTTATGTAGATGTCTGCTAGACCTTGCTCCTAAACCAAATCAGGTACTTGAAGTGTAAAAGGTAGCCTGCAACATAGAGTTATTATAGAATAATACAATGTCAGAACTTTAGTATCATTTCAAACATTTGTTCATTTCGAGAAAATGGAAATCATACTTGAACTTTGAAACACTGAGGTACATACACATCTAAGAATTTTTCTTCTGATGCTTTAAATCTTTCATTATTTGTTCTATGCTTAGGCATTGGAGTCCTAATGGCATGGACTCTTATCTATGATGCCAGGCTTATCTCCCACCACGCCTCCCAAGTACCCCCATGCACTTTGATCACATCAGTTTGCTAACAGTTTGCCAGGCTTGTCCTGTTCCATCACAACACAATAACTTTGATTTTATTTCTTCTTCTCCTTCCTGAAATGAACTTACCCAAAAGCTTTCATGTCAGTCCTGAAAGTTCCTCTTCATTCCTTCCATTACACCTCATAGATAGGTAAGTTGTGAAGACCTCCTGAGCCCCCAGAGAAGTGAGGTGTTACCTCTACTGTGCTTCCATTGAACTGTGCATACACTTCAGGTGTAGCATGTGTCACACTTTATTATAATAATTGCTTCATATATTTGATTCCCCAATTAAAAATAACCATATCCCCTACTATTTCTAAAATATCAGGACATAATATAGGGCTGGAAATATATTAAGGCACTATCTTTTTGTATAGGATAGATTCTCCAAACTATGTCCTCTTGGTTTCAGGTCAATAGCTTCACTAAATATGAATATCAGAATTTATGATTTTTTGAATTGCATGTCTGAAAGGAGCATAGGAGTAGGTGAGCATTTAATGAGAATATATTGAATAATTTTATTTAGTGGTAACTGAGACCAACGGAGATGTAGAACAATACAGGATTGATTTCACAGACTATAGGAGGACTGTCCAGAAAGTATCCAGCCATTGTATCCATGTATCCATTGTATCCATCACTGGATACTTCCTGGACAGTCCTGATATAAGGGAGCTTAGAGAGAATGGCAGTTCTATAGCCTCTTCCTTGCCAGGAGTTTTAGATAGTCAGCAGCATGAGTAGGCTGAGATATTGGCTTCATACCAAGAAGTATGAAGGGGAGACCTAGAGTCTTCTTTATTGTGCTATTGGCTATGTCCAGGCTGGAAGTAAAGACCTTTTAACAAATGCATGTGGAATTTAACAGGCCAGTGATTGATCTCCCTACTTTGAATAGTCTCTGCCTATTTCCTGGATTCATCTTCCAAGTCAGTCAGCAATTATTATGTATAGAATGTCCAAAGTCACCTTGGGAAGTATAAAGATGGTGTGAGTAGAGTATGCTTTGCAGTAGGGAGCTGTTTTTAACAAAATAGGGCTAATGGAACGAGTTAAAATATCAAATTTCTTTTTAAATATATTTAAGATGTCAAAATCCCTTTGTAAACTTCAAAAGTTGTGTACTTGGGATATAATTTATTAAAAAATCAAATCTCACATTATTAGAGGTACATGGTACCTTGGAGATCGCCTTCTTTAAACCTTTCACTTTTCAGATGAAGGAAGGAAAATGACTGAGACAAGCTGGGTAGATTTAAGTAAATAATGCAAATTAAATCACTAGACCTAGACTCTCATTCACCTTTTTCTAAGGACACTATTAAAAAATAAAGGGTAAATTTTGAAGAAAAAATAATTGTAGAATTTAAATGGTCCACCAAAGATCTAGGAAAGAACTGTGAGAAAACAAGAGCAAATTACTACAAAAGCTTCCAACACCTAAGACATTCAGGTTGACATAAGCTATCTCATGAATAAGTCAGTCGTGAGTAGAGTTCGAGTAGAAGTGAATTATGGAAAGAAGTAAAAACTACAGATGAGGTATATGAAATGTACATGCCAAGAAATCAGAAGCTTGAATTATTGATTTGAAAGATAAAGATATCCTTTTTTTCCCCCTCTAACATACATCTTCACTTTATTTTCTCCATCCTTGTCCACATGAATCACACCTTCATGTACATTCTACAACTATCCTACTACTTATAAGGAGAATGATCATACATATTTTTTAAAATCCCTTTCAGCTTCAGTTTTCTTATATGTCTGTGGGACAATAATCACACATGGCTTCTCTCCCACTGCACGGTTTGTGCTGAAGCTCAGTGAGAAGGACTGACCAACTGAAATTTGAAGGAGCAGTTAATAAACATGCTGGGATATGGTCCAAGAAGTTTCCTCTCAAGCCAGTGATACAATGCTGAGTCTAGAGTTTCACTAAATTTAAAATTTTCTCTTAAATAAGATTATTATGATGGTCAATTACTCTAACATTTATTTCATTTGAATATATCTGGCATAATTCATTTGAATATCTGATATAATAAAAGCAACAGCATCAGTAAAAATTCCTTGAGTCTGTTTACCATATTTATACCTACTACTTTATTTGGTCTTCATTGAATATTAGTTCATAATATTACCAGTTATAGATGAGAAAAAAATTGTATAAGGCAAGACCACTTCATCTTGATCATAAAGCTCATCTGAAACCTTGTAATTCAGATTTTAGTCCAGATTTTAATTCAGGTTTTCCCTCTCATATCTGTATTTTTTGACTCACACATACTCTGCAAAATCAGTGTGTATCAGTCATCTCTAACTGAGCACCTGATATATTTTATACTGATCGATGCATTTATGCAAAAAATCATAATTGTAGAATTTGAGAGAAAGAAATGTTAATATCATTTAGTTACCTAGAAATATTTGATCAGAATATATTTGGAAACATCACATGGGTGCAAAATGATTTTTCAGCGTTTCCTCACAAGCAAACTTATTAAATTCCCTAAAGAGGCCATAATTTTCCCATATTAATTCTCAAAATACTAACTTTAAGAATGAAAGGGTTATGCTAATAATGATTAAAGATGCAGTTAAAATTGGTATAAATGTTTCAAGACAATAAAACTCGAAAAGAATCTAAACAGCACTGAATTGCGCAAATCTCTGGGGAAATCTATGAATTAAGTATAGATCATCATCTCATAGTAACCTTTGATAGTTCTCATTAAAACTGCAGCAATAGAATCTGTTAGAGGCCTCCAGAGAGATATTATGTGTAAATGCAGAAATTAAAAAATGAATATTGAATGATCCTATTGAGAAATTAAGGCCATTCAATTGTGTTAATGGTAGTAGAGTATCATATCTATGTTTTTTTATCTGCTCCTCTAAAAAGAAAATGAAAGTCTGCATCTAATTTACAGATTTAATAAAACGTAATTCAAATAATACTTATTTTGCATAATAATTAGCATTAGGATTTTTATAAAGTATTATATGTAATGTGATATATGTGTACATATACATGTATATATCATGCACATACAAACATACTTACATGAATAAAATGTTATGTCTTTGGTCATCTTACAAACAGAAATTTACAATGGCAATGACATTCAACTCAACTTAGCTCTTTTAGAATAATCTGGATAATATATAATTTACCTTTTCAGGCCACAGTTCTATATAATGTCAGAATAAATAGGGCACTCTACTTGAAAAAAAATAATTTCTAGAGTAAAGAGAAGAAAATCTACTTTGTCACAAATACACATTCACAGTTGCAGAGAAAATTAAATATAAAAAGACATCATAGATATTATCCAATTCTATTTAATGTTCTTTTAAATATGTAGTTGGGCCAGGTTCAAAGCACTGAATAAGCAAAAGAATATGTTGTTCATTGGGATCAGTGAAGAAATACTCACTTTAAGGGGAAAACATTTGAACTGTATAATATAAGTTCATTAGGCATTACCCAGACCACAGAGAGAAGCAGGAAGTCCAGACAGAGGAATATACAAGAACATTTTTGTAGATATCACTGTATATTTAGAAGGTTTAACCCCCAAAATAAAGCTCTTATTGGGTTTCCTTTTCTTTTATTCAATGTTTCAATGACTGGATTTAATTAATGATAAGAGTAAATACAGGTGAAGATTCTGTACCTGTCTGTAGTTATTTATGGAGAGACATGGTTCTAACAATGGTCATGGTGCTGTCTCCTGGTTCCAACATCTTAGGGTAAAATTTAAGATCTGAAGTGCTCTGCATTAAGCTTTCTAATTCTTGGCAACATTATGAACATGAATATAAAGGAGGGGAGAACACCTTGAACATTGCCAGGCAATTATTACGTGAATAAAAGCAGCTCGTATTTTAGGGCCAAATTATTCCTATCATAGCAAAGTCTCTTTATGAATTTGTTATATGAATTTCAGCTTCCAAAGCAAGTTTTATGGAAATGAAATGTTTATTTTTCCTTTTGTGGAAAAACATTTGGCTTGCCATGAAACTCTCTTCCTTTGTTGCATTTTTGATGATGCTTCGTTTGGGGAAAGCAATTTTAGATCCAAAGTAAGTGTAATCATATTGATAAGCAGTGGTAAAACATCAGTCAGGCTTTGGGCCAGAAGCAATCTCTGAGATAAAACAGAAAACTATGGCTTTGTACGTCAGTACCACTCTCTTCCTCTCCTCAACTGCAAGACCCGAAGCCAAAATCACCCTATCCACACACTTCCTCATGAATGTGTAAGCTGTTCAGCATGTGCACTGCGCTAATTTATTTAGGCTGCTTGCCTAAATACCAGAGCCAATGGGTAGTCAGATGCTCAGCATATCAAAATTCCCGTTGTAAAATATTAGCAGAGCTATGAATTTGTCTGTTTTTTAATACAGTTAGGCAAACACACAAATTTAATGTAATCCACTGGAATTTACGCAAAGCATTTTTGTGATGTTATAGGGCAGCTGTTCTTCCTTTTCCCCACTCAAATGCTCAGTCTTTCTTGGTCCTTTTCTTCCCATTTTTTCATATCTTTCATGTATCTGAGGACTCTTTGTGTCCCCAGACTGTAAAATCCTCATTGAACACCAGACCCAGGGGTCAGGAAATTTTTCTATGAAGGGCAGGATAGCAAATGCTTTATATTGTGTGGACCATATGATCTCTGTCTCTACTACTCAATTCTGCCCTTGGAATTTACAATATATAAGCAAATGGGTGCATGTGGGTTCCAATGAAACTTTATTTACGAAAGCAGACAGTAGACTAGATTTGGCTGATGGACCAGGTTGCCTGCCAACTCTTGCCCATATCTAAGCTTTCTGAGGCTAGATATTGGTGTTGTTTCTTTTTATTTTGATTTATACTGAATTATTGGAACAACTCCAGTTCTGTTTAATGTCATCAGAGCCTGTACGACTTATGACTGTTCCTTCAGTCTGAAATTCCCGTGGACCTCCAACTAGCCTGAACTCGCACTAAATCTATTGCACTTCTGTTCAAACTTATTCTTAACTGTGACTCAGGGAGGGCCTTGGTTTTATAGTTTGTGATTTAGACTTCACTGGGTAGACTTAAGTGACCATTTATTTGCACTCAAACCTTAGTTTATCTCCGCTAACCCCCACTTTCTCTGTAAGCATGCAAGACACTCTCCTTGTGATATGTCCTCTAACCTCATTCATCTGCTATTAATGCTTTTAACTCACATACAAAGGAATATAGTGGTTTCAAGTAGAGAACCTTTTAATCATCGTATTTAACATGAAAGCTGGATGTAGGTGTTTCCAGGTTTATTATAGCAGCTCCATATATATGCCCAAGGACCCCCAGGCCATTTTCATCCTTCTGCTGATTATCTTATAGATGTGGTTCGTTATTACAGCTCTAAGGATGCTCATATCACTATACAGGGTAGATTTAAGAACCCTGAAACTCTAGCTTACTTCAGGAAGGGAAGTGCTCCAAGTCTTTTGCATTTAATTCTCATTAGCCAGGAGTGGGTTATATGCTTACCCCTAGAGCAACAATCAGCAATGAGGAACTGAAATTATCAGTACACATTCAGATCAATTAGGATTCATTTCCTAGTGCTAAGAAGGAGTCTTGCCTTTCCTGAGAGTAACTGTATTTCCCTGACGACCTGGCCAAAATCAGTGTGGTTATTACCAGGTAGGAAAGGGTATAGGGATAGCTGGGTGACAAATGTCGTTAGTTATCCCTTATAAGCAAACAGAAGCAGTGAATCCAGAGAAAAGAATGAGAACATGCATTTCAGCCATTCACTTTCAGCATGACCTTGGATGTACTGCTCAACCTCTCTGTCTGCTTGAACTCCCTCCTGTGGAAAATGAGCTTGATAAAGTAGCATCTTAGATCTCATGGAAGTAGGAGGCATTAGAATACATCACTCAGCCCCAAGTACTCAACTCTGCATAGACCGGGTACAGATCGTAAAAAGTTTGATTAAAGAGTGTACTCAAATGACACTTCTGTTATTGCTGAAAGCTCAATAGAGGATGCTGTGTCTCGTCTGCAACCCACTGATTTTCTAAATTACCAATTTATAAAAGTTCTCTTTCAGAAACACTCTGCATAATGTACCTATTGTTCCACTTTTTCCTGTTTTTGAAACAAATCAGCAGCAAAGAGACTTGTTTCATTTACTTCCAAAGAAGGTTAGTTGTTTCAGAGGAAAAAGACTGAATGACCTTTTAGGTGTTATGTGCTGAGATAATGTAGTCATGACAAACCTGCCTTTGTTCAGTATGTTCCCATGAAAAGGACTCTGAGAACCTTAGAAAATTCATGAAGGTAGGAGTATGGAGAATAGGAACAGGGGTGTTAGATTTAAGGATAAACAGTTTCACAAGTGTCTGACTCTATTCACCGTAGTAGTCTTTTCAGGAAGAAAATCTATTGAGGTCAGCAATGGGGAAAAAAAAAAAAAAAAGATGAATTCTCTTCACTTCTCTCAACTCTGTAACACTGAATTAAATGTACCACTCCAACCAAAATGTAGAGTTGACGGCACTCCAGTCCAAATGACCTCTTCTATGATTGGAGTGGCTGGCTGGGAGCAAGTCTCACATTCAAAGGATGTGTTCAAGATTTCACCGACAGTGGGTTTAATGAAATCACAACAATCACTTCTGATCTTTGGATCAGTGGTTGCAAATGATGAGATGCTGTTAGCATCATCTTGGCACATGTTCTAGACAAGTATGCCAGTTTATGCGGCAGGATTCTGTCAGGTTGTAAAATAGGAAGGGAAATTTCCCTAATAATTCCATTCACTTTAGCATCACCTCAAAGGAATGAAAGCAAAGTCTACTCACATTTGCAGCCACCCCCTAATCGTGGATTGAATGATCACTGTCTCCTCAAGCCTGTGCTAGAAAGTGGAGATGAAAACATGTACCAGTCAGTACAGTTTTTGCCCTTAGATCCCTTATTTATCTGTTCTTGTCCCTGTCTGTCTCCCAAATTAATAACTCTGAAGTAACGAGGAAGACTTATCAAAGTAGGAGATTGTAGGACTGATTCTTGGAGAATGAAGAAACATTCCTATTTAGAGAATCAGAAAAGACATTTAGGGCAGAAGAAACTTAACATGTCTTGCTATAGACTTGAATTTATGATAGGGATTTGTGGATCATGGAAAGCAGTTTGATTTGGTTTGATACACTGTCAGGGTTGAACAGAGAAGTGAGAGAACTGGTGGGAGATTAATCTTGGAACATATTATCAAGGTCATGAGATTTTTCCTGAAGGCATAGAAAATGAAACAACCCTTTAATTACCTTTTATCACTGTAAGGGAATAATTCTCATTTATCTTCCTATCCATATCCACAGGGAGGATATAGCAAAATAAATAATTAGTGATGTCAGCCTATATAATAAAGAGAGAGGCTCTCTAAAAGACAATATTTTTTTTGGGAATACAGCAGTATAGTGAGAATATGCATGCCATGGTAAACTATGTGCCCACTTACTGAGGTAAAGGAAAACAAATATTTTTAAAGGACAAAACAAGGAAGATTATATAATTGTTTTCAAAATAATTATCCTTGGCTATAAAGATCAATAACAAGGGTATCAGCAGTTTGAGGCCTGACAGGCAGTTGCTGGACAGATGTCCTTGTAGAATAATCTTTTGTGTAAGGTTGCAATGGCCTTTGCACAAGGTTGTGGTTTTTGTAGTCATTTGTGATAGTTTTTGTTACCAGGCATACAGCATAAGAATCCTCTGCTTGTGGCTTTTCCAGATCTATATGTCCAGGTTTACTTAACATTAGTGACTCCAGTTTTGATTCTGACAACTTTCACAGTGAGAAAAAAATGCAGTCATTTAATGTCAGTATATACAACTTACTGGATATTCTAAATAGAGGTACCACGGATTCTTTTAAAAAATATATCCCTAAACATTCTTAGAGCTAAGTCAAATCATATGGCTAATTCCAGAAAAGTAGAGGACAAAAAGGTTAGAAAGAAGCAGAATAAAATAACTGATTTTTTTAAATTTGTCATTTTTTGTTTCAATTTAAAAAGAATACTTTCTTGTTTTATTGAATATGTATTATCTACAGAAAGTTATTTGTGGAAGACAGGTATAAATACAAAATTGATATATATATATATATATATATATATATATGCATAACAACTCGTATCTAAATAGCATTATACCAAACAGTTTCACATCTTTTATCTCCATAAACATTACATCAGCCCAGTGGAGTAGACATGACAAATATCACTACATTTTCCAATGGTCAGAGCCACATAGCTAGTTCAAAATAAGAACTCAAGTTATTGGAATCACTTTCACTGTACTTTCTTTGGGATGATAACATTAAATTCCCACATAACTTGTTAGCTCTTAGAGTAGAATGGGGAAACGAAAATATATTTTATATACCTTGTAGACCAGAATAACAACAAAAATACTAATTTTTAGCTGTGTTAGGATACTTAGGCTGACTCCGAGAGGAAAAGGTAGGGACTATGGTGTTTTAGGAAATTTCTAATTCTGGGATATTTGGTGCAGGCTGATAGGCTGTTTCTGTTCTTTGAGTCAATGGCTCAAAGGATAATATTGAAGTCCCCTGAGACACTCTACATAAATCTGAAATTTAAGAGCAGTATTATAATCAAACACTTTGGATGGCATGCTATTCCACTAATGTGGATTCTCTATATCTCCTTCCTTCAACTCAGAGCAAAAACGATTAGGCAGAATGGGCTGAAATGACTATGAGGATAAGAAAAGGGAAAAAGGAAAGTAAGAAATGGATTAAAACAGGAGGAAATTAGATGTAGGATGGCAGGGAGGGTGTCATGGGATGATGACAATTCAGTAGCCCCATCACCACGTAGAAAAACAATGGAAAACTAGCAGTATGTGGGCCTCCACTCCCCATGGTTGGCTCAAGGGTGGCACTGCTAACTGATCATGCCACTCTTACCTACTGAGCCAAGAACACTTCTCATGAATATTCAATTAGTTTTCTCATGTAGATAGAATTTAATTTGTATATGTCATCTGGAGCTACTGTCATTTTGTTCTGCTCACATCTGTAATATTCTAAAGACTGCTGTTATACCAGTAGGCCTTCATGAGATGAGGGACTATAAGGCCTGCCCAGACTAGAGACATGAGTCTTGGAGATACAGCCATTGCACCAGCAAAGATTCAGGAATTGCCTTCACTAAACTCGTACACGCACCTGTAAACATACATGTATACACTGTAAAACATGCAGGCATACCCCCAACAGGAAACCACTGCACACAGTATTCATGATCTAGTCTTTATGGCATTTTGGATATACGAGGTCTGTCCAGAAAATACCCAGCCACCATGTTTTATGAAAATTATGGGTGGATACTTTCTGGACAGACTTTGTAAGTCTAATATCTCAATCTGGAAAGAAATGAAAGTGAAAGAAAATAATCCATTCAGTCTTCAGAACATTGTCAGAATGGAGGTCCCAATTTTCGTTCCTTCTGATAATCTAGGCCTACAAAAACAAAACAAAACAAAAGAACATGAAAAATGTCAATAAAAGTGGTAAATTTTATGTTTATGTATATTTTACCATAATAAAAAATGAAATTTCAAAAAAAAAAATCCAGAGGGAAGGGAGACCTTATAATTCCATCTACTTTAACAAACGTTATATTGATGACTTCGCTGAGTTAGTCACAAGCCTAGACATCTCAAATAATGAAAGCCTAACCTCCTGAGTTAATGACTAGAGTTTTCTTTCTCTTGTACGTTCCTTACTACCCTCTGTGTGAAATGCTTTTACTTATCTTTTAATACCCTCTTCATACCCCTTCTCTCTATGACGATTTCTCAGACTCCTCATACTGAATTTGTCAGATTCTCTGTGCAGCTATACCCTGCCCCTCTGTTCTCCCACATCCAAATCACACATTACTATAGCTTATTGCTTGTGCATCTTTCAAAAGACCTTACGTTTTTCAACACACACTCAAGAAAAGCTTGAGGCTTTACTACAAGGTATCATAACCTGGACTGGACCAAAGTTGGAAAAAGAAAACAAACAAGCAAACAAAAAAACCATGACCAATTGTCAAGTTCAAAGCACATAAGCAAGGTTAGAAAAGGGAGTTATTTTGAGCCTCAAGGATCTCTGGTGCCTATGAAAACTACATCAAATAGAATCTCTCACTGTGCTCTTGGCTGTGGCTCCCCTATTTCAACACTAGAAAGCTTGGATAAGGCCTCAGCCAAGGCCTCACCAGCTCCTGAAAGAGAGGTTTTTGATGGAAGGGGAGTTAAATGCAAGATTTTAAATTTTAGTGCTTTCAGAAATCATTTATTTTGCCTCTTTCTATAGCACAAATGAGAAAACTGAGGATAATTCAGTTAAATTTCTTTTATAATAGGAGTAATATCTGAGGTATTATATCCCAATTCATTACTACAATTGTCTTAATCCCTCATCCTGGATCTCTGCCAACCCTCCACCACCGCAGCCTTCCTTTGTGTTACTCAGCAGCAATAGTGACTTTAACGGGGCTCTCAATAACTCCCGGTTCCTCTGTATTTTAATCTACCTTTGACCATGAACAAACACGTAAGCTCTTTTTTCCTTGTATTATGCTACATACCACCTGTATCTGACAGAGGATTAATGCTACTTGTCCAAAATAAGACTAAAGCTAAGGCTTAGACTGTATTCCTTGAATATTACAATACTGGGATGCCAAAAAAGAGAAACAGAGATAAAGAGATAGAGAGAGAATAATTATGTAAAGAAGAATTAGCTGGCACAAATCACAGTATTATTAGTGCAAACCTATCTGAAGGAAAAAAAAATTGGCTCCTGAGGTTGGGACAATGCCTTTGACTTCTTACTTACCTTTAGAAGGTGTACTATATAATTTCTGACAGTGCTATTTCTTCTTTAGACTAATGATCCTACGTTGTTATTTTTACAAAGCACTTAGCTACTATCTTTTCTCTAAGAAAGGCTCTTTTATCTTTATCTCAATAGAAAATGTTTCCTGGCTTTCCCCAAACCGCTATGACTTCTAATATGGTATTGTTCTTCAGTCGATCCCACAGGTACACATTAGAGAGGCAGAATGATTTATTTTGAAAGAATCCAAAGCATCTTCTCGTTCTCCAATGTAGGAGAACAGAGAAAAACCTCACAGTTGCCGTAACTGCATGCCATCAACAATGCAATTTTTGAAAAAAGTTTATTGACTACTTACCATTTATCCATTTTTAAATGTTTATTGGAATCCTACTATGTAATATATGTTGAAAATGTTACTTTGCTAGCATGATTATAGCCTACAGTTGATTTTATCCATAAATTGTAGATGATAAGACTGAAGCCATGTGAATTTTGATAAGAAGTCTACAGTTACAGAGTTGTATCAGTTCCAATTTCTGTAGAATAAACTGCACCTAAACAAAGAGTATTAAAATAATAGTAATTCATTAAGCTTATAATTCTGTGCATCAGCAATTTAGCATGGGCTTAGCTACACAGTTGCCCTGTCTTGGCTAAGCTGTCTCATGCATGGGAGGTCAGCTCTGGATTGAGTAGGCAAGACAGCTGTTGTAGGTTGACTGGTTGGTGACTAAAATCTCTCACGCAGGGGTGGTGAACCGGTGGCCTCAAGGCCACATCTGGCCCTCCAGATCCCCAGGTGCGGTCCCTCCACCAAATCCAAACTTCACAGAACAAATCCCTTTATTAAAAGAATTTGTTCTGTAACATTTGGATTCATCAAAAGGCTACACTCAAGGATCCAGAAGGCCACAAGTGGCCCCAAGGCCAAGTGGCACCCAGGCTTTCATATTCTAGGAGATTGACTTGGCCTTGTTCTTATCATGGAGGCAAGAATCTAAGAGCAAGTCAGCTCAATCCTGAACAAGAGCAAGAAGAAGCGTACAAAACCTCTTCAGGCTTAGGCTCAAAAGCGTTAGCTTATACCACATTCCTTTGGCCAAAGGAAGTCACAAGGCCATCCAAGAGTCAGAGTGAGTAAAAAGCAGAAACTTCAGGGAAAAAGATATTGAAATAGGGAGGTTATTATCTGAGTCATTAATGCAATATATTTACTATGATCTGATCTTTGGCCCAAATTATTCATAGCACTTTACCATACAAAATGCATTTACCCCTCCAAAAATTTCCATAAGTCTCATCATATTACAACACTAGGCTGAAAGTATAACTCACTATGACATGTATCAGGTCTAGATATGGTTCCTTGCATATGGCTCTTTTTGATCCAGAGAACTATGAATTAAAAGGCAAGTTATCTGCTTCTACACACCCAATGTAAAAGAGTATTACAAGATAACCACAGGGTAATTACAGGATATCCACAATGCACAGCTCCATCTGAAAGTGGGAGGGAAGAATGGAAGACACAAAGCATCACTAATTCATACCAAATCAGAAAACTCACTGGTCAAATATTGCTTGTCAAACCAACCACCAGCACGCATACACTCTAAGAATAGGGAATGTCACCTAGGTTTTTCTCTGTAGGACTATGTTTCCAGTATATTGTTCACCATGGCCCCCTTCTTTTAGTCCGTGGCTCTACTTTCTGATATATTCTTTCTTTTTCATCACGCTCTGTGGAATCTTCTAAAAAAGTGACAATAACAACTGAACAGCTTTCTCCTGTCCCATACAAATTTGGGACCCAAGAGGACTTACAGATGTTTGAATCATCTTGACACCTTTTAATCCAAACTAAGGTCTTTTTCCCCAATGCAACCCTCTTAAAAATTTTTTGAGCCTTCTCTTAATCTCCATATAATCATGAAGCATTTTGAAACATGCCA
>CM052442.1:127883120-127894092 GCA_028533085.1 Varecia variegata
TAGATGAACTTTTCTTCTAGCTATGAGGGTCTGGTGGGTACCAACTTAATTTTTTCTGATATCTTAATAAGGGTTCTCAGAGAAACATCCTATCTATACCCCAAACCTGTATTTTTCTTTGAAAATCTTTTGTTAGCTAGAGAAAATGGAGATATTATTTTATTTCTAACCCCCAAAATCCTAGCACCTCTACACGTTTTTGGCATTCAATTTACAAATTAGTCAGTTATTTTGGTATACATGCCTTTCTTTCTACGTCTTTTCACGTATAACTGGTAGCAGTCAGCCAACACTTTTCACATTCTGCTTGGGGAAACTCTGTATCTGAAACAATGATTTTAATAATTATTTTTTTCCATGTTCTTGTTAACACCTGACTACAGTTTTTTGAATTGTTTTTTTACTACATAAAGTAAGTCCTAATGTTTATTAGCCTATAATAAAAACTTACTCACTATTATTCTCAGACTTTTGCAATTGTTTGATAACTTTTTTTTTTTTACTGGTTCCACTTCCCAGCTAAAGCTAATGTCATATATTTTTGAGTTTTTTATTATAGGATCACCACATATTGGTTGTCAATTGCTGCATTAGTTAGCTATTGAAGCACAACAGATGATATCAAAACTAGGTGGCATAAAAAGTAGTCATTTGTTATTGCTCCAAGTCTAAAAGTCAGTGGAGTGGTTATTCTTATCTCAGCAGGGCACATTCATGTGTTGATACTCAGCTATGGATTGTGTAGGCACTTCTATTGGCTGTGATCTGCATCCTCTTACCTGTGTGGTAGTAGAAGACCTGTAGACTGTTATGAGATGGACTTAGTGTCTATACTTGGAACTATCTCACTATGATCACTTATCTTCTAGCAGAATAGCCTCAGATTATCATCATATCATTGGCAACATTCCAAGAGAAAGAGTAGAAGCACTCAAGGCCTCTGGCATCTTATTGTTCTACTGCATTCTATCAGCCAAAGAGAAGAGAAGACTGCCCCAAATTCAATGGAAGGCTAAAGACATTCTCAATAGCAGGAAGAGATTCAAATCACAAGCAAATAGGGAGGCCATTAATCAGGACCAGCGATAAAAATAATCTCTCACAAGATTGAAAAGAAATATAAAGTTAATATTTCAATCATTATCATATAACTTTAATACCAATACTCTCTTCACCATTAAGAATTAGTATGTTCAGTGGTTAAAAACATAAGTGCTAATGTTAGATCTGGGGTAGATTCCAACCTCCAGCAAGTTCACTGATGTAAATTATTTAATTTCTTTGTTCCTCAATTTTCTTATCTATAACATGATAATGCTTCTTGTCTTAACTCAGAGAATGAGTTATATAAGTTATATAAGAAATAAATGAACTAAGTCACAAAGTGTTTAGCAGGTAGGCTAGTAAGTGTGAGCTACTATATTATACTATTACACCTTTTACTTATATAAATATTATAATTATTACTTTTATGTTATAGATGCCTACATTGTCAATTCAGCCAACACTAACTGATATTTGCAAGTATATGATACTTTCTAAATTCAAGGCAAATGAGTAAAACTGATTTCCTCAGTTAGATTTAAAAAACAGAACTACAAGTTTACATTTTTGTGAAATGGTTAGAAATGTTTCCTATACCTTTATCGCAATGCTGACTCTGAAAATTTCAAAATGATATAAAAATTTTATAGAAGCAAATAAGAAATGATTTAAAAAATCATAAAAATATACTTTGGTTGCATGCCAACATTTTTCAAAGAGAGATAAATGTATGGACAAGATATATAGTCATAGTCTCTAGAGTCATAGATTTTAATCATAATACAGAAGTTCCCCCTGATCTGTAGGAGATATTGTAAGACTCCCAGTGGATGGCTGAAATCATGGATCGTACCCAATCGTATATATACACATGACAACATTTCAGTCAATGACAAACCACATATATGATAGTGGTCTGCTAAGATTATAATGCAGCTGAAAAATTCCTAATTGCCTAATGATGTCTAGCACAACACATTAACTTTGCTATGTTTAGATGTGTTTATATACACAAGTACTTACCATTGTATTACAATTTTCTACAGAATTCAGTATAGTAACATGGTACACAGGTCTGTAGCCAAGGAGCAATAGGCTAGATTATATAGCTAGGTGTGTAATAGGCTATCGGTCCAGGTTCATGTAAGTATACTCTGTGATGTTCACACAACAATAGAATCGCCTAACAATGCATTTCAGAGAACATATACCTGTTGTTAAGCAACACATGACTTTATATATATATATACATATATATATGTATGTTCCTGTCATTAAGGAATATATGACTGTACTATGTTTCTTCTATACACACATACCTATGATGAAGTTTAGTTTATAAATTAGGCACAGTAGGCGAATAACCATAATAATTAATAATAAAATGAAAAAATTATAAAAAAATACTGTAATGAAAGTTATATGAATGTGGTCTCTCTCTCTCTCTCTCTCTCTCTCTCTCAAAATAGCTTATTGTACTTTACTCACCTATTTTTAGACCGTAATTACCATGAGTAAATGAAACTGGAAAGTGAAACTGTGTATTAGGTGAGACTACTGCACTGTTATCATCACCTGCTTGTGGTAAATGTGAGTGATTAATCTATGCAAGACACAGTTTCTTCATGTAAAATATGAGTAATCATAGATCTTATCTCCTCATAAAATGATAAGGATGAGCTCTAATTACATACACACATACACCCACACAATTATATTGGCTATCTCAGTTCCTGGCACATAATGACTACATTTTACTTTTACTATTATCATTTCCATTTTCACCCTGATGCATCCTTTTTCATCCAATGGGATAAGGAAAGATGGACTTAGTATTAAAAGTTTGAGAATATTTATATCAGAGAGGTTGATAGCATTGGACTTGTTAAAGATTTCAGAATATTGAGGTATATAAGAGATGGTTACTGGTATTTCACTGATGAGATAAAGTGATAATATGTAATGGAAAAGGCTACAAGTATTGTGAACATACAAATCATCTGAAATAATGAGTGGTTAACCTCATCTTATAAAAATCTGTGTGCATATGGAAACCCATGGCAGAATACACTTACATTTGCTCTTGCTATGATTTGAATAATGGTGTCCCCTCCAAAATGCATGTTGAAATTTAATCCCCATTGTGGTAGCACTAAAATTGGGCTTCCAAAAAAAGTAGGTCTTTTGGGGAAGTGATTAAACCATGAGGGCAGAGCCCTCAAGAATGGATTAGTACCTTGTAAAAGGCTTGGAGTGAACAAGCCAAAGCCCCTGTTGCCCTTCTACCTTCTGCCATGTAAGGATGCAGCAAGAAGGTCCCCCACCAAAGACACCAAATGTCAGCACCTTGATTTTGGACTTCCCAGCCTCTACACCTGTGAGAACTACATATCTATTATTCGTAGGTCACCTAGTCTCAGGTAGTTTGTTATAGTAGCCCAAACAGACTAAGACAGATCTATTTCTTTTGAAGTATCTCATCTCACTCTCAGAGAGGGACCCATGACAGGTTTCCTTATCAGGAGAAATGGCTAGGATTCTGAAAGTGAGGAAATTCAAGCTGAGACACGGAAGCTACAAGCCCAAGATGCAGCTCTACTCAGTGAGGCCAGGTTTGTGAACTGAAAGACAAACAGCCAGTATGTCCATACTCGTTCTCCTTTGACTATGTTATTTGGCAAGTTGTTAAATCTCTCTGAACCTCTAGAACCTCATCAGGGAAATGAGGGCGACAACAGGACTTTTCTCTCACTGTGTATGTATATTCCAACATGCACATGCACATAACTCATTGCCTGGCATGCACTGCTCAATAATTTTCCACCATAAAAATCACAATTATAGCTCCAGATTGGTGGAGTTTCAGCCTTTGGCACTCTTAAAACCCCTACTCAAAATGACATTAACTTCATCACAGGCCTCTGCAGATTCAACTCAGCTCTAGCCCCATGTGCTGATGGCCCACAAATGTCCAGTTCTTTAGCTGACCCTGATACACAGTTCCCCACATGGCTTCTGTGTTTACTTCTCCAGCTAAGAGTCTAGCTTCCATTTCAGCAAGCCAGTCTGTCCTGGCCTCAGTTTCCTTATTTTTAAGATGGAAATAAATTATTATCTACCTTGAAGATGGTACTGATGCTATGGACTGAATTGTGCCCCTCCCCTCCCCAATTCCTATATTGAAGCCCTAACCCCCAATGTGTTTGTATTTGTAGATAGGGCTTTTAAAGAGGTAATTAATGAGGTCATAATGATGGGGCCCTAGTTCAAGATGACTGGTGTCCTTATAAGAGGAGATGACATACAGAGAAAAGACCATATGAAGACACAGTGATAAGAAGGCCATCTTTAAGGGAAAGAGAGCAACTTGGAAGAAACCAAATCCGTCAACATTTTGATCTTGGACTTCTACCCTTTAGAACTATAAGAAAATAAATTTCTATTGATTAAGCCACCTAGTCTGTCGTACTTTGTTATGGCAGCCCTAGAAGACTTACACAAATGAATATAAGAATCAAAGAGGTAATACATATATAGCATTGTGTTTGACACAATACAATCTATCAGTGTCATGCATAAGATTTTTACATTCATAAATGGTGAAAAATAACCCAACAAAAACTAATGTTGCACATAGAGATTTTGTAGGGAAAAAAATGGACAAAGTATTAGTAAAGGTATACGAAGGCCAAGAATTATATTCAAGAAGATAGTTAAAATAGGTCAGAGGTGAGAATTTAAGATGGTATCTGAGAAGCTCAGGACTTTAGTGTATTGAAGTATGAATACAAGATGAGGGGGCAGAGGATTTTGCAGCCTTGCAAGCTTATACATAGAATAAGTATTGGAGGTTTCTTTTCATCTGTTCAATATAAGGTAAATATCCCATGACCATTGCTTCTGTATGTTATTTTATCACTCACTAGGGATAAAAAATTATTTCCTTTATGGTGTTGATAAAAGCTATGAGTATTTGTATTCTTGGAGATATTCTCAAATCTTTTCAGGTGAAGGAGGTATTCTGACCATGTTACATCTGTGAGCTCAGCCCAGCATGAAATTCAGGGCAAGATCCAGCTCCAGTAGGATCCTATCTGATAGCATTAGAGATTCAGAATTGAGCAAGAACCCAGCCACAGCTGGTAAGAACGGAGTCACCACAGGCAAACTCTTCATTAATGCTGGTTGTAATCACAACACACTTAGCAGGCCAGAATAGCAGACTGAAAATATAATGTAAAAATGGAGCCAGCATCATTGTCCTCCTAAGGAAGGGAAATGGAGTTGGCATCCCACTACATACGTGCCAGTCTTGCACTGAGTACCCAGGGGGCAAGTAAGAAAGGCTGCGTTTAAGCCATTTCCTGTGCACCATTTCAGAGGTCGCTTTGTCATCCCCTTTGTCACCCACTTCAACACCTATTCCTCCCAGGCCTTTGTAGCTCTAGGGAGACAATGTGATATAGTGAAAAATACTTGCACTTCTGAAGGTGTGTTAAACTCTCAGCTCTTTCACTGACCAAATAGAACTTAACTTGGGTGATTTAAAAATCTAAACTCCATTTCTTCCTAAGAATTAAATAAAGAAATGTTTAGTTTCCTTTTCCCTAAGATTTAATAAATTAAAGGTAAATTATTTTTAATTACTACAATATTCAGATTGTTCTAGGTTTTATTTAATACTCTTATAAAGGCTCAGATTAACAACCTAGAATCTTACTGTGTTATAGAATAGTTATTGGCAATGGCCACCAGTAACTATCATGTGGGCACATTCTACATCTCATTTCTCAGACATGTGCCTGCATCTTACCCTCAGCCTGTATCCCAAAGCACTTTCCAGAAAGCATCTTCTATCCCACATCATAAACCACTGCAACATGCATTTTAATGCGGCATGGTTGCACTCTCCAAAATTAATTTCTGACACCAGCAATAACCGAGGTGTCAGTTCCTGTTAACAATCTACACGTTGGCAGATTTTTGTCAATCCATTAATAATGTGTGTAATTGATAGCAACAGAGAGAGGCCACTGCTATTAATTCACTGCTGATTACCGATGATTATTAAGGATGATGGTAGTGGGTTTTTTCTCCCTGTCAGTCAAACTGTAGTTATTCAAAATTAGTTGTATTAGATAAGGAAAAGAACACAATATTAAGTTCTAAAATGGATTCATATTTAAATTAAGCACTTTTTATTTAGTATGTGCTCCATGCTAGGCAACAGGCTATGCACCTGGCATGCCTATCTGCTTTAATCTTTACAGTGACGATTTGAGACATGTTTCACTGTCCTTCATTTCAGTGACTTGCTATGGATCAAAGAATAAATAATATGTATGATTCAAGAAGAAGAGATCTGTAAGACCTTTGAAAAATATGGGGCTAAATTTTAATTTATTGCCCAAGGTGATACAGATATACTAGAAACAGGGTATTGCTTACACAATAGTCCTCAACCCAAACCTCCACAACTTCTTCCTTGATGGTAAACAGAACTTCACACAGTAAAGGAAAAAAATAAAAGACATTTTTTCAGCCTCCCTTGATGTAAGGTATATTCATATTAACATATTAAAAGGCTTTTAGAAATTATTCTGCTGTAGGGAAAACTTTCTAATGAAGTGGAACCCAAGTTTTCCCAAACCTAATAGATCAAGAAACTCTATTGTCATATAACATCAAGTAAACATCCCATGAAACTGAGATGCTGCATTTCACTCCTTGGAAAATAGTGTTCTCAGTTCATGAGATGACAAGGAATAAAATCACACAAGGGTGCAAAAACCAAATGAACAGCTAAGTTACACATCAGAATAAGTACAACATCCAAAGTTGTCACTGTGACAAATTTTACAAATCATGAGCTTTAGAATGTTTTTGTGGTAATAAAATTCTCTTGTTTAGGGAATCTTCAGGGCATGGAATTTCTTTTCAGACTCAATTTCCATGTGTTGTGGGAGGTGGTAGAGAAAAATGGCTAAGAGAATGAGATTCTACAGTCAGGGAGGCTTGACCTCAAATGCTGTCTGTAACACAAACTGGATGGCTTTAGGAAAAGTACAGAGCCTTCCTGAGCTTCCTTTTCTTCTTTGTCTTCTATTTTTTTTTTTTTATCTTTTTAATCTGAAATAAAGCTTCTAGTAGTTCCAATTCATTGACTTGCTGAGATTATATGAGGAGAAAACAATACTTGACACCTACCAAGCTTCCAACAAGATTTGGCTCCAATCGGGATCCCTTATCATAGGTAATCCTAAATCATAACAAAAACATAAAGACAATGGAAAACAGTCTGGAAACAGTGAAATAGGGAATAGAGGGCCTTGTTATCCCCTGAGTAAGGTAATGCCATGAAAGAAAAAAGAAATATATTTTATAAAGCTGAAACTAAGTAGTTTAATTAGGGAAAATAGAGAAGACAAGGATATGAGGAAGGATTTGACTGTGGAAATGAAGGCAGGGCAGACAGATAAAAGCTTGGATTACATTTTTAAGAGCCCAAAAATGAAAAGGGAAGGTTGAGACCGATGTATTGCAGTCTTGTTTTCTTCTTTGATAAAAGGAAAATTCCTTAAGATTCTGGGATGTCAAGATTGACGGTCAAATTCATCCAGACATACATATTTTAATCTCTGATAAAAAGCAATCCCACTGATACGCTTATAAAAGCAGATGAGCATTGTAGTGACTGTTGTGAGACTGCCAGACTGTCATGGCCTCTAGTAGTTCCATTTGCATGCTAATGAAACCAGAGGCCAGATGCCACTAATTACAACCCAGTCACTCTGTCCAACACCCCACAACCAAGTGCTAGTGAATGGACCTCGTCATTCCATTATGCAAATGATACTTAGGAAGAACAGGAATAAATTCTGAATAGTGGCAACCAGAGCCATATATTGGCAGGAGGTAAATTAATAAATATATTCAAGAAATGGAAATTAAAAATTATTATTCAACACTAGACTAATCATGGCTGAATAAATATGGAACAGCACGATTTTTTTTTTTTTTTTGTCCTAGTGTCCTGAGTAATAGAGTGTAAAACTTCCAGTAACTTACTAAGGTATAGTAAACTGTATTTCCAGAAATCATCAATCAAGTTGCTGAAGAGTTAAGTATTCTTAACACACGCAAGTTGTTTTATTCTCATGAAAACAAACAAAAACCTTAAAGGATGTTTTTCTTTTTCTGAGTTATGCAATTGTGTTAAATAAAAATAAAAATGGGGGCAGGGACAATCTCTGCCTCTGAGCCAATGGTTCGTACCCAACTCAAGGAAACTCATGAGGACCCATGTCCAGAAATACCCACTTAAACTGTAAATGAAGCTTGAGCTTTATTTCCTAGTCAGCATGACTCAGCACGTTGCAATGGATCACCTATGACCTAAGTAACTTGCTCATCCAGAAAGGAAAGATGCTACAAAACAACAAATGAGAATCAAGCTCAATTGAAACCACCCTTACATATTAATAAAAAGGAGTGCAAGGCAAGCACTGTGGTAAGGGCCTAGCTAAAAATAAGGCACAGGCCTAGCCAAAAATAATAATTAGCTGCTGTCCCCCTGTTTACATCTCTATAATTGCCACTCTGGAGCCACATAGCTGGTGGTCATAAAGATTTTTAGCATCCTCCACAGATAATATCACCTTTTTGAAACCTACAGGTAGTTTCTGAGATATCTTCCAGGTCCCACATTCCGGTGGAATGGCTGAGCCACCCAGACCAGTGGCCCATAACCAAGGAACTGACTCCATTGGTCTTATTGACTCCCACCCAAGAACCTGGTCAGCAAACAAGACAATTTCTACAACCCTATGGTTCTGCCCCAAACCCAGCCAATTAGCAGAGTCAATTGCCTATCCCAAAGTGCCTTTAAAAAACCCTGTCTCCCAAACTCTCTGGGAGGCAGATTTGAGAAATTTCTCCTGTCTCTCCATTAGCACTATGAGGAATAAACTGTTTCTCTGGCATAAATCCTACTAACTCAGCATATTGGCTTCCTTTTGGGCAGTGGGCAAATGAACCTGGTTAAGAGGTTCACTAAGAGGTTCAACACTATGAAATTCCTCTTGTACCCTTCATAAACTTTACTACAACCTTCATGAGATGAGCTTCTTACCATTTTTGGTTTTGAAGTCTGCCTGTTCTGGAACAGTTTGTTCTTACTCAATAAAATATTCATATCAAGTAGAGCTCTCTGAATTTTCTTTTGATAGTTGTTTTATCTAAACCCCAAGTCTATATCAAAATACCTAGTTAATGAGGAAAAAGACATCACTATATTTGTTCTTAGTGGTATTTGATATTGAAGTTCTGGAAGAATATCATACTTATGGCAGGGGATTTTTTTTGTTTTAAGTAAGTATCAATAGAAAGGCAATCTTTAGAACTGAAAGAAGAGTTTGGAGATCAACATCTATGTTTAGATTACAGGTAATCTGTAATTTAGAAAGTCACTTCAATTCTCCAAGCTTTAAATCCTTCCTCTCTTAAATAAAAATAGAAATACCTACTGATAGGCTCATTGTCTTAACTAAATGAGATAACGTGTTGACATCTCCTAGCCTGTGCTTGCAAGTTAATAGGTGTTCGAGAAAGAATAGCTACCATTTTCCATCACAAATTCACAACTTTTCTGGACCTTCCTCTTGGACAAGCTGTGTGTCACTTAACATGCTGAGCCTCTGCTTCTTTTGTATCTGTCAAATGAAAGCTTTGAAGTCAATGGTGCCTAAGAGCCTCTCTTGTTCTTGATATTTAGAATTACATGGAGTAAGTAAGGAGGAAGTCGATAAGTACTTGAAAACAAAACTATTCAAAACACAGATTTTCTGCAAAGTGACTTGCCTGGAAGTGCATTGAACACAGCAGCCAGTTGTTAAGTTTAGGAAATAATCCTCCCTGAAGATTGCCTTAGGAGGGATATGTGAGCAGAGATCAGTCCTCCCTAAGGCAATGTCAGTACCATGGCATCATTTTGCATGAAAATCACAGTGAGAGTTTAAATTACATTTTCCACATCTCTATTAGCAGCCTGTTCCTCTCACGGAACATTTCACAAACTCTCAATAGATCGGACTCCTCATTTCATGACCAGATCCTTCCTATTTTTCCAGCAGTTTCTGATTGCATTCTAATCCATAATTAAGGTAACTTGTTACATGTTTAACCGGCGAGATGAATATATTATACATTATGGCATTTAATTAAATTAATTCATAAATTAAGGTTTTATCAGATCAGGTATTATGATTATATTTTCAGAAAAACTTCTCTTTATGTCCCCAACTTACCTTAGCTCTAACAGAGTCAGTGAGAATTCTTGCTCAGAGAAGTTCCTTTAAAACAATTAGGCCGGGCGCGGTGGCTCACGCCTGTAATTGTAGCACTCTGGGAGGCCAAGGCGGGCGGATCGCTCAAGGTCAGGAGTTCAAGAGCAGCCTGAACAAGAGTGAGACCCCGTCTCTACTAAAAATAGAAAGAAATTATCTGGCCAACTAAAATATATATAGAAAAAATTAGCCGGGCATGGTGGCGCATGCCTGTAGTCCCAGCTACCCGGGAGGCTGAGGCAGTAGGATTGCTTAAAGCCCAGGAGTTTGAGGTTGCTGTGAGCTAGGCTGACGCCACGGCACTCACTCTAGCCCGGGCAACAAAGCGAGACTCTGTCTCAAAGAAAAAAAAAAAAAAATTGGAACTATTAACAGAAGGTTGAATGAAATATTCCACCCCTGGCAAGATTGGTAGATGGCATTTAGGCATTATGTTGGCTTATTTACCTCATATGTTAAATCCCAACTATATGCCCTCCCTTATGCTTGTTGTACTGTTCAGTCTTTTCATGAATTGCAGCCCCTAGTAAGCACTTGACAAGTACAGACAGAAGGAACAACTCAAAGAATTATGCAGATGATCT
>CM052442.1:127894592-127911241 GCA_028533085.1 Varecia variegata
GACAGAGGAAGACAAGGATGCGAAGATGACTCCCAGATGAATGCTAAATGGGGCTTGAGCTTGGCAGGTGGCATCAGAAGGCAGGCAGGTACAATATTTTGTAGCAATAGGCTCAGTAGAGCAGGTGCCTAGGATTTAGTGAGACAGGAGGCTTTTTAAATACAGATTTACTGTAGAAGTTAGCATTTCTACCACTAAAGAGGTGCAAAATAAAAAAGGTCCAGTTCACCACAACTGGACAGTGACGTCTAGAGACAGAGAAGAAAACAACTAGCTCAAGATGACAGCAGACTCAGAATAAAGGCAAACAGAGATGAGCCAGTCCCTTAGAAATAAGTGATTAGAAATATTTTTCAGAGCGTATGAGTAAGATGGACGATCTTTAAACGACTGACAAAAAATAGGCTCTCAAGGTAAATTATGAAAAAGTGTTGGAATTAGTGGATTTTGGTTATGCATACTAGTTTCACTTCTAGGAGTAGTGTGGCTTTGATCAAATTATTTACTTTCTCTGAGTCTGCTTCTTTGTATGTGTTCTCCGAAAGGGCTGTATGTACAAAGCGGCCCCCAAACACAAAAGGACCCAAGAAACCAAGGAACTAGGCAGACAGATCCAGTTTGTCAGTTCAAGGTGTTTTACTGGGGAACTGACAGACAGAAGCCTGGTCTTGGACGGCAGTAAGACAGGTAGAGCCCCTCACTGTTATACCCAGACCCAGGGTTTATATACCGTAGGGAAAAGGCTTAAAGTCAACCCTCCAGAACAGACAAGAATGCTATTGTGCATCATAGCCTATAATTTGTGTGATAACATTGAGGGTGATGACATGTTCTTACACTAGGGATAGTAAACAAAGTAGAAATCAGGAAGCATTCACGGGACTGGGGTTAATCAGAAGCCGACATGGCATATTAGCATGCAAGATGGAGTCGCTTTTGTCTCCACGGCATGGAAAACGGAAATAATAAAATCTAACTCACAGAGATAGTGTGAAGATTAAATGAGATATTGCATGTATAACTTTTTGCCGTGTGCCTAAAACATGAACAATATATAATAATTATACCCTAGTAACAGCTTGAGTAAACACTAGGAATTTTATACAAATACCAGTTTTGTAGAAAAATTATACTAGCACTGAAGATGATTAACAGAAAAAAAAAAAAAAGGAAAAGAAGAAACCAAAGAGAACCTCGATTTCCTGTTGTTGTGTTTTTGATTTTTGGTGGTCATCTTGAATGAAGCTGTGTCCACTTACTTAGCTAAAGTGTGTTAGGTAATTATTAAGTGTAATGTTAGTAGATTTTTTTTGATGGAAGTAGGAATGCAACAGCCATGAAGTAAAATCTGAGTATTGTCAAGGAAGGTTTCATAGAGGAACCCTAAAAAAGCACAAATACAAACCTGGAAACAAGGTGAAAGCACTAATAGAGGATGTCCTCCTCCACAGTGCAGCAGCTGTGCAATTACCAAAACTAGTTAGAATTTGAGACTCAGTTTTATGATCTGTAAAACAAGAGTAATATGATGCCTACAGTATAAGATGGCCATGAGTATTAATTAGGATAAAGTTTATAAAGCCCTCAGCACAGACATTGGTACATAGTAAATGTTGGACAGGTATTAACAAAGTTGATTATAAATAATTAAGATCAAATTGGACCAAATTGTAGCAATCTATGGCCTTGGTTTTCTCAATTCCAGAATTACAAATGGTGTAGGGGTTCTACTGAGAATTTCCAAACACTTTTTAGAATCTGCTCATATTTAATAGGTGCTAAGAGCCATCCCCTCTTGATACCTTCTTAGCCTCTGTAGCAGCTTAATAATGTTGCTATAAACTGGAATTTAGTCCTTTGTGATCATGGAATAATCTTGGGTGACAACTGATTTTAGAGGCAAAAATAAACCTGTATTTAATAAATCAATCAGTGCTCTGTTTCTAAAACTATACCTGAGAGGGAAGAGGATGCTCTGGTTCCAGCAGCCTTATCAAGGGCATTTTTGTCTACTTAATGGAAATGTAATTGCTCCTCATTTCTCTTTTCTCATTAAGTCAATCCCACAACTTGGAAGCCTCATCGTAGTGATCCACAAATTTATAAGAAAAGATGTCTCTTGCTGAGCTGAGAGGCCACTAAAGCCCAGACTCATTGCTTACTCCTGAGTGCTGTATGTAATCCTCACATTAAATTAGGCACAAAAACTCCCAGGAAGCTGTTGGTTGTTAAGGCACAAAAAACAAGAGAAACAAAATTTTACCCTGTACCTTCACCCTCGATACATGAGAGCTCACAGAGCAGCTATCCAACTAGAAATGTTAGTAACTACCTTCTCTTCTTCTACCAGCTCCATGTTTTACATACGTTAGTTAATTTAATCCTCACTACTAACAATGCACTAATTATTATCCATTTTATGGATGAGGGAATTAAATCTCAGAGAGGTTAATTGACTTGCTCAATGCAACACAGGTGGTAAATGGCTATGCCTACAAGACTACATTGTCAGAATTTACCTGCTTGAATGAGATTTTCAGGAGTAGGGATATCTATATGAAAGAACAGGGGTTGGCAAACCTTTTCTGTAAAAGGCTCCATGGTAAATATTTTAGGCTTTGTATGCCATATGGTTGGTATTCGCTGCAACTACTCAACTCTGCTTTAACAAAGTGAAAACAGCTGTAGACAATACAGAAATGAATAGCATGGCTATGTTCCAACAAAACTTTATCCACAAAAATAGACATTGGGCAGATTTGTCCCATAGAATGTAGTCTCCCAACCCCTGTTATGTAATATTAAGCCATTTTTTTTTTTTTAGAAACTAGAAATCTGATTATGAATTTGCCGGTAACCTATTACTCGTCTTTGGACAATTCACTCTTCTTCAGAGGCCTTCTATTATCATCTATAAAATAAGTTCCATCATTGAATATATTTCAAAATCTAGACCATAACCAATAACACTAATATGTAGGCTTTATGATAGCCAACATTTATCTTTTTTCTTTAATGGCAAATCTAGAACCTAAGGACAGTATCTGACACATGAAATGTGCTCAGATATTGGCTGAATTAATGAATAAACTAAATGAAATAATGTATGTACTCAATTTGAGAACATAAGGCTAAATACAAAGTAGCTGCTCTGCCATGGATTATCATCTCTATAACTAGCTTCTAGTATTCTTATCTATCTATGGTGACCACTCACTATGTGTCTAAACCACGGCATTTTTGGAGGAAAAGGGTCACTATTAATAACTATACCACAACCACAGGCATTAACAGCCAAGCTGGGCCACAGGTTTGGCTCATACCCATTTGTACTCCAGGTCAATTTCTACATTGCCCCCAGGCACGCTTTAAAAACCACCAAAGCTCTTCAGCCTTTACATACCCAGAAACTAGCTTCAGAAGGCGCATGGAAAGGAGAATAAAACTGAGAGTATTAGCATTTACCCATAAAAAGGTGAGTTCCTTGAAAAAAATGCATTTCACAATGAGAAGTAACAAGAGTACTTTTAATTAGTGAGTTAAAATGCCCTCCTTTTCCACACCCAATAACACAGCAGGATGGATGCTCAACAAAAGCAAAATAGGACAGTTATAAAGTAAAGGAGATGCTTCACCCTGCTCATCTGAGTACTACTATGTAAATTTCTAACCCTCTGCAATTCCTTCTGGCTGTTATTAGTCTGTGACCCCCAGGACTGACAGACCCCTATGGCCAATGAATCACAAGTTAAATGAGCACCAAGTTCCCAGCTGATATCCAAAAAGGAGCCTCTGTAAGAAGCACTTCTGTCCTATGTGTACTTAATCTATTGTCCTTAATGAATAAGTCTGGGTATGCATTTTCTTTGAAAAAGTAGCAAACCTACCTTACTTTCAATGTTACAAGGACAATACCTGCAAGGATGAACAAAGGACATTTAAAGAGACAGGTCTGAGAGCTTCTGAACGCGATGCAGTGAGACACGAAACACAACTTGAGAGAATTCTATTTCAAAGGCAAGATCATATCTGAAGCATTTTTCAACACCATTTAAAATGTGTAAACAAAGAGAAACAAAACTCCTCGGAGAAGTTTTTGCCAGAGACCCAAGCCACAGACCCTTAGCAAATGTTCCCACAGTAGTCAATGAGCCCCTAACAAGTGCTGGAAGGACTGGGGCAGTGGGAGGAACTCAGACCATTTGCTCTGATTCAGAGATTTTTATGAGAACCATTAAGTGAAGATGGGTAAGTAACTATGTTGAGCAGGGCGAAGCCCCCACAGCTCCGTGATGCAAAAGTGTGGGAGAACCCATGAAAGAGAACCCTTCAAATCAAATCAAACCAATGTGGGTCTTTTGCGGAGAAGTGCCTTTTTTTTCATTTATAATAATCTTTTAAAAAGTAGAAAATGATCCGAACACCTCTGAGTTATTATATCTTCTAGGAGAATATAGATTTTAATAAAAATAATTAAAGAAAAAATTCAGGTAACTTTACCTTCCAATATCTTAGGCATTTTGGACCAAAGTTTGCACACTTACACATATAGAGACAATAATCCCATTTTAAACTTTTACCTATAACTTTTCTATAATTTATGGTAAAAAGTTGTCCAGAAAAGTGATTAGTACATTTGGAGTTTATGCATTTAAAATTTGTTATAAGGAAATATATGTTTTTCTTACCTAACCTCTCAATAATTTTCCAAAATATATATGTAATTTGCCTCTCACTGTGTCCTACACTCTATTGTCTGTTTTTTTCTTTTATGTCATAGATGTATTGCTTCCAATTTTTTCATATAACTCTCCCCGTCTCCTCAAGAGATTGCTTCAACAATCTTTGCCCAGCCACTAAATTCTTTCTTGAATTAATTTTCCTGCCCCCTTCCTTTGATAGTAATCAATCTCTGCCACCGCCTCTATTCATTCTGTCCCTTATTTTATGATAACTCTTCACAAATACTGACTGATGTAACTTGAAGGGATTTTCCTTTGTGGTTGAACCTGCTTGATGCAAACCAATGGTTGGCTTCAACGCTCAGGAATAAAAGCGACAATTAGAGTGCACAAGGAGGTGTTAGTTTTGTGTAAGGAGGAACTTTTTCATCATTAGCATTTATTGTACTGACTCCATACTCCACATTTCAAAGAGGAACTTCAACATGAACACCAAGCCATCCACTCCTTCATGCTTATTAAGGGCCTAATAATGTTCAGGCACTGTGTTATGTGAATCATGGTGATGAGGAAGCATCCCTCCTACTTCAGATTTTACAGCCAAGTAGGAGAGACCTCCATTAATCAGCTTCTCTCAGGAATGTTGCAGATGGTAGAGTATATTTTTCCTTTGGGTGGAGGGTTTAACATATTCTTTATTTAATACAATAAGTGAATAGTACTGGGAAATAAAGTAACATAAGAACGCTTCTATCTGTAGAATCAATGATTTTATATCAATTATGTGCAAAGAGGTAAAAGTGCATGGTTTCTTTACGTTATGTAGTTTTGCTTGAGAACGCTGTATTTTTACAGCCATATTACTATGGGGCTGGCCTAGTGACCAGTTGAATGGGTAAGAGCTATTATCTCATATTGCTTAAGAAAATACAGTTAGTTGCTTTAATGGATAGAAGGATAGATGTTCTGATAACGCTTCCTTGCAGTTTTTTTTTTTTTTAATATCCCAGTGTCCAAGGTCAGTCAGTCTTCTTGACTGAAGACTTTCCCAGAGCAGCGGATGGGAGTGGGAGTGGGAGGTGGCAGTTTAAAGAAGTCTTCATACCACTCAGAGGGGTTGTTGATCCCTTCAGAAGCACAGTAACAGACACATGGTAAAAATTTTGCTAATGTGGATTTTGCGTTCTTGTCACTTTTTCTCAATTAACTAAGGTTTTAGGTTATAAAAGTAGTAGTATATTTCTTTGCAATAATGAACCTCTCAGGGTGTCTGGTTTGGTGTTCTAAAGTTTCCCACTTATCCATATCAAACTTGATTAAGTTAAAGAGATCTTGCGTGAAGATCCCTTTCAAATTATGTAGAAGCAAGATACGATTGAGAATTTTAAAAAATGAATTTGTCGGCCAGGCACGGTGGCTCACGCCTGTAACCCTAGCACTCTGGGAGGCCGAGGAGGGCAGATTGTTTGAGCTCAGGAGTTCAAGACCAGCCTGAGCAAGAGCGAGACCCTGTCTCTACTAAAAATAGAAAGAAATTATATGGACAGCTAAAAATATATATAGAAAAATTAGCCGGGCATAGTGGGGCATGCTTGTAGTCCCAGCTACTTGGGAGGCTGAGGCAGGAGGATCGCTTGAGCCCAGGACTTTGAGGTTGCTGTGAACTAGGCTGACACCATAGCACTCTAGTCCGGGCAGCAGAGTGAGACTCTGTCTCAAAAAAAAAAAAAAAAAAAAATGAATTTGTCATGATTCTACAAATTGATCTTATTTGCTACCAACTATTTTAATCAATGAATATGGCACGTCAAAAGCTGTTGAAAATGGTAACACATATTTCCTATTTTATTTAAAGTACAATTTAGCTATTCAAAATTAAAATGGAGGGTCTAGATTGATTTTGATCAAAGATGTTTAGAAAGCAAGACATTTTGTAAGAGAAATATGAAATACTGTTATTTCTTTGTTTCATTCTGCTAGCTAAGATAAAGCTGGGTCACAAATTTCTGTAGACAGTTTGGAATGGCTCCGTGGATCCCTCCTCTTCCATCCTTTTCCCTGCTACGTTCACAGATAATCCACTACATATTTATAGTTTGAGAGGCGGAACAACTCTCCAAGAGCTAATTTCAATTACACACTGGTGGGCACTAACTGTGCTGTGAGTGCCAATCAGAAATATATGTCAAAAATGCCACCTTCTATCTCATTAATGCTGACTTAGCAGAAACAGATGAAATTTAGGGCAAGTCAGAATTCTTGTCTCATTGTCCTATTTTCAGTAAGAGGAGAAATTTAGGACAACTTAGAATTTTTTCTGTGCCCTATTTTATTGCATCTATGTTTATTCATATTCAGCAAAAAATAACCCAATTTTAGCCTTTGGTGTCTTCATTTCAAAAAAGTGTTTTTCCAAATGAGTTTTATTTTTTACTTAAAAACCAATATATTTGGTTATAGAAATTAGGAAAGTTATATAAACTGGAACAAAATTTTAAAGTGACTCAGAGTTCAAGTGGCAGAGGAACAAACTTTGCTGTGGATGAGATCTCACAATGTTCCTTTACAACATGCTTAGTTTTTTAATGTTCACTCGTTCCGTTGTGATCTTGATACATACATAAGTTTGCTTTCCTTATATTTATGTCAAAACCTTTTCTTCATTATTATAACTTTTACAGTAGTATCACGTTAGATAATTTCTAACCTATGGTAGGATGTCCCAAATTTATTTAACCTTTCTCCTATGTGTTAGGCATTCATTTTCTTTTAATGTCTTATATATTACAATGATGTGTTATTTCTATTTTTTGCCTTCTAAGTGTTTGTATTAATTTATCAAGAAACACCTCTAGAAATAACATCAGTATGTCAAATTTTAGGAATATTTCCAGGCTGTTAATATACAGCATATTAGGATGCATATGTCAGTTAGGAATTGGGAGAGCTGTAAATTTAAAATAAAAATTATTCTGTGCATATACATTCTAACTCTGTCGATGACTTATTTCACGATGATACCATCCTTATTGTCTAGATAGCATTTTGTCAAAATGTAATGCCTACACAAATTTCCAGACTTGTCAAAAGGTAGATTCTGATTTGGTATCTCTGGTGTGGGGTCTGAGAATCTGCATTTCTAACAAGCTTCTGGAGTATGACTGAAATAAAACACTTGCTCTTCCCTGTCATTCCTACTGTAACCATAGTGCAAGTAATGAAAATGATTCTGCCATAGGATGTGAATATAGGATGCATCAGTATTTTCCTTTATGCAATCGAGATTTTAGTAGTCCTTCTACCATGTCAATGTTCTTAAATCTATCATTCATCTTTTACACTATCATTTTACATTATACTCTCTGAAATTAACAGGCATTAGACTTGTATATGAACCCCTTAACTGGATGTAATATGTGTAAACTTGTATAATTTTAAGGGATTTCACATCAGGCAAGGAATCAGATTTTTAAAATCTGCATGAGTTCATATTTATTTAAAACTGGTTAGCATCTGTTGTATTAATTTGTATAATAAATTAAGTTTTTAAGCTTAAAAATAAAATAACCCAAAGGTACTATAAACTCCTACATTGACTTGCAAATCATGAATTTTACATATTCATCAATGAATTCACCTTTTGTTTGACTTTTGGTGAATCTCTTCCATAGTCTCCATACTTTGTTGGGCAGCAACATCAGATGTGTCATTGTCATGCTGCCATCTCTCCATTCTCTGTCTTCTGACTCCTTGCTCCACTTATAAGTGATTACATTAGGCCCACCCAGAAATTCCAACATAATCTCACTATTTCTGATTAGCTGATTAACAACTTTAACTCCTTCTGCTACCTTAATTCCCCATTGCATGTAACCTAACTTCGCAAGTTCCAGGAATTAGTATATTGACATCTGTGGTAGGTCATTATTCTCCTTCCATCAGTCATAAGTTAGTAGCCTTTTATATGTTGCTGGATATGAATTGCTAATATTTATAAGGATATGGGAGTGTATGATTATGAGGGATTTTTTCCTATAATTTTATTTTCTTTCAATATCTTCGTCAGGTTTTAATTTCAGACATATGCTGACTTCGTGAAACAAGTTTGGCAATATTCTACCTCCTCTACTTATTTGAACTATTTTGTGTAATTTTGGCATTATTTCTTCCTGAAATACTTGACACAATTTACCAGTGAAACCATTCTGGCTTGGAATTTATTTGCATGCATGTTTTTAATAATAAATTCAAACTGGTATAGAAATCTATTCCAATATTCTCTTTTGGTTCACTTTCGGTATGCTTTCCTTTTGGAGGAATTTGTCCATTTCATCTAAGCTATTAAATTGCTGCATGAATTTTTTATAATATTTTCCTCTTATTCTCCACAGGTTATGTAGTGATATCAACACTTGAAAACCTGTTACCAGTAATCTGCACATGCTCCTGTGCTTGTTCTTGCTCTACCACCACAAATACAGTAACAGAGTATTCCGGGTATACCCATGCACTAAATTTTACCAGTGGGTTTTAGACGTAGAAAAGTTTTCTTTTGCACATTAGTATTTCTTTTTATTTCAAATTGAAGAACTCCTTTTAGTATTTCTTGCAAGATAGGTCTGGTGGTGGTGAATTCTCTCAGCTTTTGTCTGTCAGCGAAAGGCTATCTCTACTTCCTAAGAAAATATTAATATGTGAGATACTTTTTATAGTACCTGGAATATAGCAAGCGCTTAAAATACAATAATGATAAGTAGAAGAAATGTTGTTGTACAAGGAGTATGTGCCACTGAAACTTACTAAACCAGTTATTTCTGCTTGGCTCTTATTCTCTTGAAGGAATTTCAGATAGAAGGAAGACATAGTTAAACAAGAGAGTACCTGTTGTTGTTGTTTTTTTTTTTTTTTATTTCAAAGTATTAAGGGAGTACTCATGTTTTTGACTGCATGAATGGCTTTTGAAATGCTTGAGTCAGGGTTATAAATGTGCTAGTCACCCAAATAGTGTACTTTTTTTTTTTAATAGATATCTACCTTGGACTGATAAATAAGCTTTATTTCCACTTATTTAAAACTCTCAATGAAAGCTCTTAAAAATCATTTCCAAAGTACTATGTCCCAAAATGACATAGTACTTTGTTTCCATATAGCAACAAGCAGTTGATATGGAAAAAGGCAGATTAAAAATCAGTATGACTTCATTCCCAATCGTGGCTCAATTCCTATGAAAGATAGTTAATGTGTAAAGTAAAACATTTCTGAGCATCTCTGAGCTGCAATTTTCTTAGCTACAATATGGAAATAGCAATGGTATAGCATAGTATTATTCTGCTTACAAGCAACAAAAAATTTAATTCAAACTGTTTTTAAGAAAAGAGGCCGGGCGCGGTGGCTCACGCCTGTAATCCTAGCACTCTGGGAGGCCGAGGTGGGTGGATCGCTCGAGGTCAGGAGTTCGAGACCATCCTGAGCAAGAGCGAGACCCCGTCTCTACTAAAAATAGAAATAAATTATCTGGCCAACTAAAAATTTATATAGAAAAAATTAGCCGGACATGGTGGCACATGCCTGTAGTCCCAGCTACTTGGGAGGCTGAGGCAGAAGGATTGCTTGAGCCCAGGAGTGTGAGGTTGCTGTGAGCTAGGTTGACGCCACGGCATTCACTCTAGCCCGGGCAACAGAGCGAGACTCTGTCTCAAAAAAAAAAAAGAAAGAAAAGATAACTGAACTGTTCACATCCGCGTTAAATGGGTATACTCCCTATTGTCTGTCTTCCCTCTTAAGCAAGGCTCTCAAAGGGAATGGCAAAGTGGTCACCAGCAGCTCCCCTTTTACACCATCAGGTCAGGTAAAAAGAAGGTTTCTTTCCCTCCTGTTTCAACAAAATTCCCAGAAATTTATCTTGTTGGCTATCTTGAAACATCTGCCCATCCATGATGAGAGTACTCTGATCGGCTAGGCCTAACTTACAGCCCTCATGCCATCCCTAGAGAATGCATGCACTAACAGTGATCCTAGTTTGATAGCAGGGCAACATAAATGCATTTATCAAAATAAAAGGAAATAAATGATGAGTGAATAAAACAAAAAGAGTCTATTGTAAGAGTATCTACTGTATAGGAATTTTATCAGGGTTGAATAAGAAAATAAAAGCAAGCTTACAACTAATGATTAAGATATAGGAGATATTTAAAAATGCATATAAAACTCTTTTGAGTGAATAATCTGGTAATTAATTTCCATCTGCAAGTGAAATTTGGGAAAGCAGACACCATTCATCTCCTGTAATTAATGAACAGAAATGAGCTGAATCAGGCTTCTGTCTTCCAGCTCTTTATAGCTCACAATGAAACCTCAGCAGTGCATGGTCCATGAAGTACGACCCATCAGTCTCCAGTTGAGTCTTAGTGCTCTGTCACCTGTGGTGCCCATGTGTGAGCACTTTTACTTTTGCGCAGGTGTAGAGAGGTGAGGTGCACCAGGAAGTCAGACCAGCCCAAATGCAATATAATTATGTAAGTAGCAGTGCCAAACACTAAGTATAGGGGTGGAGGAAGCTATAAAGAATCAAAGAATCTAGTATTCAAACAATCTGAGGCCTGAAACAGTGGGACATACTGCTGTTGTTCACACCTAACACTTATAGAAGAATTATACCTATGGAAACATCAGGTCAGCTGCAGATCTGCACCTGCCTCATCCCTGGAGTTGAATCCAGACATACACTGACCTGCCCTGAGAGTGTTTAGCTTAAGATAACTGACAAGATCACAGCTTGAGGCTTGGGTTGTTGGCAGAAAAATAAATCTAACACACATGTACACACATTACTGTATGTATTTATCAGTGCTCACAGATTTTGCTGTATGAGAAAAAAATTACAGTCTTTTTCAGAGATAAAATATTCCAAAGCCAGATTTCATAGAAAGGATTGCACCAAGTCTCACACATACTGATCTCTTACTTATCAATATGGAGCACCTACTCTGTGTCCAGCATCATGGCTTTTTGTAAAATAATTATATCATTTGGTGAGAAGAGAATTTATTTAAATGTACAAGAGTCAGAATGGCCTGAGATTAAATTCTGGCTTTAACATCTACCAGGCATATATACTAATGAAATGCATTTTAATTATCTATATTTTCTTTACTTATTTCTAAAAATAGACATACCACTGTTATCTACCTCATGGAGATTTATAAGGATTAAATGAGATAATTTGTTTTCTAAAGTGCTTAGATAGATCTCAGTAAACATTAGCTATATTGATGATTATGATGATGATGATAATGCTGTTATTGTCACAACTTGTTATTGTCACAACTTGTTATTGTCACAACTTCTGTGCAATGTAGATGTTGTGATTCTCCTTTTAAGATAAGAAAACTGATGACTGGAGATTTTGAGTGACATTCCTATAGCTACTCAGTTCCAAAAAGGGCTGAGAACATTCTGAGAACAAGGCGATGCCCTTTCTTTTCCACCACATCTTGTGATCGAAAAAGACGATATTATGCCCTGAAACAGAAAGGCTATGACAGATAACAGGGCATCCAGGATTTTTGTCAAGATATCCTAGAACTAGCATTATATCAAAATATTTTTTAAGATGAATTATCCTCGTGGATATACGTGGAATGAAATCCTAGAAGATAGGTTCTTACAGTTGTATTAGAGAAAAAGCAGCACTACATATCATGGACCTTAATGTTCATGACCATTATGACCTTTGAGAAAATCTATGTAGGGGTGAAACGCACAATGGACTGACCTGGGGTTGTGTGTATGTAGAAAGCACGTAGGGGAAACCTTGGGGGAACAAAATCTCCTCTCCAAAACTGGATATCTCATTTTGATAAATGAAAGGGTTTTTTATATCTCTGATCTTCAATTCTATTTTAATACAGTAGACAATCAGTACCTTCACTATATTTCATCTCTGGAATGAGATAGGGATCTTACCCCTATCTCACCCCCCCCCATTATCTTTCTGAAGATCTTGCCATTAGCTATAACTGTACAGTGTTCCCATTGTCCATTTTAAGGGTCTTGGACCCCATCATGTTTTACAATCCATGTATCCTACTGTATTTGCTGACTCAAGCCTAATTTATATTCTCACTTTGCTCTTTACCCATAGTTTCCATGATCCAGTTCTCATATTCCTCTCTTATAGACACCCTAAATTCCCTTGTCTAAGCTCCCACCACCATTTGGAAAAACCTCAAACTCATTTATGTTAACGCTTTTCTTTCTTCATGTCTACATCCACACAGCCGAATTTGGACAGGTAAGATATTACCTATTCTCTCTTTAAATTTAACCTCAAATATAACCTTAGTGCCATGACCAATGCTAGCATTTTCCCTTACTCCACTGCAATTTGTTTTTATGTTCTCATTACTCAAATCTCCAAAATATGCTCTATATCCTCACCTTCAACTGATGATGTGAAAATATAGCAACATTTGGAGAATTTCCACATGCTTTCATCATCATGTCTACCAAATTACCTCTATCTACAAACATAGGTGTTACCTTCTATTGCCTTAAATGTGCTGTCCATGACCTTAAGTAATAAGAACCTCTCCATTTTTGAAAGAGATACCATCCCCTCTCACATTCACAAGCATTCAAGAATGACATTGAAGTAAACTGTCTTTCCCCCCTTGTCTTAGTTTGGGTTCACCCAAAAGCAGATCCTAAGTCAAATATTTGAAGGCAAGTTGGTTGATTTAGCAGGGATTCCAGGAAGCACAGTGGAGAAATCAGGAAATGAGACAGAAAAGAGAGGAAATGCTAACAGTTCAGGTTCAATATCACTAGGGATTCTCTGAAAGAACATGCCAAAAAAGTATCCCCAGAGGGAAAAGGAAGCTGGAGTACTTGTCTACCAATTCTCTTCCATATTACTTAAGGTTTACTCCTATGAGTGTTCACATTCCTGAATTCTGGCCTACCATGATCCAAAAATATCTCTATCATAAAGACAGAGGAGCTGGAGGTAAAGAGTCACTTGTATGAGACAAAGTAGACAACTGTCAACCAGAGCTCAGCTGCCCCTCAGGGTGGGCAAAGGGAATATTAGTGGAATGCCAAAAATGCCTGCTATACTGCTATATAATATTTCCCATTTACTTTGGGTACTCCTATTAACAAATAAATATGCCGTCAATTCTCCCATCTTATACAAATCTTTTCTTTCTACATCACATTCTTGATAAGCCCCAATTTTCTTTCTCTTCTTTATAGCAAAACTCAAAATTCTGCCTATATCCCAATGGGCCTAACTGACATTTACAGAACATTTCACCCAACTGCTACAGAGTACACAACCTTCTAGCAACACATGGAACATTCTGTAGACTAGACCATATGTCAGGCCACAAAGCAAGTCTCAACATATTCCAAAAAGTTTAAATCATATCAAGTGTCTCATCAAACCACAATGAAATAAAACTAGAAATCAATAAAAGGAAAAACGTTGAAAACTGCACAAACACATGGAAATTAAACATGTGCTTGAATGATCATTGGGTTAATGAAGAAGTTGAGAAGGAAATTAAAAGATTTCTTAAAACAAGTGAAAATGGAAATATAATAAAATCCATGAGATACAGCAAAATAGTAGTAAGAGGGAAGATTATAGCAATAAATACCCACATTAAACATATAGAATGACTGCAAATAAACATCCTAATCCTTCCCCTTCAGGGACTAGAAAAGAAGAAACCAAACCCAAAATTTGTAGACAAAAAGAAATAAAAATCAGAGCAGAAATAAAATTGAGACAAAAAAATATACATCAATGAAACAAAAAGTTTTTTTTTTAAAGATAAACAACATTGACAAACATTTCATTAGAATAAGAAAGAGAGAGAGAAATCTTAAATAAATAAAATCAGAAACTAAAAAGGAGACATTATGGCTGATACCACGGAAATACAAAGAATCATTACAGACTATTATAATATAAATAATTATATGCCAACAAATTAGAAAACCTAGAAGAAATGGATAAATTCCTGGACATATACAACCTACCAAGATTGAACCATGAAGAAATAATAAACCTCAACAAGCTAATAATGAGTAATGAGATCCAAGTGGTAATAAAAAGTTTCCCATCAAAGAAAAGCCCAGGACCTGATGGTTTCACTGCTGAATTCTACCAAATATTTAAAGAACTAATAGGAATTCTGTTCAAACTATTCAGAAAATTGAAAAGGAAGGAATATTTTCAAACTTATTCTACAAGACCAAGATTATCCTCATAGTAAAACCAAATAAGGACACAATAACAACAATGACAACAAAAACCTGTAGGCTAGTATCCCTGATGAACAGCAATACGAAAAAAATCCTCAACGAACATAATTCAACAACATGTTAAAATGATCTTTCGCCATTATGAAGTGGGATTTATCGCAAGGATGCAAGTATGGTCCAACATATGTAAATCAATAAACATAATACATCACATTAACAGAACCAAGAACAAAAACCATATTATAATTTAAATAGAAGCTAAAAAGGCATTCAGTAAAATTCAACATGCCTTTATGATACAATACTCTCAACAAATGGCATGTTAGAAGAACATACCTAAAACAATAAAGGCCATATATGACAAACTGACAGCTAACATCACACTGAACAGGAAAAAATCGAAAGCTTTTTCACTAAGATCTGAAACAAGACAAGGACACCCACTGTCACTACTTTTATTCAACATAATACCAGAAGTCAGAGCCAGAGAAAAATTAGGGAAGAGAAATAAATGGAGGGCGTCCAGATTGGAAAGAAAGAAATCAAACAAACTTTGTTCATAGATGAGAAGATCTTATATTTAGAGAAACATAAACAGTCCACCAAAAAATTGTGAGAACTGATAAATGACCACTTCTTTCTTGATACTCTGCATTTTTTTTTAGCACAGTATTTCTCCTGTCTAGCTTTTCTCAATGGACAGAGACAGACAGAGAAGTTTTAAGGAACTGGCTCATGTGAGTAGTGGGTGGGTCAGGGGGAAATGGGTGCTGGGAAGTTGAAAATCTGAAGGGCAGGCCAGCAAGTTGGAAACTCAGGCAGGAGTTAATGCTGCAGCCTTCAGTCTGAAACCCACAGGGCAGGCTGACAGACTGTGAACTCAGGCAGCAATTCATGTTGCAGTCTTGAGTCAGAATTCCTTCTTCTCAGGGAAACCTCAGTTTTTGCTCTTAAAGCCTGATTGAATAAGACTCACCCACATCATGGAGGTTCATCTTTACTTAAAAAGTCAACTGATTGTGGATGTTACCTATATCTACAAAATACATTTGTAACACCTAGATCCCTGTTTGTTAAAATAACTGGGTACTCAAGCCTAGCCTAGGTGATGCATGAAAGTAACCATGACAGTCTTCTTTGCTGATTTTTTTTCATCCCTCAGGTCTCTGAACATTAGAGGGCCCAGGGATCAGTTCCCAGAACTTGTTTTGAACTTCATTTACTCTCTAAATGTTAATGATCCCATCTCATGTCTTTAAATACCAACTCTATGCTGATGACTCCAAATTTATATTTCCAGCCCAGTCTTTGTCCTTGTCTGAGCTCCAGGCTTATGGTTATATTATACATAGCTGCCTATTTTAATGGTTAATAGACTGTCTATCAGGAATATCAAATTTAATGTGGCCAAAGTTGAAATTCTGATGTACCACATGCCCATGACAAAAGATACTGATTCTTTCTCAGTCTGTCTCCGTGGTGGCAACTGGATCCCCCAGTTCCCAGCCAAGTGTGTCCTCCATATCAGGGCCTTTCACTCATATTGTCTGTGCTCGAATATTGTCCCAAATGTTAGCAAAGGTCATTCCTTCGTCTCCAATTGGTCTCTACTGAAATGCCACTTTACAATTAGTGTTCTCTGAGTATCTATTGCAACATAGCTCCTAACCTTTCCTCCAACACACACACACACAC
>CM052442.1:127911741-127927750 GCA_028533085.1 Varecia variegata
TTGAGCTGGCCACAAATTTTCTAAAGTAATAAACCCATGTGAATTTTTCCAAGGAAGAAGTTCTTAGGCAGAAAAAGCATGCATCCTTGTTTTTCATATTCATAAATATAGTTGCTTGGTTGTTCTTTTACTTTACCACATATGCCTATTAAATTTTTTTCTACCCTCTTAGCATCAGAGGATAACCTTAAATGAGTGACATTTTCAAGTGCTTTATATTCTAGGCCTTAGGATCAGATGTTGCCATTTTCAGAGACAGCTGTAGTTCCACTCACAAAAGGCCAAGTATCTTATAAAAGAAGGAGTCATTGTAAAGTAAGCTGTTCAAAGCCATATGCCTGATTCTTTCCAGGTGCAAAAGGAACAGGACCTATTCAGGCATCTCTTTGGGTTGGGAGCCACTTACTTGCTGGTCCTACTCTAGGAATCATTTTGGATCAGTTTATTTTTATCATTTATTATTATTTGTTTATTTTTCTGGTCACACATTTTCTGTGTGCCAGACACTGTGCTGAGAGCTGGGCTTACAAAGATAAAATGACAGCATGCTCTTTGTCCCTTAAGACGTTTATAGTCCTATGGATGATCTTAAATTTTACACATTTTTTTTAATTTCAGAAACTTTTCTTTGTGCTCTAATGGCACAAAAGTTCTTACCACATTTTTGTTGATTTTCTCTTCTGTTTCTTCCATTAGTTCTGCCTCAGTGGGAACACCTGTTTTAGTTATTCAGCTCCATCTTATCTCAAGCACCGGGTTCTACACCAGTTCTCGATCCTAGTCTGTGCCCTACTTTATAAACCTGAGAGAATGCATTTATACTACTCTTTATCCTGGAAACATGTTTTTTGTTATGACAACATAACTTTGGTTTTCAGCCTAAGAATATGTTTCACAGATGTCTTAGAAACACAAAAACAGAATAGATATTATATTAATCAGGGTTCTCCAGAGAAACAGAACCAATCAGAAACAGAATTAATTGACAGAGAGAGAAAGAGATAGATGAGAGAGAGAGACAGAGAGAGACTGAATTATTATGAGGAATTGGCTCACATTATTACGGAGGCTGAGAAGTCCCGTGATCTGCCTTCTGCAAGCTGGAGAACCAGGAAAGCCAATGATTTAAGTCCCTGAGTACAAAGTCCTGAGAACCAGGGACGCCAATGTCCAAGGGCAGGAGGGCATGGTTGTCCTAGTTCAAACAGAGACAGTGAACTCACCCTTCCTTTGCCTTTTTGTTTTATTCAGGTCATCAACATATTGCATGATACCCAGGCACATTGGTGAGGTTGACCTTTACTCAGTCTACTGACTCAATTACTAATCACTTCTGCAAACATCTTTGCAGACACACCCAGAAATGTATTACCAGCTATCAGGGCATCCCTTAGCCCAGACCATTTGACCCATAAATCTTGCAATGACTTTTACATGGATGAATTTGCTCCAGAATCCTGGGGGTGGATTCACTAGACTCATTGTACACAGACCTTGGCCAGGACTTCATTTGTTGTCAGGTCCTTATGATGCCCTAATCAACCAGATGAAACATTATGTGCTTCAGATGTCCAGGTAGCAATGTCATTTTGGATCCTGTGTCCTCAAAATGTCTCAAAATGTCCTCAAAATGTCTAGATACTCTCCTTTTCCTAGTATATAATTGCCCAGGAAAATAGCAACAGATCCCTTTGGAGAAAGAATGCTGGAATTATTACCATGTATCTTGTTGCAGGGTACTTCCTCTCATATACCTGGTCTCTTTTTTTCATTGAGTTCCATATCATGAAACTAGCTATAGAAACTTGGCGAAGATTCAAGAGTTTTTATTGAAGCAACTGCCCTCATTCTTCTGATCCTCCATCCTTGACTTTTTTTATTTTTTGTAAATATGTTATTTTGATTATACAGCCATGATGGCTATCATTTATGTTGCTCCTAGGAGCATCATGTTCTATTAACAAGGTCTATGAATCTCCATGAGTCAGCCATCTCCTCTCGATGTCACCTCTACCTTGCTATTCATGACAATAACTGAGTCTGACCTTTTTGGTTATCCTATCTTATCTCTTGTTATCACAGCACCCAGTTCTACTACAGAGTCTCTTACTGTCTGTCCTGGCCTACAGAGGAGAAATAATTAGTGATGTCGGTGACTCTTTTGCTTTGGTAAATGGAACAGACATCAGGTCCCAGTTAGAGCCTTCCCTTTTTACTCAAAATTTAAATCTTGCTAATTAATGTTCAGTTATATCTCTAGAAAATAGGCACACATACATACACGTATATGCACAGGCACCGCCCCTCCTCTCTTGTCCAGTGCCAGAATCTTAAAAGATTCTGCATAATTATTTTAAGTCTAGTAGAAAGTAAGAACTATACATTTTAAGGAAGGACCTCTATTAATAAATATATATCTATGATAAAGTCATGATATCTGGAAATTAGGAGCTATGTAGAAATTCAGTCTAATCGATGGAGAGAGAGATGATAGATGGATTATAGATATAGATAGATGGATACATAGATAGATAGATAGATAGACAGCTATAGTTTTGTACTGCTATATGTGGGGAGAAAATAATAAATTTGGGAGATGGACTGGAGCCGTAATAAGAAGTCTGGACTTTAAGTGACAAGAGCCATTGAAAGGTTTTAAGCAGGGAGGAGATAAATTTGATTTGTACTTTAGAATAAAGTAGGGTGGGGTAAGGGTGTGGGAGGTATTATAAATGAGGGAGGATAAGGCTTTGGATCACTGCTCCCACTCTGCAAGTTATTCTTCAGTGATAAGTGACACAGGACTTACAAAAATGTTCAAAGCTTTAAAAAGGTTTCAGCCACGTTTGGACTCCATTATGGAACTCAGGAAACCGGAGGTGGACTGGCAGCTGGTGTGTACAGGGAGGAGAGTGGTGGCACTGCTTCATTTAACAAGGTTTTAGCGATCATTAAAGGGTAGGTGTGGACAGAGCACATCTGCAAAGCTAATTGCACACTATGAGAACTTCAGGGGGATGATTCCAGCTGCACTTAACCCCACTTCAAAGTTGCTGTCTGCTAAATGGACACAGTTTAAGTCATCACTCCTATAGAGGCCTGGGGACTGGTTCATGAAAATTGAGCAGGCTAATCTTAGGAAATAACTGCAAATTAATAAATAAATCTTGATATTATGTAGATTGATATGCTTATTTCAGACTCTCGAGAAAAATGCAAAAATTTGGGGGATAATTTTTAAAGAACCATTTCAGCTGCTTGATTTAATGATCTATTTTTTGTGCTTAAAAGAAGCACAGCTTCAGAAGCCCATTTCCCTTTCAAGAGAAGGATTAAATAATCTTAAAGTAGTTTGATGTGCAGTTTATGTTTGCATTTTTTATCTAATCAGCCAAACAAATATAATTAATTCAGACAGTTGTCTCTATGGCTTTGGCGCCTGGTAGGAGCTGTATCATTACAAATGCAAATATGTTTCTAAAATAATGAGAATGTCATTATCACCCCTTATTCATTTACGTGGCCAGAGAGAAAACTGAAATACCATTTATTATTGAAGCGACTTTTGTAAACTGTGCAGAGAACATTAACTACTTTGCCTGAGCAGGACCTAAGTCTAGCTGTGACTTTCTCTAGTGTCACTGTGTCGCTAATGGGGCATGCAGGTTGGGGGTGTATCATAATAAAATAGGCACTGGACCAGGCGTTTTCCCTGGACTAGAGATGTTATTCGACTTCTGCCTCTGTGTCCTATAGGCAGATTCCTTACACCTCTGAGGTTTTGTTCCCCAGCAGTTAAAAGGACACTAACACTTTCTGTCCTGTCTGCCTCCAAGGGATGTTGTAAGGATCAGGTGAAACACATAAACACATAAAATATGATTGCTGTTAATTAGATGTCAGATTGTGCATATGTGCTTCATTTGTGATTTCTCATTTTTATCTTCTCCCAATGCTCAGAAGCTAATTTTCTGCTGCTCTCGATAGAAAAATTAAGGATGCCTTTTTACATTTCTTTCATTATGTTTCTAAGCTATACCAAATTTCCTTCTTTAGGATTTCCTTCCAGGTGCTCTGTTGCTGATCTTTTTTTCTGCATATATTTTGATTTTGATTGCTTCTAGGGAACACCGCCTTTGCTTACAGACATAATCAAGCCTTCCCTGATATGGTCATTTGCCTATGTCCATCAAGCCATGCAAATCACCTCTTTTCTTCCTTCAGGGTCAAATGACAATCTATACTAATTGCTACAGCTTGCCCAGTTCTAGTCACTCACCAAGCTGGAATTTGCCTCTGACATTGTTCCATGTCTTAATAGTTAGAAGCCTACGGTTTGCCTTATCCTATGTGATCTTTCTGCAGCATTTAATACAGCTCACCAGCTCCTACCTCTAAACAACTACAGATCTAAAAGTTTTGTAGTAAAAACTAGCATAAACACCACTTTTTTAAAATATGCAATATATGATTTAGGATTCTAGATAGAATTAAACGTTAATAGTTGTTGTCCTTTTGCTGTCTTAAAGTTCAGAACATAACATTGCTGAGGAATTTTTATATTTTCATTTGTTTCACTTTTGGTGTTATATTTCAATTAAAACACAGGAGAGGCTACACAACAACTCTTTTAATGTGCAAAATTAGAAAGAGAGTCCTAATTTTTTTTTCATGTTGAAATAAAATATTGAGAGGAAAAGACTTATATAACTTATGACTGTAAAACCAACTATGATCTAATATTAATAATGAGGAATGTGAAAAAGGACTGAGAGATAGTGTAATGTGGGTCTTAATAAATTACACTTTAGAACCAGAGAAAACTCTATTCTATTGATTTCCCATTTTTTACTTTCTAGCTCTGAATTCTTGGGTGAGTTACATAATCTTTTTAAGATTCATTTTTGTTCTTTATTTAATGGAAATAATTATTATTACCATGCATTAATATGAAAATTAAACAGAGAATTCCTATACAGTCTTTAGGACAACTCAGTAGTAATAGTAATAAAAATACTGATAATAATTAAATTATAATTTTTAAAATAATAATAATAATTCAAGCTCAAACAAGCTTTTGCAAGTCAATAATAATGTGGACTATATCAAAGAAGAGCTGGTCATAATGGTCACTACTCCCTTAAACAAACTTTTAAATATTTCCTCTATTAATTTTTGAAGAAACATATATTATCAGATATTTTTAATAAATGAAACAGAACCTTTATATTTCATATAAATATGCATATTGTTATTTCAGTATTCTCATGATTAAGTGATAGGTTCAATCTTTCCTTAAAAATTACTTTGCCATATATAACATTGGCAATAATAAAGTCAAATAGTTATGTTTTGATGTAGCTTATTTCTGTTTGATTCTGCTATACGCAACACAGTTCAAGGGGCCAGATGCTCTGGGTGGTAGTATCAGCAAAGGATTAGGTGGGAGCAAACAAGAAGCAAAGAGACTAGTTAGAAGGCTATTTCAGATGATCCCTTAACAGGCAAAGATGGCCATGACATCAGCAATCATCATTGTGATGAGAAGTTGGGGACAGGTTTGAAAAAAGCTAATTAGGTAGACTTGAAATAATTTATTCGCCCACTTATTATTTTAACTGGGGTCGAAACAAGATGAGTATTTCAGTTTAGGTGACAGAGTGAACAATGATTCCATTCAACATAGGCAATAGAAGAGGAGGCATACAACTGGGGAAAAGATGACAAATACATCCTTAACCAAGTTATTTTAAAGTTCATGTGATTTATCCCAGTCGAATACTAGAAAGTAATTATCTCAATAGATCTAGAGCCTGAAGAATAGTCTGAGCTAGAAAAACACTGGATTGGGAAATATTAGACTATGTATATTTCTATCTATCTGTGTGTATGTATAGGTATGTGTGTGTATGTGTGTATATCTATATGTCTATCTATATCTATTGATAGATAGATATAAATATAGATTTCTCCATGCTTTGGTTTGAGGCTTAACTTTAATTTAGGAACAACTTGTTAAGATACAAATGATCATGTAGTCACCATCAAATTGGTATTAACTGATCAACAGTTAAGTGCACATATAGTAATAACATTCATTGGGTGTCGGGCAGATGGGAGGGAGGAAGAGGAGGAGATGGGTATATACACACCTAATGGGTGCAGTGAGCACCATCTGGGGGATGGACAAGCTTGAAGCTCTGACTCGGTGGAGCAAAGGCAATATACATAACTTAAATATTTGTACCCCTGTAATATGCTGAAATAAAAGAAAAAAATCTAAAAGAAAAAGATACAAATGATCAGCTCTCAATTCATCCTCTTTATTAGACCCTAAGTTTCATGAAGTAGGGAGCAGAATTTCTCAATAATGCTTTTATCAAAATATTCCTATAGCAGAGGAGAGTGAATAAATGTCTTAGAGGAGCCTGGGAGAGTAACTTTGGCCCAAAGCAAAAACAAATTTACTATCATATCTTTTACCTTAAATTATGTAAAACTTGCATTCTCCATCGTAATATATAACAATTTCAATTACTTAGTGTTAGAATTATTTAAGGCCACAACTCTTTTTCAAATAAAATTAACGTATCAGAAATAATACTGTATTTTCAAAATCTTGGAAATAGGTCAGAAAAATATTTGAGTAAAACTAATTCATAGAATGGGATAGTAATTGGTTGATTTCTTATGATTTCATTATGTGATAGGGAGGTATTTTGAAATATAAAACCAAATGCGGCCAGGCACAGTGGCTCACGCCTGTAATCCTAGCTCTCTGGGAGGCTGAGGCCGGCGGATTGTTTTAGCTCAGGAGTTTGAGACCAGCCTGAGCAAGAGTGAGAACTCATCTCTACTAAAAATAGAAAGAAATTATCTGGCCAACTAAAAAGATATATAGAAAAAATTAGCCAGGCATTGTGGCACATGCCTGTAGTCCCAGCTACACAGGAGGCTGAGGCAGTAGGATCGCTTGAGCCCAGGAGTTTGAGGTTGCTGTGAGCTTGGCTGACGCCACGGCACTCACTCTAGCCTGGGCAACAGAGCAAGACTCTGTCTCAAAAAAAAAAAAAAAAAAAAATGCATCCAATGTATACTCACCCCCTCATATAACCATATTTGGATAAAATGATTACTTATTTCTGCATATACCCTTCTAGCCCATGGCTGCCTAACTTCAATAATAGTGTCCTTACAATTGTAAATTTTGAATTTTAATTTTTTTTATGTAATATAGTAACGCCTTTCGTTTCTTTGTTGTTGTCATTATGTTGATTTGTGTTCCTATATTTTTTCAACCATTTGTCTCATGTTGTACATTTAAATTGTCTTCAGTATTTGGCATCCATAAGCAAAACTGGGATATAGAATTTATCATGAAATTAGAAGTCTAAATGTAACTGACATATTAATATATGTTAGTCTGATATGTATGGAAACACACTGAGCTATTTCCAGTGAAGCTCTATATAGGACATAGGAGAATTCTCACAATACTCATGATTGTGAGAGACACTAAGGATTTATTTTGCCCCAGATGAGCAGTAGCCAAGCAGACTATGTGGGTGGGCTAGAGTAATCACTACTAGCCATGCCATAAAAAAAAATATTCCAACAAAATGAACTGCTACTCATGAGTACCACCTACATGTACCTTGAATTGGCGTTGTTAATGTGTGCTTTTTCTTGTACATGTAGAAATTGTGTATATTAGCCAAACAACTATATTTGGAAATGGCTTTCTGCTAGTGCTGCATATATTTTATTGAGACATGTTATGGTAGAGCTCAGGAGACTGTAGAAGGAAATTAAAAAAAAAAAAAATCTATGATGTACTGAGTGTCAACTGTCTGCCAATGAGTCTTATCTACATGAACTCATTATGGAGAAAATTACCATGATTTTATAATTAGAACAATGATGCCTTACCCAAGGTCACACAGTGAGTATTAGGAGAAAGGGAATTGGAAAACGGGTCCAAGAACAACACCCATGGCCTGCCAAATGCATCCGTAAACACAGAGTCTTGATGAAATCAAATTAAAAGAACCCACCACTTATATGACTATTTGAAATATCTTAACTGGGAAGCTTTTAAAGTTTACTAGAATGTGTGAAGGGCTAATTAGTACAAAGTGAAAGTGCATCCAGTTAAAAAAGTAAGCTTGATCCCATTACCATGTCAAGTAGGTTAAACTTGAAGTACTCTCCTGAGAGGCAAGCTTACTACCTCATTAGTACTTTGGTGTATGCAATATGTTTGCTGATGGGGAGCCTAGAGGCGGATCCGGAAGAGGTGGTGCATAATTAGGCTCATATTACCCAAATCACTGTTTCTGGGATGACCTTCCTAATGAGCTATATTCACTCTGTTTCTGCATTTGTATTTTTTCATCTGAACACTCAGGAAAACTGAGCCTACTTTGATAGTTTGCTCAAACGCCGACGCGTGAAGTGAATGTTTTCACTTCTTTCTAGAACATAGCATCCTCAAGAAATGCAAATATTCACCTGGCCCGATGACAAACTAATATGGATTACTGCTCTCCTTCCTCACTACCCTTGACAATAACACTCTAGATATTCTTCTGAAGCAAGAATTTATATATTTTGAAACTTGATACAAAATTTAAGAAATAGATTGAGGATATAAAGAACAGTTCACTTTCAGTGTGTGTATGTGTGAGTATGTGTGTGTATAGTGGAAAATTGCCTAGAGGAAAAGAGGGCAAGCTTTGCTCCAACATGATTCACGAAGAAAACAGTAGGTTTTTACATTACATTATTACGTTATTACATTACATTATTACATTAGTACGTTATTACATTAGGATATTATGTATTAACATTAGGGCACATATGGAACCCACATGAGGAAGGGAGTTGTTAGCTACACATGAAGGCAAACATTTACATTTTACCTATCAACCCTTCAGACTTCAGAACATGGACAGATAATTAACTGAGAAAATACTTGATAAAAATGGCTTTTGAAACATAATGATGCTGGTAACTTTTCAGGGGTTAGCAATTCTTCATAAGAAGGGAAAGAAAATGTGAATTGGTTGAACTTTTTTTGCCTGAGCCCCTGCAAAAACTCAAAAAATTAGATTGATGCAGATTATATAGCAAGATAGAGAATAACTCCAAGGAAATATAAGCAATTTGGAAAAATCGAGAGGTATACAAAGACCTCACAAACTATGAAACATTACCTAGGAATTTATATTACAATGAATACATAAGATTTATGTGAACCTAATGTTAAAAATCAATGAAAGGGCATAAAAGAAGACTTAAATATATGGAAAGATATACCATGTTCATGGATGATTCAACTTAATATAAGGTTTTAATTCACTCAAAGGCAACTATCAATTAAATGCAATTACAATAAAAAAGATTTACTATAACTTTTGAGAAAATTTGAATACATTTATTCTAAGTTTTATATGGAAGTAAATACATTGAAAAATAGCTAAGGTAAATTTCAATAAGAAAGAGTATTTTGGAGAGATTTAGAATGTTAAATACTTTTCATGTACCTCTCCAGATTAATATTCCTCTCTTTTTCATCTTTCTATGCCTTGGGATGCTAAACTATAAATATTACAGCTACTAGGCTCCCTGGCTCTCTGTTTTCTTTAGCTTTGTTCATGGGAAGGACTATGGGCACTCTCTCCCAACTCTTCTTCCTCTCTGTAAGATCAAAATTCCTATATTTATAGCTCTTGAAATCAGTTAGAATTAAGTAAGGCCTGCAAAAATTGCCCCATATTAGGTTGTATATACCTGTGTTATAGCATTTGCCTCATCTTGTTATGATTTCCTACCTTCTCTGCTATAATGTTCTTCTTGGGGTAACTGATATTTTTATTAATTAATATCTAAGAATACATCAATTAATTAATACATTTCGAGCCTGCAAGAACATGAACTATTTACCCAACGTAACACATAGTTTATATTCAGAATTATTATATCTCTACAGAAAAGGTTTATAGGTTTAAATCTAAATAAAGTTTATTATTTAAATGTGAAGGCTACAGTTGGTGGGGGGAACCTGCTTTTCTTATGTAGTAACCAAACAATAAAGTGTAAGAAAAGTTTCACTTCAAAAATAAATGAAAACATTACTATCTATAGTCATTATTTAACAAAGACATAAATCCAATCTCAAGACAATTTTTGAAACCCCGAAGAAAATAATGTAATTTCCCAGAAAACAATCAGCCATTTTTAATACTTTGATATTTAAAAATGATAGATTTATCTCTGTAAGCACAATTGGATAACCAAAATTATATTCTACATAAATAAAAAGGAGCACTTCCAGCAACAAACTAGGATTTAATTTAAATATGGAATACTGTACTCTTCCCATAAAAAATAAACTACTGCAGAAGAACAATTTTATTTGCTTTCTTTTCTTTGAGTTTCTTTAATTAAGTACTCAGATAATGTAAAATACAAATGTGGAAACTAAGATATTTATTTTGAAAGATTTCTTAAGACAAAGATTACTGGAAAGTTATAGGACTATATAAAAATGAAGCATAAAAATTAAAAATTTGAAATATCTAAATTTTTAAAAGATTATTTCAGATAAATCTGAAATCAAAACATTCAAAGCAGCATAATGTATTTTTCTTTAATAGGATATAAGCTATAAAATAGTGATACATTATGTATATAAACAAAATCATGTCAAATGTTATATTTCTGATTTATTCATTTTTAAATATAAGTTATTTGCTTTTCCAGGCACAATCCATTCACTGATTACACTTCTTTAGGAGTTTTTTTTAATATTAAGAGTTACCCGCAGAGAGTTTTTCAGATGGAGGAAGCTGACAAAAGCACATTTAATTTGAATCCATTTGGAAGGTAAAATAGAAGTACAAAAACCAAATACAATCTAAGTGCTAGTTTCATATTTCTATCAAATTTTTAATAAAATAACACAAGCTCTACTTGAGGAAAATAACCAATTTATATAGGATCATATTAAATCATATTTGATGTCTTATACTGAATTAATATAAAATCAAACTAATATGAGAACATTAAAATTGTTTTTAGCAGTGCAATGTGGGCAGATATGGCAAAAGTATCATAAGAGATAGAAGCAGATCACTAAGGGGAAAAAAAAGATAAATACAAGTTAATATCTTGTTATTAACTCTTCCTCTGCCCTTTTCCTGAATTTTCATCAGTTATCGTAGGTATATGACATTTTGGAAAAAGCAAAACTATAGAGACACTCAAGAAGATCAGTGGTTGTCAGGAGTTAGAGGAGAGGGAGGGAGGGGGAATGCAGAGCACAGAGGACTTTAGGGCAGTGAGACTATTTTGTATGACACCATAGTGGTGGATAACATATCATCACACATTTGTCCAAACCCATAGAATATACAACACCAAACATGAACCCTAATGTAAATGATGGACTTTGGATGGTGATGTGCTAAGGTAGGTTCATCAGTTATAACACATGTACCAGCCTGGTGCGGGAGGTTAATAACGGGGAAACTGTATGTTGCTCAGTAGGCGAATGAATAAATGAACTATGGCACATCTGAACAATGGAATATTATTCAATGCTAAAAAGAAATGAGTTATTAAGCCATGAAAAGACATAGAAGAACATTAAATGCATATTACTACTTCAAAGAAGCCAGTCTAAAAAGGCTACATACTGTATTATTCCAACTATATGACATTCTGGAAATGGTAAAAATATGAAGAAAGTAAAAAGTCCAGCATTTGTCAGGGGTTAGGGAGGCAGAACACAGAGGACTTCTACGGCAGTGAAACTACTCTGTATGATACTATAATGGTGGATACATGTCATTATACATTTGTTCATACTCGTAGACTATATAGCACCAAGACTGAATCATAATATACACTATGGTTTTTAGATGATAAAGTGTGTTAAAGTAGCTTCATCAGTTGTAATGTTGCACTCTTGTGGAGGTTGTTAATAATGAGAGAAACTATGTATGTGTGGGGACAGGGGGTATATGGAAACTCCGTACTTGCTGCTCAATTTTGTTGTAAGACTAAAACTTCTCGTTTAAAAAGTATATTAAAAATGTCAGTTAAAAAGAAAAGAATTCAGATAAAATATATTAGTCATGGTTTTTAAGATAATTAATATAAAACCTTATCAGTGCAAGTTATCAAAAACACATTCATATCTGTATTTGTTTTTAAATTAAAGATAATTATTTTATGCCATTTTCATGTAATTCATGCTCATTATGGAAAATATTTAAACCAAAGTCCAAAATAATGTAGACAAAAATTACCATAGCCCCCCAAATCAAACACAACCACTGTTAATATTTTGATATTTTTCTTTCTGACTCTATTCTTGAAATCATATTTTATTATTATTAATTTATGCCATTTAAAATTATGTCATGCATCCTATTTTCTTTCCTGATTTTCTTCTCTTTAAACTGTATACTAAGTATGATGGACATAAAATTTATCCTCGAAAGTAAAAGGAAGAACAAAAACTATTTAATGGGTTTTCACTGATCTATAAAATGCTACACTGGGACTGCCCCGAGTAAATCAGGATGTGTGGTAAATCTAATATATATTTTTTCATAATGACATCAATTATATATATTTAGATAATTATACCATTGTCAATAGCTACATGGAATTTTGAACTTACAGGTGATTATTTACTTAAGTATACTATATTTTTTGGATATTTATGGCATTTCACTTACTTTTTAACATAGACTTCATTGCTTAGAATACATTCTATTTCCTAAAATAGATTTCCAGAAGCATAATTTCTATATAAAATGTTAATAAATATGTTTAGAGTACTGAATGCATTTTGCCAAATGAACTGCAAAGGATATTGAGTTGCTATTTTTATATTTTTTTTATTTTGAAATACAGGAGTCCCCAGGTTATGGATGAGATACGTTCCTGAGAACATCTTTAGGTGAGATTTGTATGTAACTTGGATCCCTGATGAACAGCACATAGACAGTAATAATGATAATAGCAATACTATTACATAATGGCTCATATGTGATAATAATACAGTGTAATACTGTAATAATAATACCTCTGTACTATAATAATAAGTTACAGAAACTATTGTGCTCTTTCTTTTAATCAAACAACATAAAAACAAACTCATACAAAAAGTTTAGGTAGGAGACAGGAGAAATTTCAAAAGAGAATGCTAAAGGTTAACATCTAATGTTGCATTAACAGTAGGCTAATAGGAATGTTACTCTTATTTTCATCTTTTAACCAAATTAATAATAACTTTTCCATTTAAATAATTAATCCACTATGCTGCTTAGTTATAATTGTTGCTTTGAATGGAGCACTGCCTTTCACATGTTTCATTATTCTCACTTTATCCTTTATAATTGTTCCGATAGTGGAGCGACTGAAGCCTAAAGCTTTCCCAATGAATGATGGCGTCTGGCCTCTCTCTGAACGCTTAATTATTTCTACTTTTGTTTCTATTGTAATCACCTTTCTCTTTCCTGCAGGGGACTTGCAGGGGACTTTCACTTTAGAGGCATGATCACAAGGGTAAACACAGGCTCACAAAATCAAATAAAAATGCTAAGGCAAAAGTTATGCTGTGTGTAAGTGACCACATAAACAATGAGACTAGCCGCCGGCATAAAGATGCTGTGCAAACGGGTTTATTTACATGCACAGAAGAAACTAGTTTTTGATTTATTAATTTAATTATTTAGTTATAAATTATCCTCGTGGGAAGCCTTGGGATCCCATTGGTAAGTACGGAACGCCTTAAGTTGGGCCTTTTGTACCTCAGGACTGCCTATTTTAATTATAATTTGAAGAATAAGCCATTAAGTAGCAGATATGACCCAAAATACTTGACCCCGCCAGTGTATTTTTGATAGGTATTTATACTTATATTTTTACAATTATCTTTTTTATTTAAAAAAGATTATCTCATAGGTACATCTTCAAAGATAAATTTGTTAATGGTCAGCCTTGACACTAAAAATTTACTTACTCCTGGCCCATGGAAACTGAGATAATAAATGTACATTATTTTTGGCTGCTAAAAAAATTCACTTACAAATGTTATTTAAAATATGCATCATACCTGACCAAGTCAAATTGAATCTGATTTAAAGTAGTTTTTGAGCAAGCTCCTGAAAAACCTTATACTACTCTATTTAATAAACTAATAAGTAAATTAAGGGCATACAGATCCTTTGGGCATCCTCACACTAACTTAATTCATGTAGTATCTTCACTTTTGGAGGATTTTCCCATGAAGATTGCACATTTATTTTAGAAAAAGATTGAAGACCATTATAAAATGAGTATTGACTCATTTTCTCTTCAACTACTTGAAGCATAACATATTGTTCTGTGAACCAAAAGAAGTGATAATGATTGTGAGGTTACAGTTTTTGGCTCTGAATAGCTTAGAAATTTTTCTACAATTTTTCATTGCATTGATTACTAGTACATTATGAAGCTCAAAATATATGGGCAAAAAGAGTCAAAACTTTAAAGCTAATACACCTGCCTAACTGAGCTGACAATTTGTTTTGTGCTGCTAGAAAGTTTGGGTTGTACAATTTGTGAGAGATTGGTATTCATCCAATCTGTTATCACCACTTTTCTTTGGGGATTAAAGTTACAAGGTATGTATAACTGAAATAGATCTTCAAATGGAAAAGAAAACTAGCAATAATTAAGCAATATTGAATTCTTTTCACCAAAGTGGCACTTTCTTGTGATAATCGCTCAACATTTTAAGCAAATGAATGCAACTTAGGAACAAGATATAATACATTTAAAAGCCAAAAATTTAATTTTGCATTTATGCTTTATTTTTATTGCCCTGCTGTCTATATGTTCACTCCATTATAACAAAAATCACACATTTAAAGTGGGGCGTGCTAAATAAATGCAGAATATTAAATGCTATATCTTTCTCTCTCCCAATTTTTAAAAAAATAGCAACCAATGATAAAATCAACAAAATGCCCTATAGATTTATCAAAATGTTTTAGTTTATTAAAAAAAACAAAAATTGCATCTGTTACTTTCTGTCTCTGTGTATTTCATGTTTCACTATTCAGTTTTTTTTTTTTTGCTTTAAGAACATAGAGCTTGTAAGCCTTCAATTACCATTGAGCTACTGAGCTTTCAAAGGCAACAATATGAGGCAAAAGAGATTCAGCATAGGATAAACATCATCATATTATTTTTAAAGCACATTTTCACAGTAGGGAATATTGATTATAGTACATAGTTTTTAAGACACATATAATGTTCCATTTAAAAAGATGGTACCCTTTGGAGCAAAGTGGAAGTAAGCACTCATTTAGGGCAAGTGAGTACAGAGAAAATGCTGACTGTTTCTAATATTTGTTTTTTATTTTACAGAAGCAAGAAAAACGTGGATTTGTGCATGAGAAAATACTGGGATGGATTCCCTGAGTATTCAGTTAACTTCTTGAGGTAACTGATCAGAGTGGATTCAGGCTGCAATTACCCGTATTTTTTTTTTCCCCCCAAAGGAATTAAAAGAAAAGACTCTTAAAGAGCTTAAGACCAGTTTCCTAAATTGTCTTTCTGACCTACCTTGAGGATTCAAACTATATGAACAACCAATAATAACAAATTTTATCTAGAGATCTAGGACTCCGCAGAAGGAAAGAGACACAACATGAACACCCATCGAAAAAGCGCGGGCAACAGTTGTTAACATCAGGAGAATGGGTTGGCATGGCAGAAGCAAAGATTTGGTGAATCAGGACAGACTCTTTTTTTCCCGTTTTGTCATCATCTTTTTTTTTTTTTTTTTTTTGAGACAGAGTCTCGCTTTGTTGCCCGGGCTAGAGTGAGTGCCGTGGCATCAGCCTAGCTCACAGCAACCTCAAACTCCTGGGCTTAAGCGATCCTACTGCCTCAGCCTCCCGAGTAGCTGAGATTACAGGCATGCGCCACCATGCCCGGCTAATTT